>CM052709.1:15720448-15765876 GCA_028551405.1 Uromys caudimaculatus
CTCCTCCTCCTCCTCCTCCTCCTCCTCCTCCTCCTCCTCCTCCTCCTCCTCCTCCTCCTTCTTCTTCTTCTTCCTCCTTCTCAGATCCCAACTCTTCTGTAGGCATAGTGAAGTTTATCAAATACTAGAGTTTCATTCATCTTCATCTTTCATTGGGCTTGTATGTGGCAGAAGATGATGGTTTTCTCAAAGCCACAGGTCCTACTAATGACACCCCATAACCCAAGATTACCCATCAATCTGAAGATACATATGTCTAGCCTCCCTGAGGAAAACTTCACTAAAGCATGCCCTTCTCAAAGCATTCCAAGAGATAGATGACCTCACTGAGTAAGTGATTGTTGGAAATGCATTGCAGCCACACTCTTCTCTTCCTGATTATGAGTGATCATCTCAAGACACCTTCCTAATGACCTTCTTGCTAAACATTATGCTATAGTCAGCTTCTAGCTCTGAGATGGCCTCTGATACCAGTAATAAAGGATGAAGAGATACTTTCATCCAGTCAAAAATGTTTAGGGCTCCAAATATGAAAGCATTGTCACCCTGTCACACATTAGATTTCCTTGATTTCTTTCATTACATTTTTCTCTGTCATTTTAACTTAAAAAGCCCTACGCAATAATTTTCCTTCTCTTCATCTCTTTACATTTCCCTCTCCTCATTTTCTTTCCTCTTTCTCGTTTCTTCTCCTCTTTATCTTCTTATCTTTGTTATTTTTATGTGCACCTGTATTCTACTTTCTTAGTTTTCCTTCTCATTCTGTTTCTTTTCCCTCCCCTTTCAGTTTTTCCATTACTTTTTCCTTTCCCTGTCCTTTGTATTCTTTCTTACCTCTGACCCTTCTTCCAGGCTCAATCTCTCCCCACTTTCTGAGCATAGTAAGGGCTTGATAAGTCTAATTCCACAATTAAACTTTTATTGACCTAGTTCCTGGATGTACTGACTAGTTTTGTGTGTCAACTTGACACAAGCTGAAGTTATCACAGAGAAAGGAGTTTCAGTTGAGAAAATGCCTCCATGAGATTCAGCGGTAAGGCATTTTCTCAATTAGTGATCAAGGGAGGACAGCCCCTTGTGAGTGGTACCATCTGTGGGCTGGTAGTCTTGGATTCTATAAGAAAGCCAGCTGAGCAAGCCAGGAGAACAAGCAAGCCAGTAAGTAACATCCCTCCATGGCCTCTGCATCAGCTCCTACTTCCTGACCTGCTTGAGTTCTAGCCCTGACTTCCTTTGGTGATAAACAGCAGCATGGAAGTGTAAGCTCAATAAACCCTTTCCTCCCTAACTTGCATCTTGGTCATGATGTTTGTGCAGGAATAAAAACCCTAACTAAGACACTGGACATCCCTGCCTGCATATAATATACAATACCATATAAAATTCACAAGGTATTTTATTTGCATGCCTATGCTGTAGCATGACAATCTCTGAAGAAATCTTATTGCAGATGCTTCTTATTAAAGACACTCTCTGATTCCTTCTTCTGACCTAGCACTCAATTGCTTTCATTTTGAATGATAATAGTTAACTTAAAGTTTTTTGTGTAGACTGTAGGGGCAGCTCACTGGAGAGTAACTAGAATAATATTTGTAGCCTCTGGCTCCTACTTTAAATCTAGATCTTAATGACCTATTGATTAATTTCTAATGTATCCTATTCTTCCAGGATCCTGGTACAGATACCATATAGCTGAATAAACAGATATAATTAATCTAGCTTTTTCTTCCAGACCAAAATAGCTCAACAGAGATTAATTCTTCAGATGAACTAATTAAGAAAATGCCTATTTATTTTGGGTTAAGCTAGATGGGATATATGGTTGAGGGCAGATTTATTACCACACTCTTCTCATCTTTTGTCTAGAATCAACTGTTCACCTACATACTGCACAGCATCAAAGATGATTTGACTTCTGTTTTTCCTTCTGAAAGTTCTGCCTGAAGACAGCAACACAAGTTTATTGGATTATAACTTGGTGATACTTTGGAATTCAAATAAATCCTCCATTTATTTCTAGTGAATCAGCTCTTTATGTTGTATTTCTACATGCAACTACAGAGACATTCATTAAATGTGTATTCGTGTTGTTATTGAAGATAATGCTTTAAATATCTATTTTAATCAGAATTTATAAAATTTCTTGAACATACTGAGACAAATAATTCTCAATTCAGTTTATATTATTGAAGTTACCGACCAGAGAAGACTACTTAAACATGGTTTGAAGCCATTTGAAAGTCTTTTTTATCTGGCCAGCTATGACTCTGGTTGTTTGTGACATCAAACTAGGGACTTTCCAGAACTATGGACTTTAGCTAATTAGGTCTTTGTTCTCATTTTGGCAGGTGATGCTCCCCACATGCTGTTGTCCCGAGCCTGAATGGTACTTCAATCATGGCATCAGGTGTGCTAAAGTCTAGGGGCCTATTACAATTTGGGGGCCTGTAATAGGATATCCAATATTCTATTATATAATAAGCCAGAGGTTGATTTTTTTGTTGTAGTTGTTGCTATTTTTGTTAAACAGATGCACCTATTTTTATTTTTTTTCAAATATTGACTATAAGAAACCATACATGGAAAATAGCAAGTAAACTAAAAAATATACATATACATAAATATACATGTTTTAGAGAGTTTATAAATTTAACAGACATTTTACAATTAGTATATACTTAATTAATTAATAAAGAAATATCTCATCATAGCATTAGAATATATTGGATATGACTATAAAAATAAAAATATAGAATGAAAGTTTTGTGTTTGCTTAAAATGTATCATAACTGACCAGCCCTACATATATGTGTGTTAACTTGCTTGTTAAAAGGAAGCAGCTTTAATTTGGTTTCACTGCACAAAGTGTGGTAGGTTGTGTGAGGGATTCAGTGTATTTGGTGAAATGGCATATTACTTATATGTTGGAAATAGAAAAATGCCACCTAAGATAATATAAGTCATTAAGTTCCTATGTTGGTTGCCAAGCCATTTAAATTTCTTTATTTACCAAGCCCCGGAAGATATTCTAATTGCTAGGATTTCAATATTGAGAGCTAAGAAATGTGTATAAGTTATTTCAAGGTATTTCATGGATATTCCCATGACATGTTTGGAAAAAATAGAATGAATCTTTTTTTTTCAAAAAGGTTAAGAACCAAAGGTAGATATTTTAGTCTACAGAAATAAGTTAGTCACTTTTGGCTTTTCTAATTTTTACTGTAACATTCTTTTATTTTGTTTTAAGTATATGTATCTCAAGTAAACAATTTAGGTATTATTCTTTGTGACACAGACTTCAGGTTAATTAATATTTTACTGCATCTGATAATGTACTATATGTTTGAAGCCTCTAGTGACTTTTAATTTTGATGTTTTTGTGCTTTCATATGCTATATTCTTCAAGCAATAAAATTCTGATGTGATATATATATATATATACACACACACACACACACACACACACACACACACACACATACATATATATGATTAAATTCCTTATGCTATTGCCTGGAGAGATGGCTCAGTGCTAAAGACTTATTTTGGGAGAAGGAACTGTGTTCATTTCTCAACATCCACATGGTTGCTCACAACCATCCATAATTCCAGTTTCAGTGGACCTTATGATTTCTTATTACCTGAGAGGACACCAGGCATACATGTGGTATATAAACATACATTAAGGAAAAACCCATAAACTTAGTCTAAATATAACTTTAAAATTGCTTATATAAACAGTTACTTAATTTTTTTAGAATAATGTCCTTTTGGCTTTCTGAATATTGGACACTTTGTTTATGCTTTTAGACTAATACACTGTTATCATTACATTTTTCTACTTTTTTTATTATCTTAAAGTTTTGCTAAAAAATATACTGTCACTATAAGATGGTGTTTCAGGTAGAATACCCCTTATAAAATTATATGTAAAAAAGATATGGGCTCCAGTAAAAATAGAATCACGTAATCTCATCAAACAAATTATGAAAATGTTTTGTTAACACAGCACAAGAACAGACCTCCTGTTTAACAAATAATACAGTGTAGAGGCTATCATTCACAATGTTAAAGTGGCAAATGGACCTGAGTCTCTTCCGGCTCTGGGGTTAGTGATGGAGGACATGTGCTTTGGTTTAGTTGATCATGTGAAAAATAAGATATTTGCCGGTTGCCACTCTTAATGACCCTGACATTTTGAGTACTTATCCCAACCAAGGTTTTTGTTTTTGTTTTTGTTTTTCTGTAGCAGGTACAGAAACCCTATTTACAAAGTAAATGAGAATTCTTCTTCCTCTTGTCTTTTACCAGCCTTCAACATATACCATTTAGAAGCTTTTAATCTCTCTCATTTTGAAGAAGAGAAAATTAGCAGGCCTATTTGCCACAGGATACTTAAAGGCACGGTTTTTGCATTGAGACAAATTTCTGTCTATTTTTCTAAGCTAGATAAGATATATAGATAGTCAATCATGTCATTAAATCTTAGGGAAGCTTCTTAGAGCACAAGGGATTCAACTTTACCTTTGTTTAGGGTGTTCAAAAGCAAATCACTGAATAGTCTAAGCTCCATAGAATAAACAGTCTTTCTTTGAGAGGCATTATTATTTGTGCTGGTTGCTTACATATCTCTAGTGTCATAGAGCAACAAAGCAATACTCAGACACTCAATACAGATGAAACTGAATGTAAACAGGCATACTCCTTTTCTTTCTACAAAACTTGTCTATTACTATAAAATACAATCTAAAACCCATTTTTTTAATGAAACACATTAACATTTGGGGTAACTGTTGATGTGTAGTAATAATTTATGGAAATGATAAATAAGATCCTATAAATATATGAAAAGGAAGTGTGGTTTGTACTTCTGTGTACTTGGTGTGTTTACATCTAGGGTAGTAACAGCAATCAGCTTACATTTGTAAATGTTTCTTAATAGCTTATAAAGAGTTAGCAGGGAGAGATAGTTTCCCAGGCAAGAGTGAGATTACTGGGGTTCACTCAGCATGGCATATTCCTTCCATCTAGTCTTGAAAAAGGAATCAAATCTCTTTATGAAAAATCAAATGTAATATCCTCCTGTAATATATTTATGTGTGTTTTATTCCATTTTGAGATATCATATTTTATATACTGATATGTGAGGATAATCTGCTAAAATTTAAAATAGTTCACATTACACATTTTGATTTATTTATATAAAGAAATGTTTGTCATAGTATGAGCAGTGAAAATAAAAGCTGTCCTATTTTTCCTATTTCGAAGACTATGTAATTCAAATACAACTGAATTATATTGATTTTAAATTTAGCACTGAGAGAAAACACTTACATGCTCTATAACATTGTTAAGCATCACAAATAAAATTAGAAGATAAATTGTCGATGCTTTCTCATGCTGTAAACTAGATGACTCACCATGTGGAGAAAATTGACTCTCTGATGATTGGCTAGTTCATAATTTGAGTTATAATTGGGGCACTGTGATGCGTTTCCTGTCACAAATTCATGAGCTATCATTAGATCATGCATTTTTATCTCAGGTTCAGTTAGGCAAAAGAATACTGGGCTCATTTATTAAATAAAAGTCAAAAAACAGCAGCTGGCTTCCCCTGTCCTATGCCTATGCCATCTAGGAAAATCATTTTGTTTCTTAACTTTTTTCATGATAAGCCACATACATCAACAATCTTCCTAGTGTGACATTCACAAACTCCTTCCAATTGTATTTAAAATCCCACATTTTTTAGTTTGGAAGGTGGGTTGCAGACATAGGTAGCTGTGTTTTGTAGAAAGAAACAAGGTCCAAGGATTAGAACGCTTCAACTAAACGTAGCTATAACAGCCTGGTCCTAGGTCTCTGTCTTGTTGCAAAAAGAAGAGTGAATTTTTAAGTTGTTGATTTATCAAAAAGCTATGTCCATGCTTGTACATACTTCAGCATCCTGTGTCTCTCATTCTGTTTGTGTGTTTGTTTGGTTGGTTTTGGTGACAGAGTTTCTCTATGTAGCTGTGGTTGTCAAGGCTGGCCTCGAACTCAGAGATTTGCCTGGCTCTGCCTCCTATAGAAGTCCAAGCATGCACTATCACTCCCAACCACTCTCACTTATTCTTACTTTTAGTTCAGATACTCAGTATAGATAGTGATATTGCAGTGTTTCCAAACACAGTGTTTGTGTTCTGATGCCCAAAGTTATTCCTATTGTTACAAATACCATCTTTTAAAATATCTGTGCTACTTAACAGGATATTTTAGCCAGATCACAGGGTTTTAATCTAGAAAATGATGTTTATTGGCACTAGTACATGTGAATTAATGTGCTTTTTGTGTTATGATAAAAAGCATAACATAGGCATCATAACATGCCAGCATTGACATCTGTTCTTCAGGGGATACCGCAAGTGTTTTACAGCATATAAGTTATTTTTAAGAAAACATCTCTTTCCCTGCCCCTACTCTTTCATATAATAGCCAAGAAAAAATGGCCATGAAAGAATTGACCAACACTGATACCCCAGTACCTAGGACTATGCTTTTTATATAAAATAGATCCAATGCTTTCAACTCAATGTTGAAATGAATGAAAAAATACATTTTAAAAAGATAATCTACAAAGAAAAGTATTCTTGAAGATCACTTAATGCATTTTCATTTAAAATATGAAAATATAACAGTATGAGTAAAATTCTCAGCTACAGGAATGAAAGGATAATATGCAGAACCTACCTTCCAATTCTGAGCATTGTGGTGCAGAAACTTGGAAAGAAACAGAAAAAGAAAGGATTGATGGGAAAGAAACTCTGCCAGCACCTGACTAATTCAGATGCAGATACTCATAGCCAACCATCGGCCTGAGCTCTGGTAACCCAATGGAAGAGTTAGTGGAAAGAGTGAAGAAGCTAAAGAAGATGTCAATCCAATAGAAAGAGCAACAATATTTCCTTAGATGCTTTCCAGCCCTACAAATTTCCTCAGTTGAGAATTCTCTGTTTAGCTCTGTTCCCCATTTTTGATAGGGTTATTTGGTTCTCTGGAGTCTAACTTCTTGAGTTCTTTGTATATATTGGATATTAGTCCTCTATGGGACGTAGGATTGGTAAAGATCTTTTCCCAATCTGTTGGTTGCCGATTTGTCCTATTGACAGTGTCCTTTGCCTTACAGAAGCTTTGCAATTTCATGAAGTCCCATTTGTCTATTCTTGATCTTAGAGCATAAGCCATTGGTGTTCTGTTCAGGAACTTTTCCCCTGTACCCAGGTGTTTGAGGCTTTTCCCCACTTTCTCTTCTATTAGATTCAGTGTATCTGGTTTTATGTGGAGGTCCTTGATCCACTTGGACTTGAGCTTTGTACAGGGAGATAGAAATGGATCAATTTGCATTCTTCTACATGTAGACCCCCAGTTGAACTAGTACCATTGGTTGAAAATGCTGTCTGTTTTCCACTGGGTGGTTTTAGCTCCTTTGTCGAAAATGAAGTGACCATAAGTGTGTGGGTTCATTTCTGGATCTTCAATTCTATTCCATTGATCTACCTGCCTGTCACAGTATGAATACCATGCAGCTTTTATCACTACTGCTCTGTAGTACAGCTTGAGGACAGGAATGCTGATTCCCCCAGAAGTTCTTTTGTTGTTGAGAATAGCTTTTGCTATCCTGGATTTTTTGTTGTTCCAAATGTATTTGAGAATTGCTCTTTCTAAGTCTATGAAGAATTCAGTTGGAATTTTGATGGCGATTGCATTGAATCTGTAGATTGCTTTTGGCAGGATGGCCATTTTACTATAATAATCCTCCCAATCCATGAGCTTGGGAGATCTTTCCACCTTCTGAGGTCTTCTTCAATTTATTTCTTCAGAAACTTGAGTCATCAGGGAAATGCAAACCAAAACAAGTCTGAGATTCCACCTCACATCAGTCAGAATGGCTAAGATCAAAAACACAGGTGACAACAGATGCTGGCGAGGATGTGGAGAAAGAGGAACACTCCTCTATTATTGGTGGGATTGCAAGCTGGTACAACCACTCTGGAAATCAGTTTGGTGGACCCTCAGAAAAATGGACATAATACTACCTGAGGACCCAGCTATACTACTCCTGGGCATATACCCAAAAGATGCTCCAACATGTAATAAAGACACATGCTCCACTATGTTCATAGCAGCCATATTTATAATAGCCAGAAGCTGGAAACAACCTAGATGTCCCTCATCAGAGGAATGGATACAGAAAATGTGGTACATTTACACAAAGAAGTACTACTCAGCTATTAAAAACAATGACTTCATGAAATTTGCAGGCAAATGGATGGAACTTGAAAATATCATCCTGAGCGAGGTAACTCAGTCACAAAAGAACAAACATGGTATGAACTCACTGATAAGTGGATATTAGCCCAAAAGTTCAGAATACCCAAGTTTCACTTTACAGTAACCGCTGACTGAGAGTGAGGTCCCAGATGGAGGAGTTGGAGGAAGGTCTGAAGGAACTGAGGGAGTTTGCAGTCCCATGGAGGGAGCAACATTGTCAACTGCCCCCCTTTCCTCCCCCAGTCCTCTTGGAGGGAGGCTGGACCACCAACCAAAGAATACACATGGAGGGACCCATGGCTCGGACCACATATGTGGCAGAGGAGGGCCGTGTCGGCCATCAGGGGGAGGAGAGGCCCTTGGGCCTGAGGGTGTTAGAGGCCCTTAGTAAAGGCGAATGTCAAGGTGGGAATATGGGAGTAGGTGGGCAGGTGGGTGGGAGGTGGAATACCCTCATAGAGACGGGGAAGGGGGAGGGGATAGGGGTTTCCAAGGAGGAGTCCTGGAAAGGCGAAAACATTAGAAATGTAAATAAAGAAAGCAAAAAAAAAAAAAAAAAAGAAAAGAAAAGAAAGAAAAAACGAAAAAGAAAAAAGCATGTAAAAAAATAAAACCAACCAACCAACCAAACAAACAAACAAACAAATAGAACCTGCACTAGCAAAAAGTGTCAAAAGACATACTCATTACAGTCAGCCATCATAAGGTGATCTGCTGTGAGAAATAGGCTTAAAAAAAAAGAAAGAAAGAAAGAAAGAAAGAAAGAAAGAAAGAAAGAAAGAAAGAAAGAAAAGAAAGAAAGAAAGAACAACAATATCAACTAACAGAATTCGCTACCCCCAGAACTCCCAGTAAATAAACCACCAACCAGAATAAACGTGGAGGGATCCATGCCTCCAGCTGCATCTGTACCAGAGGATTCCTTTATTTGGCATCAATGGGAAGGGAGGTCCTTGGTCCTGTGGAAATTTGATGCCCCAGTGTAGGGGGATACTAGAGTAGTGAGTCTGGAGTGGGTGAGTGGGTGTAGGAAAAACATCATAGAGTCAAAGAGGAGGGGGATTGGATGGGGGGATTTTGGAGGGGGCACTTGGAAGGGGGACAACATTTGAAGTGCAAATAAATAAATAACCAATAAAAATAAAAAATAAAATTGTTTATATAAAAAAAATGCATGGTTGGAACACTGACAGATTCAGTTAAATTAGGATAAAATTGTATAGGGCTTTTAGTTTAAAGTAAGAAAATATTGTCACTGACATTCTGATGTAAGTCACAGGTTTTCACATAATGATAGATAGATGATACAGATAGATAGAAAGATAGGTAGATAGATAGATAGATATAAATATAGATACATATAAATAAAGATACAGATTATAGATGATATTGGTATAGATTACATATAAATAGATGATATAGATATATCTAGCAGTAACTTGTTATCCTGTTATCCATTTTATTTACTATCCTTACATTGGCTGACTTTATTTTTGGTGTGTGTGTGTGGGGGGGTGTATGCACCACACTTGTATAATAGTACTCTCACCTGTGCTTGTAGAAACCAGCAATAAACATATTGTGTATCATCCTCTGTTCTTATATTTTGAGACAGGTTATCTCACTGAACATGAAGATCATCAGTTGCCTAGGCTGACTAGTGAATAAGCCTTGAGGACACAGCTTTTTCTGTCAACTTGAGGCTAGGGCTTCTGGCACCCCCTGGATTATTATGGTGGCTGCTAGAGATACGTGCTCAGGTCCTCATGCTTGAGCGGAGTGTATATTAATCACTAAAAGACGTCCCAATATCCTATTACCATTTTAGATAGATAACTTTGCCATTCTATATATTGAATATACAAACAAAATCCAGACTACAATGATGCTTATGTATACATTGGGTAGACAAAGCAATGATGCTGAGTGAGCTTTATGGTAGCATGGAAATGTGTGGACATTGGGTCCAGCATGGATTTCAGCTGGGAAGGAAATTAACTGGGAGACTGATTGAGTGCATCGATAAAGACGTGGAACAATAAGGATGCTGAGTTACACTAACCTCCAATGATCAGAAGCATTTGTTACCAGTTTGATTATTGGAGGAAGAACATGAGAAAAACCTGACAGGTTGAACCATGGTCTCGCACAGATGTCCATAACCTGCATGGTAAAGAAGAGGATGGGACCAAAGAAGTCTCCTTGTATGAGGTAGGTTATAATTTTTGCCAAAGTGTGTCAACTTTACCTCTGAGCCTGGAAGCAGAAGACTGTGTTTGTTCATTTAATCGGTATATCCCCACAGGCCAAAATCTGTATTAGATATCTTTTCAATACAATAAACAAAACACACAAGTCCCTTGACTTTTTGTAGTTTGAAATCCTGTCTGGAAAACAGCTCATGAACTAGTGAATAGATAAATAACTATATTAGACAGTTACAGAATCAGGTGACAAGAAGGCTAGGAGAGAATAAACACGTATGTGATCTCAATTTAGCTTGAGTATTCATAAAAGACTATTAATATTTCAAAAAAGATATTTAGATGGAACCTAGATGAAAGAAAAAATCAAGTCACAACATATCATCTGAAATTTATTTCAGGAGTATGAGGAAATGCTTCCAAAGGCAGAGGTTGAGTTACAAGCAGAAAAAGTGTGCAGAGAACATAAATAAAAGAATAAAGATTGTTTGATAAGATATCAAAGAGAAGGTATGAAATCAGTAATGAGGGACATTTAAGGAAAGTGAATCCTACCAGAAGTTGTTAAAAGTTTAGTGGGAATTAATGCACACTTTGTGAGCACGGGCATAACTAATAGAACAGAGGTTCCCAAGGAAGTTCCACAGAACTTCCCACACAGTCAGTGTTCAACCTGAGAGCCAGGGATGGAAGTGATGCTTGCCTTAGAGCCTTTTCCATCCCTTCATTCTCAGAGGAGAAATGTGGCAAAATAGGTGAAAGAAAGAAAGAAGTCAGTAAGATATCCTGTTCACGATCACGAGAAAATAAGCCTGGAAAAAATGATATGAGAGTAAGTGTGGATATATGTCATGAAGCTAGAGAAGGAGCCCTGAGAGGATTAGGAGAGCTCTTAGGGATAGATGAGGAGGGTAATAGAAAACAGGGCATATAGAGGAATGCTAAAACAGGAAAGGTGAAAGGGGATTAGGGGGAGGAGTCTGAGGGGGAGAAATGCCAGAGGAGAATCAACTAATACAGAGCAAGTAGGAAAATTCTGTTAAGGACACCTGTAACTTTGAATCATAATTAACTTTTAATTAATAAAAAGAGTGAGTACACATACCCACAGCCACACACAGGCACATAGAGGCTCCTGTGTTTTTGAAAACCACTGTGGGGAGATTGAATAAGATCTCTGTCTTTAAATATTCATGGTTTAGCATTAATATTTCATAAGCAGCTGATCTAAATGGGAAGAAACTTAACCTCATTGAACATTTGTTCCACTGTTTAAAAATGAGACCAGCAATAATATCTGCCTCATTGGTTACATCTGAATGGTAATAACTAATATTTCTACATTGCTTAATGTACTGGCAGACATATAGAAAAACATAATATCAATAGCAAGGTGATAATGGATTCAAAATGATAAACGAAAATGAAAATGTCATCTTTTCTGTGTAACAAGACATTTTCTTTCACAATAAAGAATATTTTAAATTGTATTTATAGAAATTAAAATTCTAGTCATAATCCTGTACCGTCTTTGCATTCAGGATTCGGTCTTTCTGTCATTCAAAAAGAATTTACCAGATATTTAGTAAATTACGGAATGTGTGAGATATGCCCTACTCTAAGGAATATGACAATTTTGTCTAACGAAATCATAAATGTCTGCATTGACCTGTGATTGAAGCTCACAATTCAGTGGTGTCATGAGCAGAATGAAGGAACTGAGATCATTCGCACATGCAGCAAACCACAGGATTGAAAACAGAAGCCTCCTGGTGCTGAAGTATTAAAGGCATTTCTTCTATGGACTGATCCCTTTTTCCCCTTTTACTCTAAGAAACATGGAAAGACATAGAAAAGATTTAGGAAGCTTGGGAGAAATGAGTTTTTTATTTTCTCTGTGAGAGTATGCAATGCAGATGCTTTAGAGTGGACAGGCAGCAATGGGTTCCGTGAAGAGAGGAGTTGGGTAAAGGAGGCAGAGCATCAAAGACTTATTGATGGAAGAACTGAAGGGTAGTCACTGTGTTTCTAAGAGGTTGAAATATTTGGGTGTGGAGAGGGGAGATCAAATGTGTACGTGATTAAATGCATTTTGTTTGAAGTGCCTGAGAGCTATCCTAAAGGATGTATCAAGTTAAATACACATATCCAGACCTCAGAAGGGTTGTCTCAGTAGCCTTCAACACTGAGAGGAAAATATTGAAGCTGTGTTAGCATTAGTGCTATGACATCAAAAGTATAGACTCTTGGGAAACCAAGATTTAGATCAGAGTACAAAGCCTTCAGTATCTGTTTTTTATAGACTGAGTGATGAAACAAGCAACACCATAATAGATCATTCTAAGAAGCATTGTTTTGAGTATGAATATGGAATAAAATAAAATTTGTTTAGAGACTAGATGAGAACAATTCTATAGGCAGAAACCTGTAAACTGCAGAGTTAAATGCTTCATAAAAAAATCCATAAATTCAATAATAAAGATAAGTACATAGATTTTAATTAATGTAAATTGAAGTAAATATCAATTACTCAAAATCAAAGAAATGTGTATTGAAATTTTAGCTTAGAAAGCACAGACAAAAGCATAAGGATATTCAATACCTTGAAATTCTTCATGTGGTGCTTAGAAGTGAGTACAAAGAGCGTAAATGAACTAGAGAAATTAACAGGTGCCTTAGGGCTAACACAGGGCCATTTCCTAACTCCAAACGTGATCGATTGGGTAAACTCTGGGGGTGACGCAATCACACTTGTATTTTAGAATAGTGTTTATGCTCACATTTTAAAGGTGTGTCTGGGGTGAGCAAAAGAGAATCAATTTTCATCAATCAGATGAGTGTGAAAAGAACAAAGAGTAAGCCATAGCATGTGAATAAACAAAGACAGAGCAATAGGTTGGAGACATGGCAGCTTTAGACTCAGAAGGATTAACAGAGAAGAGTAAAGTCTGGGCCCATGGGCTCGCAAAGACTAAACCACCAACCAAAGAGCATGCATAGGTTGGACCAAGGACCCCTATAGATTTGTAACAGATGTGCAGCTTGGTCTTCATGTTGGTCCTCTAACAATTAGAACTGGGACAGTCTTTGAATCCCATTTCTCTAGCTGAGTTGCTTTTTTCTGGGTAGGAGAGGATGCTCTTAGTCCTGCTGTAACTTGATATGTCATAGTGGGTTGGTACATATGGGGAGCTTCTACACCTTTAAGGAAAAGGGGAAAGGAGGAATGGGTGGAGGGGGAGGAGGGCAGAACTGGGAGGAAAGGTAGAGTGCCTGCCATTGGAATATAAAGGGAAGGAAGGAATAAAAGCAGTGATAAAAAGAGATAATAAGGAACTTAAGGTAGTACTGGAAAAGATGAGAACACTGTGGTGCCACTTATCAGCAGAGTGAGTCAGCAAAGCACAGATAAGGGCACTAGTTTCATAACCATACTGTTTATGGAGATACAAGGTATTGAGAGTGCAAAACATAAGCACAGAAAGCAGAACTACTGACATCCTGATATTGTCACAGGGCAGACAAGAAGGGAAATGCTATCTATTATACTCATCTGAAATTGATAATATAAATTCGATTAAATTTTTAACTCTTTGTGGAGGATTTTGAAAATAGAGAGAATTTTATTAGATACTTCAAATTTTAAGATATATTTACCTTATTTTATGTATATGGGCATTTGCACACATGAATGTATATATAACATGTGGGTCCTGGTTGCCTGAAGAGGCCAGACTGAAAGGCATTGAAGTCACTGAGAGTTGAGTGCCACCATATGGATGCTGGGAACCAAGCCCAGGTTCTCTGAAAAAGCAGTAAGTACTCATAGACACTGAGTCATTTCTCCAGCCTTAGCTAAAATTTTACTACGCAATTGTATGTGAGACAACTGTCAAAGCAAATGTCAAATATGTTTTAATAACTGATAAAATAGTAAAATATCCTGAAGTTGAAATGAAAGTAACATCTGCTTTAAACACTATCTGAATTCAATATGCTATGCCCCTGAAATGGTCCATCTGTGTTACCAGTGAAGTGAGGATAAGTCCCTGCCCTTTTATGATAGACAAACAATTGGTGTTCGCATTCATTTTCGCTATGATTTCTCATCCTTGCTTGTACACTTCCATGCTATGCCTCCTACATAATCTGAATCGGATTCACCATTGTAATTCTGTGGAAACACAATCATTTTGACAGCAAGGTCCAGAACTCAAGAATTTAAATCATCCTCTCTTTAATCTTTAAGAACGAAAAGACTTCAAGCAAATAGTGTCCATGTAAATCACAAAGGACATTTCCTTAGCTCCTTTAGTAGTCAAATATTTATGAACATAGTGGGTTTCTTTTGTACAACCCTAACTGAGTCATGACAAAGAGGATTTGGAAAGAAACCAAGAAGGATTAATTAAAAAAAAAAAAAAAAAGACTAACAATTTGATGAATGACCCCTAGGAGAACATGCTTATGAAACCATGTTTGTTTGCAATTCATGGAGATTGTATGTTAGCACCACAGGGCAGAGAGTTCAGCACTAACAATGAGGGATGTGATAGAAAGCACATGTTCTATCCAGAAACATACAGTGAATGTAAAGTTCACAGCAGGCGATCAGGCCTCAGAAAGAGAACAGTATATTGTAATTGCAAGGGTTATTTCTTTTCTCTGTTTTATTAGGTAACATATTTCCCTGTTGCTTGTGGGTATATAGTTTCAGGAATGAGTACTTTGTATTGGTTAACCAATGAGGAGTCTCATCACTGGGAAAAGCTAATTCTGTCTCAGCAGTCATTAGTTGCCAATAGTTCAATGTCTAGAAAAGAGGGACCCCATAAGTATCCCCCCTTCTGCATCAGCATATTTATTGATATTGACATTCCTCCAGTCTTGTTTAAGCAGTCATTCTATGTGATACTGTTTGGGCTCTTACAATCATTCCATCACTTTTGGGACGATTGTGTGGCCTGAGCCATAAATGCAGAAGTTGTGAGGCAGATGTATCCAATGCAATGGGTACCCTATGATCCACTCACCTCTGGACTGTGTTTAGTTGTGATTTTTCTGTGACAGTAGCCATCTTCTCTGAAGAGAAATTTCTGTGATGAGAAGTGATAATTATGCTTCTTTGCTGTTATAAGGAAATGATTTGGAATGCAGCAGCTGGACGTTAGCACCCTAGGGTAGAAAGTTCAGCACTACCAAAGATGGCAGTGATAGGAAGCACATGTTCTACCCAGAAAGGCGTAGTGAATCCAAATTCATGGCAGGCAACTGGATCTCAGAAAGAGAACATATGGATTTCTAGCAAAGTGTTAATAATAGATTCTTTTCTAAGATTCACGATGTCACTAGCCCTGAGAGGTTGGTTAGATTTCTAGTACCAGGTATGATTTCCTCCATGATGAGTGAGCTAAAAATGCAATTAGACCAACATGTGATGCTACTTATGGAATGTTTACGGACATCTTGCCATGCTGGTCATTTTTGAGTTTATAGGTGGTCATGCTGGGTTAGGCATTTCAGTGATTCCGTCCCTCGGTTGCTTGCATGGCTTTATTCTGGTACAATGGAAACAAGGCCGAAAGAAGAAAACTTTAGATCAGATCTAGGCTGTCTTCAGAGATAGAGGTTGACTTTAAACCTCTGAGAAGTTAACAAGGACAACAATTATCCCTATTGTATGGGGGGTCACTTGGACTATGATAACCAATCAATCAAGGGTTTCTTATGCCAGAGACTTAGATTTCACTTAGATTATTTTTGTGGAGATCATTGCCAGCCTAAATGGCATAAATTCATTTATGCATATAAATGCACATATATATGCACACATATGTTGAACATATATTATATATAATTTTAAGTAAATATTAAATGATTCTTTGATGCTTTATTTAATAACTTTAGTGGTAATTTGTCTCCCCTCCCCTCTTCTTCTTGTATATTAGTCTCCTTCTTCTCTCCTCAGTTTTGAACTAGGGGGTATATCATACAGTGGGTTTGTTATAGCATTTTGTAGGGTTTATAATTGAGTGAGATTTTTCTTTATTATTTTTCTCCTCCAGTAGCATTTTAGCACCTTCCAGCACTTGAAACACTAGCCATCAGAGATGCAGCTTTCTGCTAAGTATCAGGTAATATTTTCCAGTTTCTATGATATAAGTGTATGGTTTCTTCAGCTATAGAATCAAGCTGTCAAATTCTGGAGAATAGCTGATTCTTTGGCAATGTTATTTGGTAGCACATTATATTTGGTTAGGATATTACCACACACCCTCAATTATAATATGACTCCATTAAAACTCCTTTTATGTATGTGTATAATATAGAAAGATTCTATAGTAATATGTTGTTGTTTTTCAAACAGATCTTAGCGTCAGTTGTCCCTCATGTTATTTACATCCCTCTTCTATGTTTTTAAGCCCAGAAATATCCTCGGTACCAACTGGCAATATGTTTTCAAAAGACAAGGAGAGATACTTAAAATCTAAGATCCATAGTGGGTTTTGTTCTATAAACATGCAACAGTAGAAAATGGTTAATACCTTTGGTTCCTCCTTTGAACTTTGGTTTCAAATACTGTAATTTCCTGGGAATCAAGGTCTATATTGGAAGGGAAGATCTATAGTTGTGAAATGCCTGGTACATTCTTTACACTAAATATGGAAATATCTAAGCAGCCATTTCTGTACAAATCACTGAGAATAATAGTGTGCATTTTATTTACTGACCCAGTTTCTATTAATATTAATAAGGCATTGATGCTTTTCCCACAGAATTACATCTATTTGCAAGTGTTTTTTGACAGATCATTTAGTATCTATCTTTTGTACAAAGTGTTCATAATGAGTATTATATAAATTTAGTGGTGTGGGGCTATGAACTCAGAAACTGCATGAATATTTAGTGTTCATGTGATTCATTCCAGGCTCAAATTCACTTTAACTTCATTTATGGAAGCAGAAAGTGCCATAACAAATGCATTAGTCATAGAAATTCTTTTATTTATTTATTTATTTATTTATTTATTTATTTATTTATTTATTTATTTAATTTTTTTGGTTTTTCGAGACAGGGTTTCTCTGTGTAGCCCTGGCTCTGTAGACCAGGCTGGCCTCAAACTCAGAAACCCACTTGCCTTTGCCTCCCAAGTGCTGAAATTAAAGCCGTGTGCCACCACTGCCCGGCCCGTCATAGAAATTCTTAATAGAAATGTTATCATCTTCTTTTTCCAGCACCTCTGCCCATGTTACCCCAAAAAGCAATTCTGTCATTCACTACTCAGAATGTTAGCTTCATTATGTAACGGCAGACAAACAGAAAGCAGTGACAATTTGCTATCCATCCAGTTTGTGTGAAAATTCTTACAACTTGTGTTTCTATAATTCTTTCAAAGACTTAACAACATCAGAATCAAGATAAACTACATTACCACAAAATCCACTGTTGGAGTAATTCCCATGGAAAATAATACTATCAGATCCTTTTTTTTTTTTTTCAAATGAACTGCAGACATTAGCAGATGGGGTATTAGCATTCCATTCTAATGCTTTTTCTTGGTGAGTGTATTATATACCTGTTCATCATAGTGACTGAAATACCCAAATTAAACAAGGTAAGCAGGAAGGATTTATTCTGACTCATTATTTCAGTGGGTTTGCTCTGTGATTGCTTTATCCAATATCTTCAGCATCACGGGCAGCAAGCGCATGAGTCACTCCTTGGCATTTAGAATACAGTAAAAAAGAAAGAGAATCCAGGGGCAACGATGTCCTCGGGAGCCTGCCTCTGGTGAACTGCATTTTTGTCATTTATGCCCCACCTCTCCCAATTTTCAGAGATTCCCAAACTAGGGTCTTCACCTGGGAACCAAGGGTGAGCCTGGGAGAAACATTTCCTACTTGTCCAATATCAGTGGCATCTCTACACTTCTTTCAGTTGTGAACTTGTCAGCAAACTCTAACATGCACCCAGGTCCTCCATATCTCTTGTAAGCAATGTTCCTCTGTGTGTGTGTGTGTGTGTGTGTGTGTGTGTGTGTGTGTGTGTGTCTGTTATATAAATGTATGTGTTCTGTGTGTGTGTGTGTGTCTGTTATATAAATGTATGTGTTCTGTGTGTGTGTCTGTGTGTGCAATATGTGTGTGTATGATGTATGTTTTATGTAAGTATATGTGTTCTCTATGTGTGTCTGTGTATATGTGTGTGTATGATGTATGTTTTATGTAAATGAATGTGTTCTGTGTGTGTGTGTGTGTGTTTGTGTGTGTGAGTATGTGTGCGTATTCTTCATTATGTTTTGATGAATATCTGGCTGGTTCTATGTCTTGACTATTGTGAACAATTAGACAATCTTAGAAAAATATGTTATTTGTCTTAGAAAGGTTTATTTTGCTTAAGAGAATAATCTCCAGTATCATTTATTTTCTGAGAATAACATACTTTCATTTCTTTAAAGCTGAATAATCTTAATATTCTGTTTTTGTTTCTGCACATTTACCTGTTTATAGGCATCTAGGTTGGTTTCATGTCTTAGATATTAAAAAGAGCATAGCCATAACCCTGGTTATGTAAGTTTACTTCTGGGTTAAGGACTTTTAGGTTCTCCCAGATTAATGTCCAGCTATGATGTTTGAATAGCATAATTGCTTTGAGGAACTTAATTTATATTGTTTAATTTTTGAGATTTTATGCATTCTAGTTACTAATTTCCTGTCATATGCATGCCTGCACATATTTAATATTGTGTAGAGTTACCTATTTGTTGAATTTTTGATGTATTTCTCAAATCTATGGATTTTGTGATAAAGTTCTAGTGTCTTTTAAGGATTCTAACATCAGTATATAGTGATAATTTGACATTACTTTTCTTATTTGTTTGCCTTCTATTTCTTTTTCTTCATTTCTAGAGCTTAAACATCAAATATGGTACTGAATAAAACTATAGATAATGGACACAGTTGAGACATTTCTGATTTCAGGGGAAATTACTTTATTTTTCACTATTATGAAACTGGTTTTCAATCTACACTTTTTTGTTCTAAGATATTTTTTTGTTATTCTATTTTCTTTCAAGGATTTTATAAATGAAGAGATACTAAATATGTCAAAAGTTCTTTACATATCTATTAAGACAATCATGCATTTTTTTTTTTTTTTTTTTTTTTTTTTTTTTGGTTTTTTGAAACAGGGTCTTGGCTGTCTTGGAACTCACTCTGTAGACCAGGCCGGCCTCGAACTCAGAAATTCATCTGCCTCTGACTCCCAAGTGCTGAGATTAAAGGCATTCGCCACCACTGCCCGGCCAACATTCATGCATTTTCAATGCTTAAGTTTATTTAAAATCTGTATAACATTTATTTATTTGTATAACTTGAACCATATTTGAATCTCTACTCTTAAACCAACCTAGTCATGGTATATGATCATTTAGAATATTGTCTGAATTCTCATTATAGGTATTTAAGAACTTTTGTGTCTGTGTTTCCGAGGAAAATTCACCTGTGATTTTATTTTTAATTGTTTTATCTTATGTGTTTTTATGTTAGAAAGATAATGCTAGTTTCATAGAGTGCGTTACCTGTATCAAATAATCAGTATGTACACATTGCCTCTCCTCTTAATATAATTTCAGCATCAAATCATTGTTTATATTTCCAAAGGTCATTCTCCCTTATAATCTTAGTTTTTCTCCAGCCTTTCACATCTTGTGGCAACTTGACACCTAATCTGTACACACTGCTAATGAAAATATTTACCTTTTTTGTACTAAAAATTGTGTTCTCTTAATCATTTTTCCATTATGCCCCATTAGCAATGGTCTAACAGTGGACAGTTGTGATCGTAATTGCTTAGCTCTGTGTAATTGTACTAGCTCAGGCTACTTCACTAAGTTCCTATTACTAAAACAAAATATCATATCCAAAAACTCTTTGGGTAGGGAAGGATCTATTTCATCTCATAAGTCCAGAAAACTTGGTCACTTGAGGGAAGTCATTTCAGAACCTCAAGGTAGTAACCAGGAGGCAGGAACTAAAACAGCATCCATGGAAGAGCACTGCTTATTGACTTGCTTGCTATGGCTTGCACAACCATAGTACTATACAACCAGGGCCACTTGCCCAAGATTGGCATTGTTCACAATGGCCTGGGCTTCTCTATATCAAACATTAATCAAGA
The DNA here is from genome assembly GCA_028551405.1 of Uromys caudimaculatus. Lineage (NCBI taxonomy): Eukaryota > Metazoa > Chordata > Mammalia > Rodentia > Muridae > Uromys > Uromys caudimaculatus. The sequence goes on from CM052709.1 coordinate 15,741,142, forward strand.
AAATTCACTGGTCTACAGACGAATCGTGGAGGGACATTTTCTTAGTTGAGCTTTCTTCTCAGATCAGTCTAGCTTATGTTGACATAAAACTAACCAAAACACACTGTATGAGGCGGGTGAACATATTTCTATTCAAAGATCAATGATGCTACTTCTGATTCAGAGCCTAGATACAACTAAATCAATCAGATATAACCTTTGGAGGGCCAACCCTAGTATTAAATATTTCAGTTTTCAAGTTGTACTTGTCATGTACTTAAGAAGATGTTCTAGGAGGCAGTTTGGTATATAACACCCATTTTCCAGGAGTTTCTTTGTAAGTTCTTACATTTCATATTGTATGTTGCTTCACACAGCTGAGTGGCATAGAAAAAACAAATTGTGTGTGTGTGTGTGTGTGTATGTGTGTGTGTGTGGTTGTGGGTGTGGGTGTGGGTGTGTAAAACCATCTTCATTGAGTTTTCAGCCAATTTTGGGGATGTTTAAATAATCACAATAGCGTGTAACTTTCAGTTAACTGCTCTGAAAGGAGATGAATATATTCTTTTTCTGTAGAGACACTCCAAGCACAATGTAGAAGGTGACAAAAATTAAGATGAATGACTATCTATGAAATCAAATAAATTTTATGCTTTAAAATTGTGAAACTTTTCTTATGCTGTGGAGGAAACTAATAAAAAACTGACTACATAAAATTTTACACAGGAGAAAAAGACAATCACACATTATTGAACAGCATGTGTAATCACAATTACTGATGTTATTAATTGCTAAGCCATCTTTCCCGCTCTTAATACTTAATATTTTGTAGAAGAAGATAGGGACTTCAAGCCCTAAATGGTGCCTGTGTTCCAACTGATACACAAAGGTTATGTAGTAACCTTATGTAGAACAATTAGTTAATTTCCCTCTCACTATCATGAACCTGAAACAAAATTCCTATAAAAACAGTGCAAGTATTTAGGCTGCCATGTGGTTGAGAGGTTTTGGTAGCTTCCTTGACACACAAAAAGACACCATCCCATAATAGCTGAACAAGAATGAGAACAAAAATATTTTAACATGAAAGGAGAAACTCTCAAATAGCTCAACCTTAAACAAAAAACTCTATAGCCAAACAAAGGAGTCTCAGAGCTTAAGCAATAGCTTTCATCAAAGACTAGTCCCAGATTCAGCCCTAAAATCATATAAATATATAAGTAATATTATAAAGGCTGAGCAGGCTGTGTGTGTGTGTGTGTGTGTGTGTAATTGAAAATGTAGGATGAAGGCTACAAATAGGAACCAACCCCACTTCTCTATGTTAAAAGTTGTGTGGGTATTGTTCTTGCATATATATATATACACGCATGTGTGTGTGTGTGTGTGTGTGTGTGTGTGTGTGTGTGTGTCTGGCTGAGTTTTCAGTTCTATTGTAATTGATCAATGTAGCTGATTTTTTTCCAATACCATTCTGGTATTATGTTTTGTGTTTTACTAGAGTGCTATAGTACAAATTGAAGACAGAAATGATGATACTTCCAGAAGTTTTTTGATTGTTCAGACTTGTTTTAACTTTCCTAGATTATTTTTCCATAAGAATTTGATAATTGTGCTTTCCCAATTTCTAAAGAAAGTATTTTGTTGGAATTTTGAATGGTATTGCATTTAATTGGTGGATTGCTTTTGGTAAGATGTTCAGTTTTACTATATTAATCTTACTAATCAATGAGCGTGGGAGATCTTTCTGAATTTTGATATCTTCTTCAATTTACTTTTTTGAAAGACATGAAATTTTGTAATTCAAGTCTTTTACTTGTTTGGTTAGAGTTACCCCAAGATATTTAAACAGCAAAAGGTGTTGTTTTCCTGATTTATTTCTCAGTCGGTTTGTCCTTTTTATATAGGATGGGTCCTGATTTCTGTTAGTTATTGTTTTGTATATAGATAGCTTGCTGAAAATTTTTGACAGCTGGAGGAGATTTCTTGGTGGAATTTTTAGGGTCATTTATGTGGACTACAATATCATCTGCAAACAGTGATAGTTGGACTTCTTCCTTTCTAATTTGTATCCCCCTGATCTCTTTCAGTTGCTTCATTGCTGGAGCTAAGTTTTCAAGTACTACATTGAATTTCTATGGAGAGAATGAACATTCTTGTCATGTTTCTGATTTTAGTGGAATTGGTTTGAATTTCTCTCCATTTAATGTGATGTTGAGAATAGACTTCCTGTAATTTGTATTTTTTATGCTTTAGAATGTCCCTTGTATCCCTAATCTCTCCAGGAATTTTATCCTGAAGGGCAGTTGGATTAGTCAAAGGCCTTTCTGCATCTAATTAGAAGATCATCTTGTCTTTTTTATAGCTTGTTTATATAGTGGATTACAATTATTGATCTTTTTGTATTGAAATATTACTATATCTCTGGGATGAAACCTTGATCATGCTAGATGATCTTTTTGATGTGTTCTTGGATTGTGTATCCAAGTATTTTACTGAGTAGTTTTACATCTATGTTCATAAGAGAAACTAGTCTGTAATTTTCTTTCTTTGTTGAATCTTTATGTGGTTTGGGAATCAGATGAACTCTGCTCTCATAAAATAAATTAGTCAATGTTTCTTCTGTTTTTATTTTATAGAATGATAAGAGGACTATTGGCCTTGGCTTGTTTTTAATATCTGTTAGAATTCTGCACAAAAACTATCTGGTCCTGGTCTTTTTTTGGATTGGTTACCTTTTAATGGTTGCTTTTCTGTTTTATTTCTTAGTTTTTATATGTCTAAGTATTGGTCTATTTAATTTTTTTTCTAATCTTGACTTAATTTTGGTAGGTGGTACCTAAAAAGAAAATTATCCATTTCTTTTAGGTTTTCCATTTTGATGGAATAGAGTTTTTTGATATATGTAATCATGCTCCCTCGATTTCCTGGGTGCCTGATATGTCTACTTCTTTTGTTTCTAATTTTTTTTAAAAAATTTAGATATTTTCACTTTGCCTTTAATTAATTTGGATAAGGATTTTTCAATAGTGTTGACTTTCCTCAAATAACCAACTCTTTGTTACATTGATTCTATGTATTAATATCTTTCTATTTTAATGATTTCAGGTCTCATTTTGATTGTTTGTTGCTATCTATTTCTCCCAGGTATGCCTGCTTCTTTTTATTTCAGAGCTTTTGGGTACACTGCTAAGTTACCAGTATGAGATCTTTCTAATGTTTTATATGGGCACTTAGGGTTATGAACACCCTCTTGACTCAGTTTTCAAGTTTGTGCAGATTTTGTATTAATTTTCATTGATTTTTAGAAAATCTTTAATATCCTCACTTCTGCCTCAATCCATTTTTCATTCAGTAGAGAGTTGTTCAGTTTCTATGTATTTTCAAGCTTTCTGTCATTTGTGTTGTTGATGGTGTCTAGCTTTAATCCATAGTAGTTTGACAAGATTTAGGATTGTTATTTCAATTTTATTGTATCTGTTGAGGCTTGCCTTGTGTCTGAGTATGTGGTGGATTTTAGAGAAAGTTCTATGAAGTTTCGAGAAGAGGGTACATGCTTTTGTGTTTGGGTAATATGCTTCATAAGTACTTTTTATCTCCATGTGCTTTATAGCATTGGTTTAACTCCAGTGTTCCTCTATTTAGTTTGGTTTGGATGACTTGTCCATTGATATGAGAAGGGTGTTGAACTAACTTATTGTCACTGTGTGAGGGTCAATATGTGATTTAAGCTTTAGTACTATTTCTTGTATAAACTTGGATGCCTTTGTGTTTGGAGCATAGATGATAAAAATTAGAATGTTATTTAAGTGGGTATTTTTCTTTGATAGTATATAGTGTACTTCTGTATCTCTTCTGTTAAGTTCTGGTTTAAAGTATATTTTGTTAGATGTTTAAATGGCTACCCTATCTTGCTACTTAAGTCTATTTGCTTTCAATATAATTTTAAAACCCTTTATCCTGAGCAATGTGTATCCTTGAGGTTGAAGTGCAGCAGATAAAAAGCTTCTGGTTTTCATATCTGTTATTTTAGTCTATATCTTTTAATTGGTGAACTGAGACCATTGATATTGAGAAATATTAATGATCAATGATTTTTGATTCCTGCTATTTTGTTCTTCTTGGTGCTGTTGGTTGTATGTGTAAGGTGTAAGTGTGAGTGCAAATGTGTTAGTGTGTGCGTGGTTCCCTTCCTTTGCTTTTGATTATTTGAGATTATTTATTGTTTGATTTTTATAGATATAGTTAAATCTCCTTAGGTTGAAATTTTCTTCTAGCACCTTATGTAGGTCTGCATTTATAAATAGATATTATTTAAATTTGGTTTTTCATGGAATATCTTCTTTTGTCAATCTATGGTAATTGTAATTTTTGCTGTGTATAATAGTCTGGGTTGGCATCTGTGGTCTCTTAGAGTTGAGGCACATCTGCCCAGGCTCTTCTGACTTTAGAGGCTCCATTAAGATGTCAGATCTATTTCTAATAGGTCTACCTTTATATGGTACTTGGTCTTTTACCCTTGTAGCTTTTAATATCCTTTCTTTGCTTTGTATATTTTAAGTTTTGATTGTTATGTAGTCAGGATACTTTCTGTTTTAGTCCAATCTACTTGGTTTTCTATTTACTTCTTTTACCTTTATAGGCATCTCCTTCTTTCAATAAGGTGTATTATTTTTTATGATATATACATTTTTTATATTTTTTTCTGGGCCTCTGTGCTGGGATTCTTCTCTTTCCTCTATTCCTATTATTCATAGTTTTGGCCTTCCTATGGTGTCCCGAGATTTCCTGGTTGATTTCTGTCAAGACTTTTTCAGTTTTAACATTTTCTCTGACCAATATATCCATTCCTTCTCTTGTATCTTTAGTGCCTGAGATTCTTTACTCCGTTTCCTCATTATGTTGATGAAGCTCGCATCTGTAGTTTGTTAGAATTCCCTTTTTTATTTCTAGAATTTCTTCAGTATGTGTTTTCTTTGTTAATTCTATTTCCATGTTCAAGTTTTAAACAATTTCATTTGTTTCCTTTAACTCGTTTTGTTTCCTTAGATTTCTTTAATAGATTTATTCACGTCTTCAATCGTTTGTTTTCCTGGATTTCCTCCTCCTCCTCCTCCTCCTTCTCCTCACCCTCCTCCTCCTCCTACTCGTCGTCGTTGTCGTTCTCCTCCTCCTCCTCCTCGTCCTCCTCCTCCTCATCCTCATCCTTGTCCTCCTCGTCCTCCTCGTTCTCCTCTTCCTCCTCTTCCTCCTCCTCCTTTTGCTAGTCCTCCTCCTCCTCCTTCTCCTTCTTCTGCTTGTCCTTCTTCTTTTCAGGCTTTTAATTCCTTCTTTATGAATTTAGCATCATATACCCTAATTCTATTCATCTGTCATAGTGTCCCTCCACCCTCACAGCCCCTCCCACAACAGAGAATAAATCGTTTAGGAACATGTAGTGTATCACAGTGTGTCCTATAGCATACTCTTTTGTCCATAATTCTTTGTTTGCAAATGTTCATTGCAATGATTATTTGGTCTGGAATGAGGCCTCTGGCTTCTGCTCCTCTATCCATACTAAAATGTCACTAAAACTCCTCTCAGACATCTTATTGCTGTCCTGTATCATGGAGATCCTGTAGTTTGGATCTATAAGAGCAGTTCCTACATTCATTCCAACAGTTCATCAATATGGTAGATGTTGGGGTGGGCTAACTCAAAGTTCTGAATTTGGGCCTGAGAGGCGTCTGAGCTGGTCAGCCTTTTGGATCTCACATTCTCCTTCCCTTGGAACCAGCTCACCAGCAACCCATGAAACTAGAAACATATCTACTGTGCTACTCAGGGAAGGTGCACTGGGTCCACTCTTGTGAGTGCTTCAGCAGGTGAGGGGCAGGGCCACATCTCTTGCTTTCATGACCTCAGAGCCAGCTCTCTAGGTTACCATCCATGACAAGGGGCAAGGGTGGGGAAGAGCATCTACCCCTTGCCTACAGTGCTGCATGGCAGACAAGTTGTAGGCCAGCTGTCCCACGTGTACACCCTTGGAGACTGTTCATGCTGTCATTACCACCAGGGTCAGCTTTCCTCTGCTGCCCATGTGAGGTTCAGGGATTACTCTCCCAAGTTCTGAAGCTGTCAGAGGCAAAGTTAGCCCTCCTGCTCTCATGTCCCTAGGGCCAGCACACCCATGATTCCCAGGTGAAGGGTGGGGCCAGTTCTGCACAGACCCCAGACACATCTAAGTGTGTCCAGGCCACAGCCCAGACCAGGGATGTCCACCTGGCCTTTGGTGGTAACAGACCCCTACTGCTGCACAATCACAGACACAGACATGACCCTCAGTGGCAGCACAGGTGAGGACCTTACCATGGTCTCAAGTAGCATTATCATCTACTCACATCAGATTGATCCTTATTACTCTTGAGTCTCCAGTTCTGCCTCTCTTTGTTGTTCTCACATCTTTGTTTCTTTCTCTTCCACTTCTATACTACCTACTTGCTTAGTGGTACTATGGGTCTCAGAATGTCTTGGGTCATCCCAGGAATGGTTTTGAAGTGTTATATCCAACTTGCGTATTATGATGCTAGGCAGGGGTCATCTCCAGCATGATCTGCTCCGCTTTCCCCAGCACCAGACTGGTGGCCATCTCAGGCTAATTCCCTGTCTGGGCCCCATGGTGCCATTCTGTTGGTCATCTTGGGCTTACTCCTACCTGGGGCTAGGGTCCTAGGCAGAGTTCTTTTTATCTCTAACTTGTTCTCCCTAGTGGGAGCCCATTTTAGGTTGGCACTGGACTTGTTGTCATATCAGGCTCACCTTTCTCAAGGAATGTTGGGCTACTTACTAGTTGTTTAGACGTTCATAGGTAAGAACCTTGAGTACAGACTGCCTTTCTCCTCTCTGCCAACTACTGACATTCCTGGATTTCTTTATGGGATTTACTCATTTCCTCTTTAAGAACCTTTAACATTTTTATATAGTTGTTCTGAGGGTCTTTTCCTTGTGCTTTGGCTATGTTAAAATATTCATGGTGTGCTGTGTTAGGATAGCTGGGCTGTAGAGAAACATATTTCCCTAGCTGTTATTGATTTTATTTCTATGTGGGTGTCTAGGCATCTGGGTTTTGGATAATTATAGGTCCATGTTCTAATTTATAGATTTGATTTGTCTTAGTTGGGTGGGTGTTATGTTCTTTTTTGTTTTTGTTTGTTTGTTTTGTTTTGTTGTGATGGCTGTGTGTTTCCTGTTTTTCTGGCTTGCTCAGCTGGTATGTTCATAGGAAATGCCTGCTGGTATTGGAGACTAGGATACTGAGTTGAGTTGGTGAAAGGAAAATAAGAGAAGTAGGCCTTTGGAATGAGAGGAGAAATGAAGACCACAACAAGTTTACTGCTCCAGGGCTGGGATGAAACTGCTAGGATTGGATCTTGGGAGCAGTAGGAGAAGTGTGTGTCCACCTTCAACCTCCTTGTTTCCCTGGGAGGACAGGCTTTATCAGTTATGGGAGGTAGGTTAGAAGGGGAAGATCTGTGGGATCCACTGGAGATGGTAGCAGGAGAGATAGTGAAGGCTTCCATGGCTGTTCTGTTCCAGAGCTGAGCACTAGAATGGGGCATTATATTCAGGGAACACAAATAAATATACTTATATAATTTAAATATCCATCTACTTGTCTAAAAATGACTCCATATGCATGGCAATATTTCTTAAAACTCTGTGTGCTTACATATTTAATATATACTAACTATTTTGAAGCTATCAAATATGAGGATTAATTTACCCATTTTAGTATAGATATAATATATGTGTGTATGGGTAGGTATGTGTGAGGGCATGCACATGTCATATGTGTGTGCAATATCCATAGATACTTTTTAAAAACTTGCACAATAATGTGAATAATATAAATGGGTAGCATCATTTTAATTTCTACTTTAGGGAATGTTTTCATTATCCAGGAATATATTCATACAGGAAAAGTATAGACTTTTGAGAATGAATTGCTTCCCAGATAAGAAACTGAAGCTGCTTTATTATTGCCTGGTATCCTGAATTTTATTTTAGGAAATCTTAGATGTCATGTATGGCCACATTCAATTAAAGTGTATTGTATTGTTATATGCATAGTGAATAATTGTCTTTTTATCAATCTTCAGTAGCTAGAATCGGAGAAGTGTCATGAAGCTTCTGACTCATTTCCCTCTGGTAGAAACCTTTCTCTAATTAGTTACAAGACCATGACTAGAAATAAAGCACTCTTCCTGTCACTGCTTATAAGATCATGCTGGGCTTTTATTTTATTTTTTTTAGAAGTGTCAAGAGTGTGGGTTTGAGCTACTATGACTACACAGAGAATTTTAGAGTTGCCAGCTGCATGCCTCACAGTGATAAGTAATTAAACTTTATTTTCCTATTTGGTGTGAAACTGCATAGAATACCATATAGTAAGAGTGAAAAACTGCCTCATGAAAACATACTGAGTTTTCATCACAGCAATTATTTTGACCATTTTGTAACCATTAACAGTTGTTACACAGAAGATTCTGAGGCTCTAGCTTGAATTTCATGTCAATTACTTCCCAGTTGAGTGACTTTAGGGAGTATATGGATACTTTTACTCACTCTCTTAGTTAGGGAATAGCTATCTTATGATCTGAAGCTAATAAGCTCAAAACATGTGGTTCTGAGCAACTCAGCAAATGCTATGACTGTTAGACTTGTATCAACCTGAGATACTTTCTGAAACTCAGAACCTCAAAACCGTGGTTTCTCAATCTGATTTTTTTAAAACTTTACTTTGCAGAATGGCCTTATCTGACATCAATGGGAGGTGAGGCTCTTGGTCCTGTGGAAGTTTGATGCCTCAGCATAGGGGGATGCTAAAAGGGTGAGGAGGGAATGGGTGAGTGGGTGGAGGAACACCCTCATAGAAGCAAAGGAGAGTGTGGACAGAGGGGATAAGTTGGTGGATTATGTGGAGGGGTAACCAGGAAGAGCAGTATCATTTGAAATGTGTGATAACTCTGTTCCTCCTGCACCATGCCTGCCTGGATGCTGCCATGCTCCTGCCTTGATGATAATGGACTGAACCTCTGAACCTCTAAGGCAGCCCAAATTAAATGTTATCTTTTATAAGATTTGCCTTGGTCATGGTGTCTGTTCACAGCAGTAAAACCCTGACTAAGACAAAATGGAAATGAATAAAATGATTAATAATAAAACAGATAAACAAACAAAAAAACATGACTTGTGTATCTTAGGCTGCCTTGAAACTCGTGTTCCTCCTACCTCAGCACCCAGAATGTGAGAATTACAGCAGTGCCCCAAACATATCTAGCTTTCTGGTCTATAATGTGTACTATTTTAAATATCTGTGGCTTCCAAGGTAAGTGGATTGTGCTATTACTAAACTTTTCATATGTGAGCTCTCCTAATTTATTTCTTAACTACCATTATTTTATTAATCTGTATTTCTGTCTTTTTGTAAATCACATGCTGATCAATTATTGTAGATGTGTTGTATGATTGAAAGTCAGCAAAAACAATGCTTCTAACATTTTATTCTTTCTAAAGATACTTCAAGACAAATGGTGTAGAAAAGCATATGTTAAACAAATATAGGTATAAATAGCTAACACATATTTTCTATGAGTACCAAGAATATGTGATGGAAATTAATAGTGTTCTTAACAAATGATAGTAGAAACACTGGATGCTCACATGCAAAAATCAATGAAATTTTACTCTTATCAAAATAACTTAAATTAATGAAAATATAGGACTTCAGACTTTCAGCATCAGGGAAAATGTGGAAAGATTAATGACTTCATTCTGCACAAATATTTCATGACTATGAAAGCCAAAGTGAAAGCAACAAAAAAATAACTAACAAATCAGAGGGAATCAAAGTGAAGTTTCCCAGTGCTGGAAAGATGGCTAATAATTAAGAGAGCCCTCTGCTGTGGCAGAAGACCTAAGTTCATTCCTAACATCCTTAACAGGCAGATCATAACCTACCCCAGGGAATCTGACTTTGTTTGCATTCATTGGACATCTGCACATAAGTACACACACTTACACACAGATAAAGAGAACCATAAACATATTTCTTTTAAGAGACTTTGTTTTTCATTGTAAAGCTTGGGCATACAAAAGGAAACAAACAGCAGAATGAAAAGATAACCTTGAGATGGGCAAATATTGACAAAGCCTATGTGTGATGACAGAATGAATAATCTGCAAAATAAATTGTTCTGCAATTCATCATATAAAGTCCTCTAATAACTCAATTTAAAAATGGGCTAAGAGTCAGAATAAGGATTTCTTCAAATTCTTACTAAGTGCTCAACATTACTAGTCAACAGGATAGTACAAGTCAGGGTGCCTTACATCAGCTAGCATGGGCATTATCAAAATAAAATTGTTTGTACGGTTGAGGGGAAATCTAAATCATTGCTAGGATGGGAGAATAGCTAATTCAGTAGATAGGTAAATATATCATTCTGAATTTTAAAAGAAGGAACATCTGTAATGTGGACGAATCTGAAAGACAAGGCACTAAGTGAAATATACCAATCACAGGAAATCAAGTACTGTATAATTTCACTTCGCACACACAGATACACACACACACACACAGACACAGACACAGACACACACACACATACACACACACACACACACACACCACATGGCTACATTTCAGTTGCCATGGGAGAGTTGTATAATTACAGACAACATTGTACAGCCATTTAAATGAAAATATTTGTTATCTAACATTAATAGAAAAAGTACGTTTAACAGAAAAGATCCCCGTTCGGATCTTGGGTCCTGTTATCATAGAATATACATCAAATCCTAGGACAGACAGGGAAAAATGAAGTCCTGGTGAAAGAGGAGTGATAACTGAATTCTGCCAACTAGGTAATATAGCAAAAAGATTAATGAACTAAATTTTGGGTAAAAGGCTTACAAACTTTCTGCAACATGGGAACTAGAAAGCAAAAAGTGTATAAGTGTAAATCTCTCCCATCCTTAAACTCTGCAAAGCTGATTTGAGGGAGGATATCTGGGAGCCAGCATCAAGGCTTCCTGTCTGTCTCCTGGGAAAAAATGCACAGTTGTGGGACTTAGGCAGAAGCATCTGTGTTTCTTCTTTTAAAGGTTGCCTTCCAAATCTTAAGAGGGAGCCTACAGATTTCATGCCTGGTGTCTGCTGGTAAATGAGACAAGAATGTAAATTCCAACTCCAACTCCTGAAATACAAATATCTATGACAGAACAAAACAGTGGCCAGGAGAAACTGGCCAACAGCAGTCTAGTGTTATCCCCAATGAACACAAGCACAATGGGTGTATAAAATTATAAATCTTTGAGAACTGATAAGTTAATGGATTGAAAAATCTGAAAATGAAATTAGATTTAAAATTCATTTCAAGGTCTTTCTGTACACTTATACTCAGTGGTCTCCTGAAAATTTTTGACAGTACATTTCTAACCCATAGTATTATTTTCTTTAAATAAAATTTCCCTGATATTTTGCAAAACAAGAAAAAAATCACATTATACCGTATTATATATGGATATTCAAATTATATATATATATATATATTCATTTTTCTTATATGTATTTGACATAAAGAAGAACAAGAAAATTCTGTTATCTACAATTTATATAGCTGTGGAATTAAGAAAGATAGACAAAACAGATCTAAAGAAATTTCTTCAAGTAACAACTAAAAAGACTTTTTTCAAAATAGGAAAATGGTAGACTAAAATGCTAGCACATTAAAGGGGGGAGCTCAATAGTCTATCTGGAGGTGGTTACAGTTATCTCCCAATCAATTAGTGAGAATAGTTTTCAGAAAATAGAGTCAGCTCTGGAAACTGACTGATGTCTTACTTTTGCACATCAGTTAGTATTTACCAACTTGATAATTTGTGAATAATAATATACTTCAAATTACTTTCCATATGTCCAAAGGCCAGAATATTCATAATCTTAAAGCCTCAGCTTCTACCAGTTCATGGGTGTATTTTGTTCATGTTTCTTCCATTTTCTGCCACATATTATTTTGCCATCAAATTATAAATTCTTAAGAAGGATATTGAGGAGAATAACTCTAAGTCTATGATTTGTATTAAAAAATATAAGATTATCACCTTTATTTTGATCTTAGTATTCTTGATAAAATATTTTAAATGTTACTGACTATTCAGCTTGCTTTTTTTCAATTTTGAAGAATAATTATAATTTTCAAATACATTCAAATGCAAATCTTTTAAAAATATGTGTCTATTAGATGTATTTTGTGCAAAGAATAATACAACTCAATTTTTAATAGTTTCCTGTAGCTACTTGCTTTATTTATGGTATTATCTATTTTATCAGGGACCTATTGTCCATAACTCTTCAAAACTCATTTTGCATCTACTGTAAAATATTGCCTTTGAAATATTTTTCATTCGCTACTTTTTCCTTTTTATTTAATCTGACTTATCCGACTATAGAACCGTAATCTATGACTTGTCTTCATATGAGTGATAAATCCTGACCCAGAAAGAATATCCATTTCCTGAATACTTATCATAAGGTCATAACTGGTTTTCATAGACTACTTTTCTCCCTCAACAGTTTGTCTGCAAAGAGTACCAAGACCTACCCCTGGATATTTAGTTCACTCCAGATCTTAGCATAATTTCCCACATCACCTGGAATTTTTGCATCATCAACATTTCTAGTATCTAATTTAACCCTTTGCCTTCCTGCTGTAACCACATCAATTACCTTGGAGTTCAATAAAATCCCTAAACGCAGCTCTATTCTCACCTAAGGGGCTTTAAGCAAGCTACTCCCTCCATTTGCAGCAGCCTCAGAAACCTCATACCTTTTCTCAACAATATGGTTGCCATTTCGCCCAGACCAATGAAAATTCCTTCCTGATGTTCATCTCTCTTGCCTTGCTTTGAATTTACACATGTATGTTTGTTGATAAAAAAAAATCCAGGCTGAATAGCCCAGAGATCTTAGATAGAACAAATATGATTGGAAAAAGAAGAAATGACTCCTAATGATATATTCTGCTATACTCATAGAGCAGTGCCTAGCCCCGTTGTTATCAGAGACGCTTTATCTAGCAACTGATGGAAACGGATGCAGAGACCCAAAGCCAAACATTAAGAGGCTCTAGGGGAATCCCACTGAAGAGAAGGAAGAAGGATTGTGGGAGCCAGAAGAGTCAAGGACACCACAAGAAAACCCACAGAATCAACTAATCTGGGCTATAGGGGCTCACAGAGACTGAATCAACAGCCAGGAAGCCTACATGGGCATGAAATAGGCCCTCTGCATATATGTTAAAGTAGTGTAGTTTGGTCTTCTTGTGAGGCTGAGTGGGAGCAGAGGTTGTCTCTGACTCTTTTGCCTGGTGTTGGGAACCTTTACCTCTTATTGGATTGCCTTGTGAAGATATAATATGAGGGGAGATGTTCTATGTTGCTGCAACTTGATATGGCTTGTCTTGGGGCTTCATGGGAAGTCTTGCCTTTTCAGAAATGAAGCAGAGGAGGCGTGTGGATGTAGAGGGAGGGACTTAGAGGGGCACAGGGAGAGGAGACTGTGGTTGGAATAAGAAAAAGTTTATATATATATAGTACAAGACTACAAGACTATATATATTCAAGCAGGGATACTACATGAGCGTGACCCAGACCCTCTGCATGTGTGTTACAGTACAATAGGTTAGTTGGACTTCTTGTGGAGCCAAGAGTGGGAGCAGAGGTTGTTTGTGTGTGTGTTTGTCTATGTGTATTTGTGAGTGTATTCTTGTATCATCTAGACAGGCATCTTGCATAATTCATTCACAGGCTCTAACTGGTATCTATAGAGAGTAGACATTTGATAAACGTGAGCTACATGGACATTGTTTTCTCCCTCACACTGGTCTTATGCCAGAAGAGTATGGCTCCTTAGAGAAAGCTCTGAAAGTATAATTGAACTATACTGTTTATGTCACTTACAGCCTTTTTGTGGCACCCCATCATCTTACAAATGAAAGCAGTACCTGCCAGCCTGGGGAGAAACAGCCTTTCTATTTGGTTCACAGTTCTTTCATATTTCACAACTCTTATTTCATACCCTAAATTCCAGCTGTGATAAATGAGTCATATTTCCCCAAATAAGCTATGTTTGTACAAATCTCTATGTCCCTGCCCTTAGGTAGGATGGTATTATAATTGATCATCTGAACCAAGACACTTCTGAGTTAAAGTGGCTATTATTAATAATTGTACCAGGACATCAAGCACAGAGTAGAACTCTACCAGACAAAGAAATATGAGTGCGAGTCACATTACCGTGAGGTCTTCCGCCAGAGACATCCTCTCTAATTTCTTTGTCTTACTCTGTCAAAATACCTTTTATGATACAACCACTATGTCACTTCCTCAAGTACACTTTTTAAAATTTCTATTTTAGACTATGAATTCTATTTTAACATTGGATATTAATAAAAGTCACCTATTATAGTCATTATTTAATTCCTGATGTGCCCATATTTTTCTTATGTTCCCAGAAGATACCCCCTCCAATAAAAGGTGTCTCTGTAGTAATCACAAAATATTGTGATGGTGTAAATTAAGGAGTTGAGTTTTGGGGCTATGGGGACAGATTGGTAAGCTCATATTTTGGAGATTCCACATTTTAGGTGAATATTATTGAGTAATAAAATTCTAATCATAAGGGTAAGCTTAGAATGAAACTCAAATTAATTAATGAAAAATTGAGGAGACACCAAACTAAGAGAATAAATACATAAGAAGAGTAAGAAAGCAAGGAAAAGTTTAGTGTGTCAACAGTAATTCTCTATCTAAAATTCACTAAATAAATAACTACTTTACCAAAAGCAATACTAACCCAGTAGTTATGATAACTCAGAATCTCACTGAACACAGATCTAAAATACCATTGCCCTTAATATTTTATTTTTTTCATTAAGACTATCATTAGGAAGAAGTTGATAAAGTTCTTAGCATTCTCATTGACTGATGAGTGAAATCCTTCAGAGAGAGAAGTAGTTTGTACAGAAATGGGAAAATTAGGAGATCTTAGAAGCTAGCAGGATATCAGACATTCTATGCATGTTGTGTGCCCGTGATCTACAATATATCTCCTCAGCCCACTACCAGGATGCTCCACAGTGGTTTAGTTTGATTTCACTTCATATGAAAGCATACTCCCAACCTTACAGCAACTAATTGTAATTTTTAAATGGAGGAGGAGGGAATGGAGGATATAGAGGGTTAGGGAGAAGGGACAGTGATCTGATCCTTTACACTTAAAACTGAGAGTCATGAATATACAGAAGATGATGCTTTAGGTAGCTTGGGGTTTTATGTTTCAATTTCACTTGTGAATGTGTAGGAACTTTTCAAATTATATTAGAATGGGCCCATGTTAAGATTCCACTTAACTGACTTGATATAAAATTCCTTAAAGCGTAGATGAGGGTTATGATAAACATGGAAATAGATAAGATGTGTGCTTCTTTTCACCTTCCAGTCATGTTCATATGTCCTTACTGTAGGAAAGCTGTGTCCATTGGTCAGTAGTAATTTCTAAGTTATGCTGATTGTTTTCTTTTCTGGTGTGGAAGAGGTTAGCTCTTTAAAGCTCCCCGAGGACTTGACCACCAATCAAAAATTACACATGTAGGGAACCATGGCTCCTGCCACATATGTGACAGAGGATGGCCTTGTTGTACATCAGTGGGAGGAGAGGTCCTTGAGCCTGTGGGAGTTTGATGCACCAGTGTAGGGGAATGCCAGGGCAAGAAGTTGGGCTTGGGTGGATGGGTGGGGGAGCACCCTCATAGAGTCAGGGGTAGGAGGGATGGGATAGGGGATTTCCGAAGGGGAGACCTGGGAATGGGATAGCATTTGAAATATAAATGAAGAAAATATCCAAAAAAAAAAAAAAAGAAAAAAAAAAAACCTTATCCTTTTAAACCTATATCTCAGGAAGGAATCCTTGTACAAGCATAAA
Source organism: Uromys caudimaculatus (assembly GCA_028551405.1). Lineage (NCBI taxonomy): Eukaryota > Metazoa > Chordata > Mammalia > Rodentia > Muridae > Uromys > Uromys caudimaculatus. The sequence continues at coordinate 15,757,145 of CM052709.1, forward strand.
GGAATGCACAGAAAATACAAAATAAATAAATTAATTTTTAGTTTTATTTTCTTAAACAAACAAAAACCCATAAAACCTAAAAAACAAAACCCGTGAGTTTTATTGAAACTGATTTTGTTGCTACCAGTTGACATGCCTTATTCCCCTCATTGATCAAACAGACAATGCTGAGTCCTATTAACTAGTTTACAATGTCTATAAAGATCGACCAAATTGTTGAAGTATGAAATAGGAGAAAAATGTAGAAAAATTCCCTTTAGAATTATTACATGGTATGGGATTGTACAGTAGCATAAATTCAGTACATGAAGCTGAATGTAATGGATAGTAATATAATAATTTTTATAAACAAAATAAAAATGACAGAAAATAGTTATGACAAAAATGTTTACATTAATTAGTTAAGTCTCTATGAAACAGAGAGTTCCAACTATGCTTTACACTCATTCATTCATTCGTGAATTTATTCTGAAAAGGAAAATTACGCATATTTTGATAAACTAAAAACCTATAGTATTAATATTAATACTATTGTCATGAGAGTTAATAATTTTGAATCATTGTAATAGATTCCATAAAGCAATCATTTTAAAAACAATTCTATCTCTATAAACCGAATGAGGATTTTAAAACTGGAATCAAGTGTCTTTCTGGTGTTACTCACAGGACAGAGCTCCAACTAAGTCAGATTGTGAAACTCCCATATTGTAGTCAACATTTGCCCACTCCTTTAATCGTTAACATTTTGATTTTGTAGTTTAATGATGGCACTATTCTGGTTCGAATGATTTGACTTGACATGTTACACAGTGCCATTCTTTACCATTAAACATTTTCATTAATATCTGTCCAAGTTATTTAACCCGAATTAAAAACTTAGTCATGAAGACAAATAAATTTGTATTTTCAAGCACAATCTATAAAAAATAACTTCTACATAGAAACTTGGTGTAAGAAATTCATTTATGTTTTGTTGTTTCCAATAGGAAATGATACCTTCTGAGATGCAATGTTGTCATCTGGTATTCATTTCAAGAATTTTAAGTTAATAATTCACTGAATTAAATGAGATGTCTCATTGTGTGTTTCTTTGACTACATCTAGTTTCATAAACATAAATTGGATGTATTTCTTAATTGTGAAGAAAAGATATGACATGACCATAGCTGATTTTGTAATCCCAGGGTTTCCAAAATCACTTTCAAACATTATAATGAGATTCTTAACAGTAACTTCAGCTTAAGCTTAATTTAAATCCTTAAAACTGTGTATGCTCATCATACTCGTACAAGTTAGGATCTGCTCAGATATAATACATGTTCTCTGCTACTCTCATTCCATCTAAGAAGAAAGTAAAGCAAACTGTCAAAGTAACTATGGTATGCCTAGGAGAAGAGAGAGGAGCAATATATATTATATGAGAGAAGAAAAAAATAATATTTTAAATAAGAAAGTAAATATGGTAGGAGCCTTTCACATTAGTAAAGAAGAGAAGAAAAAGGAAAAGAAAGACAGAAAACCAAGAAGATTTGAAGACATCTATGACTTTTCTCTCATATCCTGACAGTATGTCATCTTGGATATACACTATCAAAATGTTCTTGAAGCATATTGTGGATACTAAGGCACAGACATGAAAGTTTTAAAAATGCAAGCATATGTATTGACAAGCTAAAAGATACAACTGAGTGCTTTAGAAAACACTTCCCAATACTAAAAATGTTAAGCACATGTAGATAAAAAGCCCTGAACATTTATTTGTTGATTGAAATAGAGAAAAAGAGGAACATTAAAAATTGGAAGATTCTTAAATATAAATTTATATTAAGAAGTGCTAGTGGATTGGTATTTGTTTTGTTTTAATAATTTATTCACTTTTTATTTATTTATATTTTTAGACTCCAGATTTTATTCCCCCAGTCCACCCTTCTACTATTCCACATCCCACACCTCCTCCCTGCTCCCTGTCTTCATGAGGATGTCCCAACACCCCAGCCATCACCCCTCACCCAACCAGACTTCTAAACTCCCTGGGTTTCTAGTCCCTTGAGGGTTAGGTGGATCTTCTCTGACTGAACCCAGACCTGACAGTTCTCTGCTGTATGTGCTGGGGTCTCATATCAGCTGGTGTATGCTTCCTGGTTGGTGATCCAGTGTTTGATAGGTCTCGAGGATCCAGGTTAATTGAGACTGCTGGTCCTCCTGCAGGGTCACCCTCCTCCTCAGCTTCTTCCAGCTTTTCCCTAATTCAGCCACAGGGGTCAGGAGCTTCTGATCATTGGTTGGGTGCAAATAGCTACATCTGACTTTTTCAGCTTCTTGTTGGCTCTTACAGAGGGTAGTCGTGCTTGGTCCCTTTTGGTGAGAGCTCCATAGTCTAAGTAATAGTGTCAGGCCTTAGGACCACCCGTTGAGCTGGATCCCACTTTGAGCCTGTTGCTGGACCTTCTTTTCCTCAGGCTCCTCTCCATTTCCATCCCTGCAATTCTTTAAGACAGGAGCAATTATGGATCAGAGTTTGACTGTGGGATGGCAGCCCTTTCATTCATTTGATGCCCTGTCTTCCTGTTGGAGGTGGGCTCTATAAGTTCCCTCTTCCTACTGTTGGGCATTTTATCTAAGGTCCCTCTCTTCGAGTCCTGAGAGTCTCTCACCTCCCAGGTCTCTGGTGCATTCTGGAGGGTGCCTCCAACCTCCTACCTCCCAAGGATGCCTTTTCCCATTCTTTCCGCTGGCTCTCAGAGATTTCAGTTCTTTTATCTCACCCAACACCAGATCACGTTCCTCTCTTCCCCCCTACCCTGTCCACTTTTCCTCCCAGGTCCCTTTCTCCCTCCCCACTAGTGATTGCTTTCTTCTCTGTCCCAAGTGGGACAGATGCGTCCTCACTTCGGCCCTTCAGCTTTTTGACCTTTTTGAGGTCTGTCAACTGTATCTTGGATATTCTGTACTTTTTTTTTTTTTTTTTTTTTTTTTTTTGGCTAATATCCACTTATTAGTGAGTATATACCATACATGTCCTTTTGGGTCTAAGTTACCTCATTCAGGATGATATTTTCTAGTTCCATCCATTTGCTTGCAAAACTCAGGGTATTCTCATTCTTAATAGCTGAATAGTATTTCATTGTGTACATTAACCACATTTTCTGTATCCATTCTTCAGTTGAGGGACATCTGGGTTGTTTCCAGCTTCTGGCTATCACAAACAAGGCTGTTTTTAGTCTTATCCTTTGAGTATTCATGCTTTTCTCATAATTGTGTACAAATATCTAATAAGAACTACTTAAAAGGGAAGGATATTAGTCAGCATTGCTTAACAGAATAATCAGAATGAAGTTAGAATGAATATATATTAACAGGAGATTTGTTAAATAAATGGTGACAGAATGCTGGCTCAGTTATCCAACAATAGCTATCTATACCAAAGAGGCTGAGAATCCACTAGTTGCTCAGTCAGTGACACTGAAAGCCTCACTAGTCCCTTCCTGACTCTGGAGACTTGAGGACCCTAGAAAGATACCTGAGTTCCATGTCAGAGAGATATGGGGGCAGCAGCAGCCACAGCCATAGCAATATTCTCAAAGGAGAGGCATGGACAAGAAAGGAAGAAGGATGAGCTTGCAAAGAACACAAGCTTTTCCCTTGGCCCTCTAATATCTGTGCCATTGATGGAAGGTGCCTCCCACTCTATGATAGGAAATATCTTTCTAGTTCCTTCTAGAAACTAAGAGTTTGGGTGATATCAAATCCAGTGACATTGACACCCAAGATTAACCATCATAATATGAGACAGTTTATGGTTTCTGGGGGTTCTGTCCCCATTTTTTCTCTCTCAGACTTTTGGAAAAAAAAAAAACAGGTAGAGATAAGAGCTTTTAATAAGAGTGTCTTTATGTTCTTGTAGCTAATGGGAGACAAGGACAATATTCATCTCCCAGGAGTACAACCCCACTGACATTCTTTTTCAGTTGAGCACAACAAAATAAAGATCCCATAACCTTCCAAAACAGCGCACAAGATTACTAATTGCACAACACAAAAGCCCATGGGAACATTTCATAATCTGACTACAACACCAAAAAATTATAAATTTGGACTTTTGAGAATTTTCAGCCACTTGGAAAGTTAACTGTGTGTACTTTTTAAATTATCTGCCTCACGAAATCTCTTGTTCTAATTTGCAATTTCTTTTAGTTTGTTTCAAATTATATCGCTTTCCATATACTCATATCCATATGCGAATGTATAAATATTTTATATTTGAGTGTACATGACCATATTAACACCATAAGCTTCTGTATTTTCAAAAATGTTTTAAAAACCAAAGACTATACATGGAGGGATCCATGGCCCCAGCTACATATATAGCAGATGGCCTTATCAAACATCAATGGGAGGGGAGGTCCTTGGTCCTATGGAGGCTTGATGCCCCAGCATAGAGGAGTGCTAGAGCGGTGAGACAGGAGTGAGTGAGTGGGTGGAGGAGCACCCTCATAGAGGAGGAGGGGAGGAGAAACAGGGAAGGGCTATATCATTTGAAATGTAAATGAATAAAATGATTAATAAAAATATAAATCTGGGGAAAATATTTAAAGGTATTTATTTACCTCTTCACTCATTTAAGAATTCTTTATAAATGCTATTAGTTGAAACAGTCTCCTTCACATTCTCCAAGGTATCATAAGGATAATATCAGGCAGTGGCCTTTTGAATAAGGCTTTAAGTCATGATCAAGTCTTCTTTTTGAAGATCTTTGTAAAAAAAAAAAAAGTTCTTCATCGGTATTCTAAGTATTCTGTGTTCAACATTTGAAACATCTCATGGAAATTGTTCTCTGCCTTAGGATATTACAGGTTGGGGGAGGGGTAACCAGGAAGTAGGATATCATGGGATTGTGGGGGGGGCGGTTGCTGGAGGTGGTAACTAGGAAGTGGGATGCCATTTGTGATGTAAATGAAAGGAATGGTTTAAAAAGACGATGATGCAATTTCCAAGTATCTTCTCAGGAGCAAGGCACATTCTTCCCCTAAGAGTCAAGCTCACAGGCTTCTTGGACTTAGAAGTATATATTCCAGAAAGAAAATACATAAACTTTCTATAAAATCTCTCACTACGCATTACTTCCATAACAGAAGAAACCCAGTAGTTCTACATGCAAAAGATAAGGAACAATAAATGTACTAAAGGGCAGAGCACAGAATTTTATTAAAAGGGATCACCACTATGTAATTTTTAACAAATTATAACTTTCAAGATTTCTAGAGTTTAGAGATCAGTGCTTAGGTTCTATCGTGTATATTGATTAGCAAGTTTAAGAATGCTTGTTTCATGGGAAATCACCAATCTCTCTTAATCCAAAGAATAAACTGGAGATACTAACACTTCTCAATAAGCACTATGGTTCTTTCTATCATTACTGTGAAGTCAAGTCTGCTGACTTTTGTAGTATTCCTCACCTTAGCGATAAGAAAAGTACATTACTGCATAAAGGTGTAAATATGATAATTCTGTGATTCAAAACAAAGCTCAATAAAATAATATTAATACTTAACTTCCGAAAACCTTTTTTCTCTTACTGAAGTATATGCACTCTTTTAAGATAGTTCTATTAGTCTAAAGTTAAAAACTATTTTGAGAAGAAGAAAACCCATATAAAGTTTATTGGTTAATATCTGATTGTAGTCATTTTGACATCCAAAGCTTCTTTAAGGATATTTGAGTTTTTAATAACCAAGGGCACAAGGATATTTTTGTTCATTTAGTTTTTTTTTTTAAGAATGCCAAATCTTGATTCTAAGTTATTCTAAATAATAATGTTAAAATAAGCATAATCACTTCACAATTCATCTGAACATCATTATGAATATAAATCACAGTAATGACTTCTTATAAATAGTTATTTGATTTCAATGCATTCCATGACTTCTTACTCAGGGGAAGGAAAACCAGGGGTCAAGAAGCAAACCTAAGGAGTCTTCTAATCTTTGTAAGTGATTTGGATAATGACTGCAGCTGCTCAATAGCTGACCTGTTGAACACGTAATCTACCTGACCTGCACAAATAGAAGTTACTGCCAAATATTATACAAAAACATTGACAGACCTTGTTTATATCATTCTTCAGTGAGTTGATCTGTCCAAAGTCAGTTAGAATCCTCAAGAAAACAGTACCAGGAAATAAAAGCCAGGTAACTAAAGATAACATTGATAATGAAACTCTCAGATTTTGTATACAAATGCAAATTTTTGTTTAATTTGAGTAATATAAAATAAATTGTAAGACAAGTTGGAGAAGTCTAAAAAGAGTATTTCTGATTTGAAACTGGAAAACTTATTTTAAATTTTGCAATTATTTTAGACAACACAAATTGTGTGGTGTCAAGGTTAATTTTAGTTATACTGAAAAATTTCTGGACAAGTATGAACATATCAATGCAACCAAACAACATTAATATTTAGATATTTGACATTTAAAAATTAATAATCTTCCATAATTAACTAATTACAAATAAAACCATTTTTAAGCTTCATTCCTAGATATGTTTCTTTGAGGTTATTGTGATTGGTCATGTTTACATGATCTCTGTCTCTGCATATTCAACATGAATATGTAGAAAGGCTACTGGTTTTTGTATTTGTATCCTGATACTTTGATAAGTTATTTTTGTTCAGAGGGTTTTCTGGTAGAATGTTTGAGTTCTCTTATGTGTGACACAGCTCATATGGAAATAGGAACAATTTAACTTCTTCCTTAGGTTTATCCCTATAATTTCATTCTCTTGTTTTATTGCTCTAACTAGGGTTTCAAGAATCACTACTATTTCTATTTCTTTAATATATTTAAGTTTCTGTCCTATTAAAAGCTTCAAACACTACACTGAAAAGTATTCGGAACAATTGACCGCCCTAACTTTTTCCTGATGTTAATGGATTGCTTTGAGTTGTCCTCCATTATGGATGATGCTGATTGTGTGTTTGTCAACTAAAACTTGTATTATTTTGAGACACAATTCTTCCAGTCTTACACTCTCTAGGACTTTTGTCATGAAGGCTGTTAGATTTTGTCATATACCTTTTCTAAATCTGTTGAGATGAGCATGTTACTTTTGTCCTTAAGATCATTTATATGACTTATTACATTTATCAAATTATGTATGTTAAGCCACCCTTGTATCTCTGGGATACAGCCAACTTGATTTTAGTAGATGAACTTGTAATTATTTTACGTTTTGAAAGTAGCACCTACTTATATCATTTGCCTCTTCCCTTTCCTCTCTCCAACATTTTCCATATACCACTCCTTAATCTCTCCTGAATTTATGAGCTCTATTTGTTTAATTATTGTGCACACACACATACAGAAAATTGCTCAATATGTACAATGTTGCATGTATATCTATGATTTCATGGCAGATCTTTTGGTGTCAACTCCTGCTGACACATATACAGCACAATTCCTGTAACTGTGTCTCAGGGAATAACAGTGGACGAGCTAGCAGAAAGGTTTGAGAAGCCAGGGAAAAAGAAAGTGTGCTGTGAGAATAAATCTTTTTAAAATGTCAGAGCAGGTATAAACATGAAGTTTTATCAAACGAGATAATCTTTCTGACTTATACCTGGGCTCAATTGGCAACATTTAGTAGAACATTTTTGCATCTATTTTTATCATGGATATTGGCCTGCAATTTTGTTGTTTCAGTAGTATCTTTACTTGGCCTTGGTATTAGAGAAATGATGGCTTTGTAGAATGAGGTGAATAATGCTCCATTTAACTCCATTTTTTTTCTGTTTTTTTTTTTTTTTCTTTTTCAAACTTTATTTACATTTCCAATGTTTCCTCTTTTCTGGGTCTCCTCTTTGGAAACCCCCTATGCCCTCCCCATCCTCGCCTCTATGAGGGAATTCCACCTCCTACCCACCCGCCCACCCATCCCCATATTCCCACTTTGACATTCCCCTTTACTGGGGCCTCTAACACCCTCAGGCCCAAGGGCCTCTCCTCTCTCCCTGATGGCCATCGAGGTCATCCTCTGCCACATATGTGGTCCGAACCATGGGTCCATAGATGTGTATTTTTTGGTTGGTGGCCCAAACTCCAGGACGACTGGGGGGGGGGGTCAAGCCCATTGACGCTCTTGCTCCCTCCATGGGGCTGCAAATTCCCTCAGCTCCTTCAGACCTTTCTCCAACTCCTCCATCTGGGACCTCACTCTCAGTCCAGCGGTTACTGTTAAGTAAAACTTGGGCATTCTGAACTTTTAGGCTAATATCCGCTTATCAGTGAGTACATAACATGTTTCTTCTTTTGTGACTGAGTTACCTCGCTCAGGATGATATTTTTAAGTTCCATCCATTTGCCTGCAAATTTCATTAAGTCATTGTTTTTAATAGCAGAGTAGTACTCCATTGTGTAAATGTACATTTTCTGTATCCATTTCTCTGATGAGGGAAATCTGGGTTGTTTCCAGCTTCTGGCTATTATAAATATGGCTGCTATGAACATAGTGTAGCATGTGTCTTTATTACATGTTGGAGCATCTTCTGGGTATATACCCAGGAGAGGTATAGCTGGGTCCTCAAGTCGTATTATGTCCATTTTTCTGAGGGTCCGCCAAACTGATTTCCAGAGTGGTTGTACCAGCTTGCAGTCCCACCAACACTGGAGGAGTGTTCGTTTCTCTTTCTCCACATCCTTGCCAGCATCTGCTGTCACCTGAGTTTTTGATCTTAGC
>CM052709.1:15765976-15838202 GCA_028551405.1 Uromys caudimaculatus
ATACCCAGGTGTTCGAGAGTTTTCCCCACTTTCTCTTCTACTAGATTCAGTGTAACTGGTTTTATGTGGAGGTCCTTGATCCACTTGGACTTAAGCTTTGTACAAGAAGATAGGAATGGATCAATTTGCATTCTTCTACTTGTAGACCGCCAGTTGAGCCAGCACCATTTGTTGAAAATACTGTCTTTTTTCAACTGAGTGGTTTTAGCTCCTTTGTCAAAAATCAAGTGGCCATATGTGTGTCGGTTCATTTCTGGGTCCTCAATTCTATTCCATTGATCTACCTGCCTGTCACTGTACCAATACCATGCAGTTTTTATCACCTCTGCTCTCTAGTACAACTTGAGATCAGGGATGCTGATTCCCCCAGAAGTTCTATTTTTAAATAAATAATTTGAGAAATAATTGCTGTGGTTCTTCAAGTCTGGTAGAATTTTGCTACGACTCTATCTGAACTTGCTCCTTCTTAGACAATTTCATTCCTCTCAATCTTGTGATTTGTTACAGATCTTTTAAATTCCAATTATAAAATAATAACCCATTCATGTCCCCATGGTTTAGATCATATTGCATCTAAAAATCAGAGTAATCATATGACTGTGTTATTCTAGAAATGAAATAACCTATCCTGGAGGAGATAATTCACAATTCTACTTTAGGCTTTGTCTTAAACCAATGCCATCTTTTGACAGTATATTCTAATCAGAGTCATGTACATTTCTGATGATATTCAGATAGGAAATGACTCAAGGTAATATTAAACCAGACAGAAATTAGAGTCAGAGTGAATACACAGTATTATAAAAGGCTGGTGAGAAGACATTTGGAAATAATCCAAACATTTAAAAGCATTTCATGAAGTTCCGTACGTTTCTTTAAATGCAGTATTTGAAAATATCAAGGCTTTTCAAAGGGACAGGTTCATGACCAAGCAAAGTGTAACTAAAACTGCGTTAAGTAAGGTAAGAATTATTAATAGCTATGGCAAACGTACTCTAAATTCAGAAATTAAACCAAAGATCAGAGTAAGAAAAAATGGAAAAGAGCTTTAAGCAAGAGTATCATTTTCTAAGAAACAGAATGACAAGGGAGCTTGCTGCTCTCATGTGTTCAGTCGCTTAGAGGATATTGCTGTCACCGAAAACAAAGAGATATTCACATCATTCATTATAGAGAACTTCAGCAAAATTCAGCATCAGATAGAAATCTGGGTTAGAGACACATGAAACAAACTGAAAGTTAGAATATTGAATATTGGCTGGCATAAAGAGGTTATCATAAATACATGTGGAATAGCAGTCACATCCCAACCCAGAATCTTTATTAAGAAACAAAAATGATAATATAAGTAGCCTGAGGTCACTCTTATAAAAAGAATATAATGGAATATTTTTATTTCTTAGAGAATTTCACACAGTGTATTTAGATCATATTCACCCTCTACTTCTCTGAGAATAATCACTCACACCCCTGAGGTTTCACAGCCTCCTCTGGAAGTTGTTTTGTAAATACATTAATTATGGCAGACAACCAAAAGTCAATTGGTCTTTCCAAATTTTGATTAAGGTAGCTTTCTAGGAAGAGTAGAGGGGAAATGAGGTGGACTCGGTATAGAGGGGTAATAGGACTAGTGGGGTAGAGGACAAGACAGTAAGTAGTGGAAAGCAAGAGGAATAAATGAAACTACGGATTTTTGGGAGAAAGAGCCATTGAAAATTTTAGTATTTTACAGTTACTTTGAACAACACTTAGTACATCTGTTCCTTTGACTCTCCATAGTGATTGACTAATCTTTCCTGCCAAACTCCCCCTCTCTCTGTGTGTGTACGTGTGGTGTATTTACTTGTTGGCTGATGACTGAATACAATTTAACATTGTAGAAAATATTGTTATCCTTAGCATTATCTTTCACATACTTCTTCATGTAGAGTGTCACATTTCTGTTCTTCCTATACTCAGTGCTTCATACTTCTCAAATTTTCAATATTGCTGTCTTTTTGTTGTATACACACAATAAAATATCTATTGACTGATAAAAGAGACTAAACTAGCAGGTTTAGTTAACAATTAAACAACATTTGAAATGTAAGTAATAAAATAATTAATAAAAGCAACTTGACCCTATGAAATGTACCTTATTCCAGTTCTGCTAATATTGTGAGTTAGCACTGATAATAATTGAAGTGTGTTGCCTTCTCTGTTGATTGAAGAAGAGAGGGTTCACTTATCCTGATCCACACAGTAAGAGACAATTGCACCCTTTCTAGATATATGGTTCTGACTTATGAAAAGCCTTTAGTTGGTATTCTCCTCTCTGCCTGTCTATTTAGTACATGTAATATGTAACCATAAATAAGTCTATGAAATGAGAATTATTTAAAGACATCTGAGTTCACACCATTGAATTAATAGAGTGCCACAATCGAATCAAATAGCTCCTTTTCTTGTTTAAAAGTGATTTTATTCTACTAATGTGTTAATCTCTATATAAAAATTCATAAATATTCAATCTATGGTTTTGTGAACTATTGCCTACAATTTCAACTCCAGTAAGATATATATAGAGAGGATGAACCATAAAACAGATAACATTAGGTTAGATGATAGAGTAATTTTCTATTGTATCTCAGCCTGGATGAGGCAACACACTGTTGGAATTGTTTTACAAAGATCACATTTAAAATTTTTAACTACATACAATACTTTTCTAGGGTAGGTTTAAATTTATTGAAAATTTGACCCTAGAGGAGTAAAAGATTTTATATTCAGCCTCACTCACCACAAATACTCACCACCCCCCAAATATCAACATTCTGCATTTACATAATAAATTTGTTGAATTTGATGAATCAGTTCTGACATAGATTTTAACTAAGTGCACAAAGTTCCATTATCATTTTCTCTGTTAGACAGTCTACTAGTTATGATGTATCCAATGTCTATGTATCCACTGTTAACAGAAACATGAAGAATACCCTTTGTGTCCTTTAAAGACTCATGTAACACCCATCCCTCCTTTCCTTCTGACCAAGCAAGCATCTGGCAAACACTGAGGCTGTCCCTAATTCTACAGTTTTGGCTTTTCCAAGATGCCACAAATTTGGAGTTATATATCATGTAGTCTTTTTAGACTGTTTTTTTTTATTTGATGATATCAATTTCAACTGCATGTCTTCCAGGTTTTATAACACACATACCTTAATCTTTACTGACTATTAGTATAAGTGGAAGTCTTCACGCTTTCTTCACCCATTTACATACAGAACATCTTGATTTATTTTGAATTTCATCAAACACAAACAAATGACCACTATAAACATTTCTCTGCAAGTGTTTGGACATAAGATAAATCCCCACTCCGTTTTGGTAATGCTAGAAACAAAATTTTTGTGAGTTATGGTAACTAAAGCATCATAATTAGTTTCATAAGAAGTCACTTAAGTGACTTTTCAGGGAGCTGTAGTGATTTGCATTCACAACAGACATGAATAAAAGCTCGCATGGTTCATATCCTTAGTGCAAGTCACAGTTGTCTAGTGTCTGGATTTCAACCATTCAATGCATGGTATTGTGCATTCCTTTTATCCGTATTTCACATACATCCTCTCTGGTGAAATATCTATGCAGAATTATGATTCCTTTTAAAGCTAATCATTTGATGTCTTGCTATGAGAAATTTAGAAGTACTTTGTACCTGCAAGAAATCTATCAGTGACATATTTATTTATGTCATATTTCTCAAAGTTGTGGGATTGTTTTAAACTTTAATTAAATATAGATTTTTTTTCATTTATAAGTTGCATTTTGGGGATTCTACCTAGGAAGTCATTGCTAATATGATGAAGTTACTGCCGCCATCAGTATTAGGAACTGCTATGTTTATTTTTTCTTTCATTTAGGCCTATGAACTGTTTTGTGTCTCTTACTAAAGATGCAATGTTTGCCTCATATTTCAAGCTTTTTCTTCATTTCCTCACTTTTTATTAATTCTTTGAGAATTTTCTATAATGTGTTTTCATTTTGGCTCCCTGCCAGCCCCCTCCCCCTTCTCTGAGATATGTTCTCCTTTCCTTTATCTATCCTAACATGTGTCCATTTTTTCCTATCATATATATTTTATGCTGATTATATTTTCCTGGATGATTGACCTTCACTGGAGGGTGGTCTACATACCAGGGCCTGAACACTTAATGAAAACTGACTTTTTTTCTACTAGAAGTCATCCGTTTCTAATAGCTCATTAACTAGAGGTAGCACTTTGTTCCCATCTTCCATCTCCATGCTGATATTTTGTCTGTCCAAAGCCTGGGTGAGCTTATTACATGCTGCTTAAATGCTTCAATTCATGTACTTAACTGCTCTACTATATCCATAAAACAAGGGTTTTCTTGTAGTCATCCACCCCCTATGGCTTTAAGAATCTTTTACCGTTGCTTTTGAAATTTGAGTTTAGGGATATGCTACAGTATATTCTGTTTCAGAATCAGTATTGTTCTATGCACTTTAATCAGTTGTGGATACCTGTGTTGATTGACATCTTCTCTGATGAGGGGTGAAAGATACATTAAGGAAGTGGGAGTAGTGAAAAGTCACTGGGAGTCGTTTAAACAATATGCCCAGATAAGATAGTAGTAGTCGGTTCTCCCCGAGGGATTATAGTCTGTTTAGACATAGCTTCTGTGTTTTAATCGTGGTGAAATGCATGGGTTTCATCTTGTAGCATAGACCTTCAACACAATCAGAAAGGAGTTGTTTACTCCAATGGTGTTCCTGCTACTATTAGACTAGCAGACCTGTTTATGCAAGTAGGTTATTATTGTAAATTGGAGGGTTCACAGAAGGATAAGAATAATTAGTTATTCTTTTTATCCTTAGGTAGTATGCCTAGCACCTTCCAGTACTGTGGGAACTATTTAATCCAAATAAATACCAGTTTGATAACTCCAAGTCCTATGACATAAGTGCATTATTTCTTCAACAATATGGACTTACTATCAATTTCTGGAGAGTAGTTGGATACATAATTGTACTTCTATTATTTTAAACTACTATCCAACCTCAGATCACTGAGTTGCCCTTGTGTATGTGTCAAACTACACTTGAGGGATTCTGTGTGGATCTAATTCTTGGCTCTATTCCATTTTATTGATTGATATCATACTTTAGTCTTTTTTACACTGATTAATTTAATGAGTTCAGAACTATTATGTAAAATATTGTTGTGAACTTTCTATGATGTGAACAAATATCTAATTGACCCAGAGAGGGAATCAAAGAGCGAACAAACTAATAATTATACCAAAATTCATGTTGGTGATCTGATGATATTATCGGAGTTATTCACAAGAGTACAGATTAGGGGCTACGTACAGAATCATGGATCAATCAAGGTTAGCTGTATCACGGAAAGTACTACCCCAGCATGGGTGTTGACGTATGAATACTCCAATTATGGAGTTTTTTTACAGATAGGGTTACTACATGGAGTAGAGAGTATCAGAAACCACTGGACAGTTTGATGTCTTTTCTTCTAAGTAATTTATTACTGTTTCCCTAACATTGGAGGAGGCTATCTTGTGGTTATTTGGAAATCCTATACTTTGAGTTGTTTACTTTCTGAATCTCATGTGCTTCATGCTTCCCTCCAAATGAAAATTCACAGGAAATTTCTATAAAGATATGCACAATTTTTTCTTTTATGTGTATTTTGGTATTCCTTAAATATTATTATGTAATAAGCTAGAAAGCATGTCCAACCTTTCATTTACTTTCAAGTCAAAAGAATGGTTCCCTGGTAGGAAAATCTTTGTTAATTAAGATTGGTTCTTTAGAAACCTTAGAACATATCTAATCCAATGGGAGAGTCTTATAAATATAGAGGTTTATGCTAAACTTTATAATAATTCAGAAAATGATATACTAGTTTTAAAACTAATAACAAGTAGTAGTTATCATTATATATATCTTACTCTTCTCTATTTTATATTTAATTCATAACAACTATTTGAAACAGATGGAATGACAGACATCTCCTAATGACCAGTAACCTTTATACATGTGAAAGCATGGAACCCACTCATTTTCCTGCACACAAACGAAGGAGTTAATGTTTTATTTGGAATTTATCAGTGAGTGTTAGGATCAGCAGAAACCAGCCTCAGCTTCCACAAATATATTATTAGAATCAAAAATACTAAGAAGTGTTTAATGATTTTTATTGTTTCAGTAGTCAATTACATCTTGGAAAAAATGTGGTTCAGCAATATTAAGCTTTTCTAATGTAGTATCTTTTAAATGTGACTAAACCAAAGAACGTTTAGTCAATGTTGATCCTCCATGGATTTTTGGCATATCTATAAATTGAATGTTATTCCATACTAGTTTTTTCTTTTTATACATAGTATCAAATTGGAAACAAATTTAATTTTTTATTGTTCTTTGTTGTTATTTTGTTTGATATATGATTTTTGTCTTTGGAATTTTGAGTCTCTACATGAAGTCTATCAGTTTGACTTGATTTTTATTGATGTCAATACAATATTCAACAATTTAATATCTACCTCATACAGCAATGATATAAGTTGTTATTCCTGAAATACTGCAGTGAGTTATTTAGAGATCTTCTAGAGTGCTGATAACACATACCATCATGGTTTTTTAAGTTCACATGTAAGATAACAAGGACTACTGTTATTGTTGTGGTTGTTGCTATTATTTTAAGAGATTTTTTTTTCTTTTGTCTTCTTTTTGTTGCTGCTGTTATTGTTGCTGTTGTTGTTGATAAACTATTTGTGAAATAAATATCTGGTAGTATTCTTTTCATGTATGGAGAAATAATTCATAAAGTTGAGACACAAGAAAAAATCATTACCTTCTCCTCCCTTTTGCCTAATATCTATACCATCAAGAATCCATTTAACTTACCATATCCCTTACGTATGACTCCTGAGATAGTGATTAGTTTGCCATATACTTAATGTCTGTCTTTGTTGAATTGTATATATGTCACATCCAATAATCATGCATCATCTGATATTTCTGTTTATATCTATGAATATTAGTACAGCAGCTTTTACAGTTGTTGATGTTTGAAAGAATGATGAACACTTGTCAGCTGCCTCAGAAAAGCACCTTTTCAAAATATAAACGCTCAAGACAAAACAAAAGAATATTTTAGATTTGTATTCAATCTGTTATGTATAGCATAAATGCTCCAAAAACCTGCAAATAAAACAGAAACAAGCCAATGCTTTTTTCATGAATGACTATGCTGTTATCTATTTAATGAATTTTTAGGATTAAATATGTTGAATCAAAACTATAATATCAAATTCCTCATATTTGCAAGGATAACCATGTCCATATAAAATGTATTAGGAACAAGAATCAAAAATGACAGAAAATTCATGAATAGAAGAACTCAAACATGTGAGTTTGCTTGCTTTCAGAACTCCAAGTGACTTTCGGACCCTGTTATTACAGGAAGGGAGCAGACAATTTATTTATACTTTTGCCTTAGTTTTCCATAACAATTTAAAAATTGAATTCAGATTTCTAATGCATATTGTATAAAAGCCTACATCCTGTTAATTATTAATTTATAAAGCCATAATTTATAATTAGATTTCTCAAGATGTGCTCTATCCTATTTGTAAAAGTGAGTTAAACTACACAAAATAGTGGTTATGACAAAATGTTTTCATTAAAATCTTCAATGTGTACATAATTTTCTAGTGGCTCACCTAAGGCATCCTATCACTCTTCTGCATTTGGATTTGTCCTGGGATTTAAATATAGACTATGAATAAGTCACTAGGTAAACTGTATAAGGAAATACGTATCTTGACTATCCCTGAAGTTTGTGATCAGATTTTATTACTTAGATGAGATCATTCAAATTTATAACACTAAGGATTATTATGACAATTATGTAGAATGTCAGATAAAAGGTGTGGTTATTATAGGATTAATACAGAGTACAATATCCTAGTCTATAATAGCTAATAAGTTAGCAGGCTAGTACAGGATGTAAGAAGCAAAAATCCACAGTTCACTAAAAGATGTACACAGTTTAGTTTCTTATTTCACAAAAGGCAAAGGGAATGTGATAATGTAGGAAACTCTAGGCTTACTTCATTGAGTAAAATTTGTGTGTTGTTTTAAGAAAGACAAAAAAGTATATAAATGAGGAATACTTAGTAATTAAACTGATTACCTATAGCTTTTTGTAAGTTTTGTTTGTTTGATGTAAGGATAATTCTTTCAACTCAGAAAATGGTTGTTGCACCTACAATCATCATTTTACAATTAATTTTTTTGTTATCTTGAGTCTCTTTCTAAAATCCAGTCATTTTCCCCTCCAAGTCTGACCTCTAACAGTTGAATATATATATAATGAGGGAGCCCCCAACCCACTCACCCAACCACTCCAACCCCACTGGCCTAACATTCCCCTCCACTGGGGAATCGGGCCTCCACAGGACCAAGTGTCTCCTCTCCCATCGATGCCAGATAAGGTAATCCTCTTCTACATATGCAGCTGAAACCATGTGTCCCTCCATATGTACTCTTTGGTTGGGGTTGAGTCCCTGGGAGCTCTGGGGAATCTGGTTGGTTGATATTGTTGTTCTTCCTATGGGGATGCAAATCCCTTCAGCTCTTTCAGTCCTTCTCCTAACTCCTCCTTTAGGGTGCCCATGCTCAGTCTGATGGTTGGCTGCTAGCATCCGCATATGTATTGGTCAGGCTCCAGCGGAGCCTCTCAGTGGACAACCATGTCAGGCTCCTGTCAGCAAGCACTTCTTGGCATCAGCACTAGTGTCTGGGTTTAGTGTCTGCAGAAGGGATGAATCTCCAGGTGGGCCAGTCTATAGATGGTCTTTCCTTCAGTCTCTGCTCCATTCTTTGTCCCTTCATTTCCTTCAGATGGAAGCAATTTTGGGTTAATATTTTTGAGATGGATGGGTTGCCCCACCCCTCAAACTGGAGCCATTCTTAACCTCCAGATATGGTCTCTACAGATTCTCTCTCCCCTTTGTTGGTTATTTCAGCTAATTTCATCCCGTTTGGGTCCTGGGAGCCTCTTGCTTTCCTGACATCTGGGACTTTCTAGTGGCTAACCACAGTTTCTCATTCCCCGCTTCTACACACATCTGATCAGTTTCCTGATTCTCTGAACTTCTCCCCCCGCCCCTGTCTCTTCCCACATCTGATCCTACTCCCACTTTCCCTCCCCCACTCTCTTCCTTCTAGATCCCTCCATCCCTCTACCTCCCATAATTATTGTTCTGCCTTCTAAGGAGGACTGAAGCAACCACACTTTTGTCTTCCACCTTCTTGAACTTCATATGGTCTGTGAGTTGCATTGCGTATATTCTGAGCTTTTTTCCTAATATCCACTTATCAGTGAGTACATACCATGTGTTTCTTTTGTGACTGGGTTACCTTGCTCAGGATGATATGTTCTAGTTCCATCCATTTGCCTGCAAACTTCATGAAGTCATTGTTTTAAATAGCTGAGTAGTATTCCATTGTGTAAATGTACCATATTTTCTGTATCCATTCCTCTGTTGAAGGACATCTGGGTTCTTTCCAGTTTCTGGTTATTATAAATAAGGTTGCTATGAACATAGTAGAGCATGTATCCTTGTTATATGTTGGAGCATCTTTTGGGCATATGCCCAGGAGTGGTATAGTTTGGCCTTAAGTAGATAAACTCCAGAGAACCAAATAACCCTATTAATAAATATGGTACATAGCTAAACAAAGATTTCTCAACAGAAAAATCTCGAATGCCTGAGAGTCCACTAAAGAAATGTCCAACGTCCCTAGTCATCAGAGAAATGCAAATCAAAATAACCCTGAGTTTCCACCTCACACAAGTCAAAATGGCTAAGATCAAAAATTCAGGTGACAGCAGATGCTGGCAAGGATGTAGAGAAAGAGAAACACTCCTCCATTGCTGGTGGGTTTGCAAGCTGGTACAAACACTCTGGAAATTCGTCTGGTGGTTCCTCAGAAAATTAGACATAGTACTACCTGAGGAGAGTTGATTTTTTTCAATTGTACAAACAGGTTTAGTATTTTTTTACCTATATTTAGATGCACCTGGTTAATTTACATTAATGAGAAATGGTTCATGAATATTAAAGAGAGCAAGGAATGAATAGATGAGATGCTTTGTGGGGAGAAAGGAAAAGGGGAACTTTCAAAAATTATAATAAAACAAACAAAAATTCACTACCATAGTATCTAGGCACCCTTAGAAGATAGTCACATAACATGTGCAGAGGACACAGGTATCACCACATCACTATTTATAGCAATTACTGAGGTTCATCATTTTTTAAATCCCAACAGTTTATTAGATTATTTTAAAGCTACTTTTCATCAATTCATATTTTTCTTTAACTTCTATTTTGAGAAAAATTGATGATAAAAATAATATATTTGTACTTATAACTCATGAGTTCAAAGTTAAAAGTATTACTATAATTGTCTTAAAACATAAATTCTACGAGAAGCCACAAGCACAGGAATTAGTACAAACATTTTAATTTTGTGTTTAACTCCCATATAGCATAGTCCAATTTGGAAAAAAAAAACATGAAACAAAAAAAAAAAAACAAAACAAAAAAACCAAAAACACAAAAACCAAAAGTGTTGTTTATTCATCAGCATACCTGGGAATAATAGAATGTTGTTATGACACTTTGTGATTTTATTCTTAATATAATATATTTCATACAATGATCATTAGGGATTGAGGTAATATCACTTATATTTATTATACCTCTTTGATCTAATATTGACTTGAAGTATTATAAATCTAATTTATCACCCTATACTAATTCATTTTCTCAGTTGTAAATTCCAGAAACTGACCTATGATAATTTGAGCAGAAAAGGAGTTATGATAGTACATTTATACATAGGTTTCAAATCTATGGAAATTGAATTAAAAACAGCTTAAAGAACTGAAGACTTAAAACAAACAAACAAAAACAAACAAACAAACAAAACCTGTTGATTGGAGAAAGAAAGGCCTCGGTCTTCATTGCCAAGGAGAGTTTGGGGTCACTGCTGGGTGTTAGATGGAAAAAATGTCTAATCTAGCCTCTCTTCCTTGGCACATCCCTGATAGAACCAAAACTTTGTGAAGATAGCTCTAATAGTCCACATCTAAGACATGAGCCATAGAAGAGCTGCCTGGTGTTTAAAAGGGTTGTTATCCAAACTTTCTAGCAACTGTGGCTGGGGTCATAGGTATACTAGAGAAACATCAATTTAAATGTGGGATGAACACCAGCAGTGAGCATACAAGGTTAAATCATCACAAGGTGGTAGAAAAAGTGTGAGTTATGAGGACTGGCAGAATTGAATTGCACACACATTGTGAACTGTTTGTCTGGTAGTTAGTAAAAATATTAACATCTCATGGTTATTATTATTCCCACATGGCCACCTGCTAAAATAGTACACACCATCTGAAAGTTTATTTTGAATATTTAGTAAGAAATTTTGTTTAATATATATGGGTCATAATAGTTAATGTTCAGTATGCCCAATTCTGAGAGAAAGAGAGAGAGAGAGAGAGAGAGAGAGAGAGAGACAGAGACAGAGACAGAGACAGAGACAGAGACAGAGAGACAGAAAGGGGAGAAGGAGGAAGAAGAAGAAGAGGAGGAGGAGGAGGAGGAGGAGGAGGAGGAGGAGGAGGAGGAGGAGGAAGGAGATAATATTGAGAATTCCATAACTCCAAACAGTATTGTAGCTTTCTGTTTTGCATCCTTGGTTGACATTAATAAAACACTTCAAACTGAAGTGGGTGGATATTCCTTCCTGTTGCAAAGAGAACAAAACCCTCAACAAGGAGCAGCTGGAGAAAAGCATTGGGGAGAGGAAAAAGCAGAAAATGAGGCATAGCTTCATCATTAAAATCGCACACTAAATGAACATAATAGAGAACACAGAAGAAATTAACACATTTGACTGCTGTGGCATACTCAAGAGTCATTTTATTGAGATCAGCAGAGGAAGTAAAACAAAAGGGTAAAATTTTGTATTTTGTGAGTCATGGCAAGAGTTTTAGCTAATATATTTACAGTAGTTCCTTCCAAAGTCCTGTGAAACAAAAGATAAGTAATAACTGTGACATGGCTGTTAACCACGGAACTTTCTTTAGATTTTAACATGGGAGCATGGGAGCTAATTTGATTTCAATTCTAATGTTTCCTCACTACTTTTGCTAAACAGTGTGAAGCTAAAAATCTGAAGTGTAAAACCTCAGTGCTCTGAAGTGTAAAACCTTGAGTAAGAAATCAGATATATCAAATGGTACAAATAAAAAGCAGATTAAAGATCATCTTTTGAAAATAAGTCTGACAAAGGACAACGACTCTGATGTGTAACTTTGAATGTGCCACCGTGGGCTGATGTTACTTTAAAGCTTGTAAGTTAATGGCTCAAAGGATCACAGGCTTGCTGTCTGTCAACATGAAGTCAAGCTGCAAACTGTGATGAATCTCTGATACCTTGCTGACATAAAAGTTTCATCTGAGACTGTTTCTCCCTGGTTAATTAATGCAGTAGGGAGTGGACCTGGCCCCAGACAGATTTCCTTGCTATGAATTGCAGGAGAGGATTATGTCAACTTCAAAATGAATCTACCCTTCGGCATGATAAAATTTTTATTTACGAATGTGTGAGCTTACGTGTTTTATCAATTATGTATTTTCTTCTTATTCTTGAAATGCAATAGGAGTTTTGCCTTACAAGGAAATGTACTTGGGGATCTTATAGAGGACCTCCTGACATGGATAGAGATACTTTTAAAGAGAAGGTGAAGGTGAGTTCCGTGCCTTTGGTTAGCGGTCAATCACTAGTTCCAAGTGACTAAAAATTTCCCTTGCTAACCTTAAAACCAGGCTGTCTTTGTCATTTTGCTTTGCCTTTTCAACTAAGACAAAGCTTGAAAATACCCATGCCCATGGAAGATCGACATTTGTAAGACACAGAAACAGCAGAAGTAATCTGCCAGAAAGTACGAGAAGTCCACATTAGCTTGAAGGCAAAGTCATGTACAGGTTATCAAAGGACAATGCGATGTGAGATTTTGTGCGTGATTTTAATATGCAAAACTAAGGAGCATAAATTTCAATTATGAGATTGAAAGTAAGGGGGGGCAATAAGTATTATGTCTCAGGCTGACAGCTCCATCATTGAACAAAGACAGACTGGCTCTGTGTTTCAAACATTATGCTGTCAGCTCTCAAAGATTGTGTGTTTTCTCATCCTTTACTCCCTTGTATTTGCAGACTGTCAAAATAGAATTCAAAAACTCCAAAGTATTTGAAGTTCAATCACAGTGCTATATATTATTTAACACTACAGAATTACTTATCATAATCAGTAGATGTTACTCAAAACTATCCTCTGTAATTGTATTTATTTACAGAAGGCCATAGATAATTCCGGCAAGGTTATAATTATAAACAGTTTGCAAAGACAAACAGTATTTATAGCAAGATATCTTGAATGTTACACAGAAAGAGCTATAGGAAAATTTTATTTATTAACTTGATGAGGTTGCCTTGAGGTATACTCAGTGTTAAAATGCTGCCCTATGATGGAAAACAAAAAAACAAAAACAAAACAAAACAAACAAACAAAGCAAAAAAATCAAAAATCAAAAAGAAATCCAGTTATATTATGAGAGCCACAAAGGAGAAATTAAATTAAAACAAACACATGTTCACCCAAATATGGACTATCAAGACAAATAGCTCTCTCTCTCTCTCTCTCTCTCTCTCTCTCTCTCTCTCTCTCGTGAAATTTACTAAACTAATGTGTCACATTAGTTAATTCAAAATAATTACATTCAGTAGCATATTAAGGAACGTATTGCATATAGAACAACCACACGTCTAGCATAATATATGAAAAAGTAGTTGTAGATACTTCTATTAATGTCAGTGAGAAACCACTGTTACTAGCATCATGTTAGACTGCCTTTAAATGTATTCTTACAAAGCCAATAGAAGCAATAAAAAGTCAAAAAAATTCTGGAATAAAAGCCTATGAAATATTATAGAAATGATAATATTTTAATAAAATACAATATCACTGAAGAAAATAATCAGTAGCATAACATGATAGATTGAAATATATTGTATAAAGTAGTAACAAACTTTAAATTTAACATACATAAACATAAGAAAAAATGTATCAGTTTCTGAAAAAAGTAAATTTGTTGATTTAAATAAGTCGTTGGAGACATTGTGCTTCTGTATATAAAAGAAACTTCAAAGGCTATTAATGTGGGGGGATCGGACAGCAAGAAAACATGCAAATCTTAATGCCTGATCATGATCCCTGGAACACTCATGAAGGTCAAATGAGAGAATGAAGCCCATATTGTTGTCCTCTGACCTAAACCTACATCTTCATCTGAGACCATCCAAATCATGCATATACAATTATAACAAATATTCTTTAGAAAAAAATTGCTAATGGTTATTAAATTAATCTGGACTTTAATACCATTGCACTATAGATGAAAGTTTTTGTTTCAGTGTGCAGCTAGAAAGTGACAGTGTAAAATTCGTCTGGTTAAAACAACAACAAATTAAAAGTGCTGGGATTCACCATAACTACAGTAGTCAGAAATCTGACAACCTGCTCTTAGTGTGTGTGTAGAGTTTGGTGGTTTCAATGAGAAATGTTCTCCACAATGTTCTTCATGGACTCGGGTAACTTGAGCACTTATTCCCTGATTGGCGATGCCCTTTGGGGATGTTACAGTCCTGTAGCCTTACCAGAGGTGGTAGACCAATTGGGGTGGCTTGCAGTGTTTATAGCCTCACTCCTCTTCCAGTGTGTTTTTTCTGCTTCCTATGCGCAGCTCAGCTTTGATCTTTCAGATGCTTTCTGGCTGCCTGTTGCCATGCCTCTTCTCGCCGTATGGGCTCTTCCTCTGGAACCATAAGTCAAAATAAACGTTCAACCTTACGTTGCTTCTGGTCATGGTATTTTGCCACAGTAACAGACAAGTACCTAACGTGAGAGAGAGATATTAATTCCTATACATATACAAAGTGAAAGAAAGGAAAGATAAAACAATTGAGGAAACAAAATAAATATGCATTTGTCTATTGATTTAGAAATCCTAAATAGTTGGAAAAATTTAGCCACAGTACATAGCAAGTTTAAGGCAATCTTATGCACAGGTTGTTCTTTGTGATAATAAAGGAATGGAAAGAATTCTATCTACCAGTGAAATATGTTATTAGAACAAATTTAGTTGCCACGAAATTCTGACCTGTCTTTTGCAGTACCATTTTAATGGCATTACAAAGAAGATTTACCTAAGTTATCAAAGAGACACATGTAATGGCTCATGTTATCTGTCAATACGAATGCATAGTAAGGCCATAGGAGGTTACGAATCCCATCTCTGGTTGTTGGCAGAGTGCATAGCACTTTCGTGCTATGTGTGGTAGGGCTGGCTTTCCTATTCCCTTGCCCTAATGCCTTCAGTGTGATGCCTTTCCTTCCTCTTGCCCCTTCCTACTTGCAGCACTCAGGAGAGCTGGTGCTGCACCTCTCGTAGGCAGCAGAGTACAGCTGGCCCTGGTGCAGGGGGTTCAGGCAAGTCAGCCCTGAGGGTGAAATCATGAGAGAGCTGACCCTGCCATTCCTTTGGGGTATGATGATGTGGATGCAGGGGTAATTCCCTCCCTGCTTGCTCCACACCCAGATCCAGGACACTGAAATTGCATACCCCCAAATCTATATCATCTGCAAATGGATAAAACATGTGCAAAGGCCAGTCCTGCTGATTCAATGCAGCAGGATCTCTATGACACAGGGCAACAACACAACAGTATAACCAAAGAGAGTCCCAATGAGGATTCAATATTGATGATATCAGAGTCATGAAAGCTCACCCTAAGAGCATAAGAACAGGAAAGCTGACGCTGCCTTTTGCCAATGGAGCCATTAGGATCTTCTTGCCTCATTTCTAGCTGTATTACTCAGGAAAAGCGGACCCTGCAGCTTGCATGGGTAATACAGTAGACGTGACCCTGTTGGCAAAGGCACTAATGAGACAGCCCCAAAGGATTTGAGATTGGGAGAGTTGGCCCAGACCTTTACAGGCTGCAGCACTTGGGAGATTGGACCCAGTGTCTTCACTGGGTAACACAGTGGAGCTGGCTCTGCAGGCATAATTGCAGATAAGCCAGCCTCAAGGACATGAGAGCAAGAGAGCTGACTCTAGCTTTTGCCAATAGTGGCATTGGGTAGCCTAGCTGAAACAATGCTAGAGAGTGCTCACCCTGGTGGTGCAGTTAGGGACAGCTGGCATGGGGACCACCTTAGATATCACCCAGGTCCAGATCCAGGTCTCTGAGTTGGCCCACACCCAAATCTATACCCTCTGCAAATGGTTGGACATGTGAAAGGGCAAGTACTGATGATCCAAAGCTGTAGGACACAGGGCAACAACACAGCAAGATAGCCAGGAAGAATGCCAATGAGGGCCAAATATTGATGACATCACAGAAAACCAGAGATTTTGAACCAGACCAATGACTCATTACAAGGAACACTGGCAAGTGAAGATGCGTGGACAGAGGGATATACTATGGTACAACACACTGTGGCATACTACAGCTGCCAGAATGAGATCTCTCTCTCTCTCTCTCTCTCTCTCTCTCTCTCTCTCTCTCTCTCTCTCTGTGTGTGTGTGTCTGTCTGTCTGTCTGTGTGTGTGTGTGTGTGTGTCTGTGTGTGTGTGTGTGTGTCTGTGTGTGTGATTGGAAGGAGGTTGGCAAGGGTGAAGTGTGTCTATGAAAAAATAGGGAGATGAGCAAGATTGGGGTCCATCATGTGAAACTCACAAAGATCAATAAAAAGTTTTTAAAACTTATGTGTTATCATCAGTGGTACTGTGTTATATTCAAGTTCTTGTAGGTAACTAAGGATAACAGCAATAGCTTATATAGTTTTGAAAGTTTATTGGACTCCAGCAACTACCAACTCAAAGTGAAATAACTTGTGCCTGTCACTGGGTGTGGTGGTTTGAATATGTGTGACTCATGGGAAATGCACTATTAAGATATATGGCTATATTAGAGGAAGTTTAGCCTTGTTAGAAGAAGTGTGTCACTTTGAGGGGCTTTGAGGGGAGCTTTGAGGGCTTCTATGCTCAAGCTCCATCCACTATGAAATGGATGCTCCTGTCTGCCTACAAAAGACATTCTCTTTCTGGCTGCTTTTGGATCAAGATGTAGAGCACTCAGTTCTTCTAAAGCACCATATCTACCTAGATAATTCCATGCTTCTCACCATAATGATAAAGGACTAAATCTTTGAAACTGTATGCTAGCCCCAACTAAATGTTTTTCTTTATAAAAGTTATCTTGGTCATAGTGTTTCTTCACAGCAATAAAACCCTAATACAGAAGATGGTACCAGGGACTGGTGCATTGCTGTGATAGGCCTGACAATGCTTTTGTTTTGAGGAATGTAGCATTGGAGCTTTGGATTTGGAAAGCAATAGGAAGCTCTAAGTGGGACTTAATGGGCCATCCTAGTAGGAATATGGAAATCAGGTGTACTAGGGGTGATTTGAACTGTAGAGGTCTGGCTCAAGTGGTTTCAGAGGAGAAAAATTTTAGTATGTTGCCTAGAGATTGTTCCTGTGATATTTTGCTAAAGAAGGTGCCTGGGTTTTGCCATTGTCCAAAGATTCTGTCTGAGGCTATGGTGAAGAGATTCATATTAATTGAATTGAAAATGGAATTCTAAAACCAACCGATTTTGGACACTTCCCTGTGGCTCACTCTTTTGAGAAGTGCTTTGATCAAGCATAACAAGCGTAGAAAGGAAAAATAGAATATGTATGGTTCAAATATTAAGGGGTACCAGGAAATAGAGCTAAACTCTGTGTTCAATAATATTAAATGCAACTACGGGAATAGTGACATTGGGGCAAGATCCCACCCAGCTAAGCTTATTGTTTATGAGTTTGCAGTTGAACAGGAACCGTTATGCCATGCCAGACATTATTATGACTGGGTTCTTGTTTTATTTTGGATTTATAAGATTTGGTTATGTGTCAAATGGAGAATTGTAATAGCTATTCTTGGTTGTCTTGACTATATGTTGCAGGAACTGTGATCCAGAACTCATAAAGATCTTGTGAAAAAGTAAAAGAAGGCTTGGGTCCAATACTGATAGTCCAGGTCTTTAATCCCAACACTCCAGAGACAGAGGCATATAGTTCTTTGAGTTCCAAGTCCATCTACAGAGCAAGTTCCAGGACAGCCAAGTTTAATCATTGAAGGAGTTGGGAAATAGAAAGTTGTTGATGATGTAATAGAACAAGGGTGCCATATTCCATTCCCAGCAAGCAGCATAATTCAGCATTTTTGGCTATGTGGCTCTGGCTTTAGAATCAAGTATAGAAGGGGTTACTGGGAAAAAGGATGCTAGTTAGCTGGAGCTAAGATATTAGAGGTGATTAAAAAGAGATCAGGATCACTGAATTAAAATTTTCTGGGAAGTGTTTTCTAAGAGCACAAAGAATCTGTGTTCCAGAAATAGACCTGGTTCTGGCAGCTGGACTTGGTAATATGTAGGAATC
Organism: Uromys caudimaculatus; assembly: GCA_028551405.1. Classification (NCBI taxonomy): domain Eukaryota; kingdom Metazoa; phylum Chordata; class Mammalia; order Rodentia; family Muridae; genus Uromys; species Uromys caudimaculatus. Next base: position 15,784,626 of record CM052709.1, read on the forward strand.
ACCCAGGTGATATTGGTTTTGAAGGCATGAAGAGGTCATGAAGATCAGGTGAGGCTAGTCACTATGTGAGGCCAGGAAAGTCCATTAGTGAAGGTGCAGCCTCATTTGCAGTTGACAGCCCAGGACTAAAGGGGTCCTGCAAAGATGTTGAGGATTGGCACCAGGCAGAGACTCTATGAGGGGCTACTAGTAAATCCTAGTTGCTGAGGGAGACCCCAGCATATTTTGGAGACACCATTGTGATGGGATGACCACCAAGAACAGCAGCAGCAATAAAGTAGAGTCAGCCAGAGCCTAGAATGATACAGTGTGCAGATCTGGAGAATTGACCCAAGCCCTTTGGAGGAGCCCAGAGATAATGTATGGATCTCAGACTTTAGAAAAAGAAGCTGTGAAGTTGAAGTTGCCTTGGATACCCCAAGATATAAGAGATTCCAGAACCATGGGTTATCTGCTGAGAAATGTTCTAACAGGGAGAGAAAACAGCCCAAGAAAAAGAAGTGCAGTCAACACAGCTGAAAGTAGTTGTACATCAGACATGGAGATGTATAGTTTGAAGCTTGCCCAACTGACTTTTGGTCTTGCTGTAGTTCAGTATGATATTTTAGCATGGTAATTTTTAATCCTATAATGTTGGAAGTATGTGATCCACTTATTGATTTTAATTTTATAGGGGATTACAGTTATGAGATTGCATGAATCTCAGAAGAGATTTTGAACTTTGGACTTTTAGACATTAGATTGTGATAGACTATGTGGATTTTGGAAGTGGTACTAAATGTATTTTGCATTATGTTATGACTAGTTATGGCCTCCATAGACTCATATATTTGAACAAGACTATGGAGGTGATGTAGTGGAATGTATTGGCTTGAAAATGCTTAGCCCATGGAAAGTGGCACTATTAGGAGGTATGGCACTATTATGAGGTGTGACCTTGTTAGACAAAGTATGTCACTACGTAGGTGGGCTTTGAAGGCTTCTATGCTTAAGTTCCACCCAGTGTGGATGAGCTCCTCTTCCTGTATGCCTGAAGAAGATGGTCTTCTTCTGTCTGTCTTTGGATCAAGATGTAGAAAACTCAGCTCTTTCTAGAGCAACATGTCTGCCTGTATACTGCCATGCTTCTCACCATGATGAGGATAGACTGAAACTATGAACTGTAAGACAGCTCCAATTAAATATTGCCCTGCATAAAAGTTACCTTGATCATGGTGTGTCTTCACAGCAATAAAATGCCAACTAAGACACTGAGTTTTGGTTTTGTATAGTCAATGGCTTGGGGGAATATTATTACCCCTGGTGGCATAGCTCCATTTAAAAAGTATCTGTCACCTGTGTTCTACTATACCTCTGTTTATAGCTTCTTTTATGCCACCCCATATGTTATTTCTTCTTTCTTGGATTCTGTGGTAACTCCAATTCATATAATTACAACTAAGAATTTGATGTTAGAATCCACAACCAAGAAAAAAAAATATGGAGGGCAAGGAGATGGCTTAGTAGTTAAGAGCACTGCTCTTCCAGAGGTCCCACATGTCTATGACCTTTATACACACATACATATAAGAAAACACAAAAGCTCATGAAAGAAATAAAAGGATAAATAAATCACTTTAAAACTATTTACATAGTGGTTACACAAATATGCAATCCCACGAACAATAAATGAGAGAGGAGTCCCCTTTCCTCTCCTCCTCTCCAGCATTTGGGGTCATTTTTCTTGATCTCAACCATTTTGATTGTTTCTTAAGCAGGCAGATTATAAAGGCTGAACTTAAGAATTGTTGCAAAGTAAATGAATGAGTGAACAGGGAAAGGCAGATGGTAAGAAAGGTGAGAGATTAAAATGGCCAGACTCAATCCTAGAGCAAAAGGCATCAAGAGCTCATAAGTAGGAGTCCCAGTGAATGATTTTTCTCATATTATTCCAAGTATATGCTGCAATTTTTAGAGAATTTTCAGAATCTAACTTCTCTTCCCACTGCACTGGCTCCGATCACGACTCTTGTTATGGTTTTTCCACCTTGCTGTCTCACTAAAAGTGACTGTGGAGCATTAATACCCACACTTGAGAACGTGAGTCATTGTTCTCTGATTATGAATTGGGGGTAGCTCAATGTAAGACATTAGAGAATCAACAATAGGAGGATCAAGGTTTAATGTCAAAATGCCCTAGCCAGTTTTAACTGTCACTAAATTTGAAACAATAAGACATGATATATATATATATATATATATATATCATATATTATATCATATATTACATATATATATATATGTAATACAATATTACGAGCAAATTCTTACCCCAATTTACTTCCCACACAAATTAATTATAGACAAAGTCTTCCAAGATTATTTGCATTCGGAAACCATGTGAACAAAACTATATATAGACAAATAAAAAATTAGATAATTGGATAGCACACAGCATTGCCAGGTATGGGGAAAATTCCAGCACTGCAAACTGGGCATCAGAGAGATCAGGAATTCAAGATTTCAGAAATCTACCTGCCTCTGCCTCCCAAGTGCTGAGATTAAAGGCATGCGCCACCACTGCCCGGCTCCAAATTTCATTCATGGACATTTGATCCAACCCACATTTTTTTTCTTCAATCAGTGAATTTTATCTTCATGCAAGCACTTTGGTTTAGAGAAAAATTGAGGGAAAGTTCAGCAGTGTCCTACATATTTGCACAGACACACAGTTCCTCACTTATAACACATTGTGTTAGTATATTTGCTATATTAAATATAGATATATTTGCTATAACTCATTACCTAACATTAAGGTACTGTTAGCTAATGTCCAGGTTGTTTACATTGGTACCTGATCTGTGCTGAGCTGGTTGGAGCTTTGGTAAAACATGATATCATGGATCCATGATTTCACTGTCCTGAAAATGCCAGAAACTTATTCCTTCATCTGTCCTTTGCCCCACATGTACAAAATTATCTCTGCAAGTACACCTCATCTCCCCTTTCTATAATGCCATATAATTAGACAAAAATATATTATAAACATTTCATTAACTTTTTTAATTAAACTATTTAAGTTATCTTGCTGTTTTTGTGGCCTGATAAAATATTTATTGTTATCACTGATCACTGAGTAATATTTAGCCATGAAAAAGAATAGAAAACTGTCAGTATTTACATAGAGGTTGTAGTCATGATGTCTACCAGATGTGACACAGAAATATAATTAACCTACTGTTCACATGCACAATCTGAAAAGTTTATATTCTCAAAGTTAAGAGAAGAATGACTGGCAACAGATAGTAGGAAGAGTTGGCAGAGGAAGGCTTAAATAGACATACTGACTAATGCAAGTCTCAGTCAGATAGGAGAAGGACTCCTGGAGTGTTATTTAATAGGATGACTGTGGGAATCAGGGCATATAATATACTTCAAAATACTTTTTACAAAAGGAACTTGGATGTATCAACCAATATTAAGTGATAAATATTTGAGAAGATAAATCTGTTTAACTTGAAATAAAGACTGCACACATGAACACAGCAGAATGACCCATACCCCAACCTATGAACATTCTAATTTCTAAGTTCTTAGTTCCCTGTTAAACTACTTATTTACATAATCTAAAAGGTTCACTGCATTGTTAACCTCTTTGTACTAATTATTTTGCTAATATTGTGAGAAGGTCTGCTCTAATTACACATGAATTTCTAAACCAGGGAGCAAAATATCAAAAAATAAAAATAAAAAACCAGAGCTAACACGGTCCAATGAGATTTAAAATCCTCTTGGAATGTGGTTATAAGATCAAAGATAATGAGAATTCTCTTTAATGAATAAAAAGAGGCAGTCATTGTGAAAGAGCAAGCTCTAAGCATTTTCAAATTGTTGGACAGTTTGATTTTGAATACACTGGCTTTGGAAGGGAACTGACTTTGAAATGAAAGTACAAAATCCCTTCACATAGGAGTCTTCAATTGTGTGCCTGAAAATATTTTGATTTCTTTGTGTAAGTGCTATGGCATATCATTGCGTCTAACTACATGCTTACCAAAGTGTTTGAAAATTGAGTTGGCAATTTACATAGCATATCACAAGTGAAGCAAAGCAGGAGAATATTAAATGGTATGCAAATTGATTCATGAATATGAATAGTATTCCAAGTTACAGATACTGTCATAACATCACAGAACTTAAAATGGGATTTTGTTACAATGGCTTGATGTCTGTAGAATAAAGTATAGCAAATATGACTGACGATTCTAATGTGTAGGTCCCTAAACTCTAGTTTTGTGAGAGAAACAAACCTTATTATTTTACTTATTATTTTTAAATGATAAAATGAAGTGTGCAACACACAATAACAGAACTGTGAGAGTTACAATTTCAAATTCAAATGTCTGAGCAATATTTCTTAGTACCATTATATTATCTATGTCCTATAAAGTACTGTGATGGAAATTTGTCATAGGTTCTCTGGTACTGCAAGGTAATAGGACAGGGACTGGTACATCTTTTTACATATAAGGAAAATGTAGCTTACAATACTTTTTTCAATTAAAACACTTATATTTGCTTGTGCATGCATGTGTGCATGTATTTCTAGTGTATGAAGGCTATCAATGAGATCATTACTGGGAACACAGACAGATCATGGTCCCTTCTGCACCGGGAGCCATGTTGATGTATGTATCCCATGTTACCACCGAAGCCCATAGGGATGTCCCTGGTTTATGTTGCTACCTGAAGCTCTGTTGATGTCTGTGGCCAGCATTGTAGCCAGAAAGCATATAGGAGTCCATGCTCCATGCTGCTACTGGCCATAAAAAGCAAGAAAACTTCTTTTTGCAGTGGTATCAATGACTGCATACTCAAAGTTGAGAATGACAGACATAGACGGCATCTGTGCACTCTCACGCCCCCCTAAAAGGAACAGTCTAAGACAGGAAGCCAGTGATGAAAACTCTTTTAAACTGTGATAGCGAAGCTGAGGTATAGCTTTCACAGTTGATGGCTTCTGGTAGGGTTGAGGGTGGGGAAGGGCTTGGTTTTCTTTAAGGTCCTGACCACTGGGATTTTGGCCATGCTCCAGTGTGTATAAGGAAGAGAGGCCAGGGAGGCTATAAGGGGGCAGTGTCAGGTACTGGAGGGAACAGGAAGGAGGTACAGAGGCTCAGGAAATTGAATAAAAATATGTAGCAGGGGGTATGGGGAAATAGAGATAGCCACTGGAGGGTCCCAGATGCCAGAGAAGCGAGAGACTCCCAGGACTCAACAGGGATGATTTTGTCAGAGAAGGGGGAGATAGAACCTGTAGAGACCATCTCCCATAGATAGGCACAGCCACCGGTTGAGGGATGGGGCCACACACCTGTCTCAAAGTTTTTAACCAAGAAATATTCCTGTCCAAAGGAAGAACAGGGACAAAAAATGGAGCAGAGACTAAAGGAAGAGTCATTTGGGGACTGCCTCACCTGGGAATCTGCTTTGTCTGCAGAAACAACTGGACACTGTTGCCCTTGTCAGGAGGCACTTGCTGAAAGGAACCTGGGGTGGCTGCTCCTTGGGAGGTTCAGCCAGCAAGTGACCAATGCAGATGTGAATGCTTACAGCCAACCATCAGATTGAGCTTGAGGACCCTGGTGGGGGAGCTGGCAGAAGAACTGGAGGAGTGAAGGGGATTGCAATCCCATAGGAAGAACAACATCAGCTGGCTGGAACACCCAGTGCTCCCAGGACCTAGACCACCAACCAAGGAGTGTACAGGGAGTGATCCATTGCTCTAGATACACAGGCTGCAGAGTATCGCCTTGTCTGACATCAATAGGAGGAGAGGCCCTTGTGGAGGATTGATGCCCCCACGTAGAGGGATGCTGGGACGGTGGGGCAGGAGAGGGTCGGTGTTTTGGGGAGCACTCTCATAAAGGCAAAGGGGAGAGAGAAAAGGGAGGTTGTGAGTTGGGGGGGGGGGTTGTGGAGTAGTAACCGGGAAGTGGGATATCTTTTGAGATGTAAATGAATGGAATTATTAATACAAAATAAATTGAAAACATTAAAAATAAATAAATAAAAAACACTCCCCTAAATAAATCTACAGGGACCATGGGAAGGGGCAAACAGATATCTTAGAGCCCCCAGATGAGCTCCTTTCTGAAGGGAAAATGCAGGCATCTTTGAAGCATCAGGATCCGCTAAGAACAAGAGAAAGTAGATTGTAATCATACAGTTGAGTGAAGAACACATGGAAAAAGGAGCTGTCCTTGTTCCAGTATATTCTATGGAGAACTGATGCCAGTTCCAGCCTTCCACTGTGAGCAGTTTTGCACATTATGTTATTATATATAGCTAAAAGAATTCAGCTATTATGTAAATGTGTCATGGACTTAACTCCCACCCTTCCTAAGCCTTCACGAACATAAATTTACAACCAATAGAGGACGAAAATATTACCCAACAAATTTGAGAAACTTCAGCCTGTAATTCTAATACCAATCAAACATATGAGAATGCTTGCAAGCAGGCCAGCAACTACCTTCACCTTACACTGTAACTATGTAAAGCCTAGAGTTCTTTCATTTGTCCCTTCTCCCCACAAACCCTGAGCCCTTTCTACTCTTTTAAGTGGAAATAATAAAAAGATGAAAACATCTATCTCTTTCCTAGTGTTGTGACACAACATCCCATGGCCAATGAAGTATGTATGTACCCCATCACAGACACAGAGATGACTATTGGATTTCCCTGTGTGTCAATCATCCAGTGTCTTCCACAGACCATCCACTACATTCCTCATGAAAATGCCTGGGCATTATGTTTTGTAAGGAAAATATCTTGAAGACCTTCCAGTAAAAGCCACTGCAGTCTTACCACAGCCTACAAGGAAAATGGCTGAACGTTTTCCTAGCAGCAGGGGTTCTCCTCAGCTATTCTTGCCCAGCTTCTGAGTTTGCAGCTCCATTAGACCTTCAGTAGTCTGCCTCCACTACTCTGGATTTCTTGCCGTTCCAGAAGCAAAATTGCTTTGCTAAAAAGTGACAGATAATTATACACATTCAACATATAGGATATAATTTGCTGTAGTATATATACATTGTGGACTTGTTATTTCTATGTAATTAATAAATGCATTACCTCCCATAGTTAACCACTGTGCTGTTCAGTTTGCTTTAAGGCTGCTTGTTTCCTGGTCTTTCATTTGCCTCTAAAAGGATTGCCCTTTTGTTCCCAGCTCACCAAGAAATGTTGTACTTATGTTTGAAACTCGGTGCAATTGTCACTTTGTGTGGAAAGCCTTTCACTTCCCCCTTCTTTGTGCTGGAGCTGTCCTTTGTATATAATTCTCTTATTGCACCTTTTAAATGCTATTGCCATTATTTGTTCTTGTGTCTAAACATGCCTGGCTTCTTCTAGATGATCTCTCTGGAAACGGTAAAATAGAGAGACACTTGAGTTCATAGGATCTTGGCCAGTTATTTTAATGAGAAGATTTTTAAAATAAACATGAAAAAATTACTTAATGTCAAGCTGTCTGTGTTGGCAGGGGACGTGCAAAATGACAGATAATGTCACTTTTGCATTTAAACTCATTCTCGTGTCTGAAGGGGAAGAGTCAGATGTAATAAAATGACTAAACAGGTCATATCAACAGGGTCTTCTTGCAAAAGAAAACTGCATCATAGAGGAATTGAGAATATTTTCTGACAAGAAAACATTAAATCTTGCATCATATACATATATATATATATATACACACACACATATACATACATATATATATATATATGTGTGTGTATGTATGTGTGTGTGTTAGTTAGTACTATGATAGTATTTGCTCACCATATATCACATACATATCCTTGACTATATTTCTCAAATGTTTCTTATACATGGTTAAATATGTTCTATACAAGCATGAAGATGGTAAAAGACTATAATTAACCAGAAATGAACACAGAGAACTAAAATACAAGTGAAGGATAAATGTACCAAGTGTCTGTCATAGGCCAAAATTTGATAAACTTATTATTTTCACAATTAGAGTCCTAAATATTATTAAACACTAGTTTAGTCCCTCATATGAAACTTTGGAAGCATGGTGGTACTGCATATTTATCCCTGTATTATATCTGTATAGTGCTTTACAGATACAAGTATGAGATATATTCTCCTTCCTCATGGGAATAGTTTGGCCACCACTGTGAAAGAATACCTCAAAACTATAATTTACAACATTGTTGGCTAGACATAGAAGCCATGGAAACATATTCTTTCATTACCCTAACTTGAGTTATCTCAAACTAAGATACAGTGAAATGCAGCTGGCATACTGCAGGGTAGTCATCAGGCCGAGGGGCATCTTAGTTCCCTCTCAGCTCTTGCAAGGCTTCTCCTGAGAATCGGTTCAGGCTGCTTTTCTGTGCAAGTTAAAGTTCCCCTCAATGTTGACAAAGCTGGTAACCAGGCACTCAGCTCCACTTCTAAGGAGGGTCAACTAAGTGTTTGATTTTTAGTTTATGTATTCTAGGAGCAGCAGAATATTAATGTGTGTCCTCAGACTGCAAGCTTGAAATTTTTCCAAGTTTCTCAAGCAGGGCAATGGGGGCAAGACATGATTGAAAACCATCCTAGTAAAAATAAAGTAAAATTTCCATGCCAAAATTGTATATAATTTATACAGACTCATAAGTTCTTGATTTTTATTCTCACCCAATAAATTCTTATAGATTTCCCTAGAGATATAGGAGTCTCTATCTAGTCTCCTTACTGACAGTCAAAATTAATAAAAAACAAATAGATTCACATTTGTTATATAAGGAATCTAAGAGTCATCAAATAACACATATTTATTGGGAAACACTTTTGTGCCTATGAACCACAATTATCAATTATTATCATGGCATGGTAACTATAAGCTGTATCAGTGGCACACATATGTAGGCTTAGATTTATTTCTAAACTTACTTTATTTGGGGTTCTTAAATGCTTCAACATGCTTTCTAACACACTGACCACAGGTAGAGGAGAAGGAAGGTTAATAGAAAAAGAGAGTTGTGGACTGTGGGGCAGTGGTCTGTGGCAGGCAATCTGGCACTTAGTTGAGCACAGGCTGAAAACTCTGGGAGACCCAGTGGAATAATCCACAAGAGACCAGAAAAGGTTTTTGCCAACGCTCCCGGAAGACTCCTGTAAAAACAGCTACAGCTTCCACAATCCCTGCAGAGAGGCCTGTCATGTGACATTAGTCACATAGAAGCAAGGCCAAGCGCTCCCACATGCAAATAAGGTGCCCCGAATTCCTCAGACCAAGCCAATGGGAAGTATCTGTTGTCAAACCCCTGGCCCCTCCCAAACAGTATATTTTACTGCCCCAACCTGTATAGGAGAGATCCCCATCCAGAGGAATAAAGATGTGAGAACTACTCGGTCGTCTGAGAGCTTCTATCATAAGAGCTGTAACACTGTTGCTTGGGAAGAGGTCTGCTTTCCTGAACATGACCAGAAGCTTCCTGCACTCCGCCAACTAGTCGGCCTCTCATGGACTCAGCCTGGGCCTGACACAGCACAGGGTGGTGGGTACAGCATCTTGGTGCAACCTAGGCAGCAACTGCGGAGACCGAGGTGGAGCAGACACCGTCCTGGCTCTCCTTCTCCCCTTTGCTGGAACCCTTGCATTTGGCAGGGCCAGAGATCCCTGAGGAAAGCTCCCAGCATGCAGGCCAACAGTGTACCTTTTAAAAGTAGTGTTGGGGGGCAGTTCCACTCTTCCTTGTAAGGATACCAGCAGTCCAGTTCAATAGCAAACACCAAACAAGTATCAGTAGCAGCCCCATGATCCTGCAGGAAGAGAAAGGCTCCACCCAATCAGCAGGAATCAGGGGAAGCAGCTAGAAGCAGCTGAAATACCATAAGAAATTCATTGCATGTTTCTTACTATGAAGTGAAGACCAGCAAAGAGCAGTAAAGAACAGTAAAGACCAACAAAAAAAAACAAAAAACAACAAAAGAAAAAACAAACAAGACCAACAAAGCCCAGCAAAGAAGCTAAGCATTGTGCAACTTGGCAATGCAAGAGCATCTTTTCACTCTTTGTAGGGTTCTATGTATATTCTTTCTAAACATCATGTGCCCTCACAAGTGTCTGTTTTCAGCAAAATGTTACAAGCTCTCTCACAAGACAGCTTCCAGAAAAACATTACATAACACAACTGAGATGTTAAAAAAACCAGAAATTTCTACTTCAGACATACTTTGGTGGTAACCAACAGTACACAAATTGCACTAAAGATCTGAGAAACAACAGAGAAATCCTTCTTGGTACTGGAAACCTAGCCAACTGCCTAGGTCTAATGAAGTCTTGGGCCTTAGAAGAGACTCTATAACTACCACTTTTATAAACCAGCATTATCCCTCCCTAACTACATTAGAAATTTTTGTTGTTATTATACCCACAGGTTGTCTTATACCCCGTTAATGAACTCTCTTTCCAACAGAATGAGGCTATTATAAAAAGCTACAACCAATCAAAATGCATAATTATAGAACCTAGGCTTCATCTATAATATAACACCCACACCTAAGGTTCAGGGAACCATTTGGAGGAGGAAGGCATGAAGATTGTAAGAGCACAGCGATCAGAAAGGCCACAGGAAGATTGTATCTCCAAGTAATTTCTGTCACTATGCTCACATGGTGTCACCAATCTGATTGCATAGACATGAGCTAAACAAGGATGATATCAATAGACATGCCAATGTAGACAAGAAAAGTTAACAGAGCTTCAATCTTACAAAAGGACTACAGGCATATAAGGAATGCGGAGAGTTAAAGAAAGTCTCCTCTAGGGAGAAGATACCAACTGGTTGGTTATCTACTAGGAAATGGTCAGCCTTAAAAACATAGATACAAATAATACTATCCAGACTGAGAAGAGGGTATTTGCCTACTTAGGAAAATGTACGTACATACACATGTTACATAACAACGATTAATGAAAAATAAGCTAAGAATTGGAAAGACAGCAAGAGGTAGTATATGGGAATTCTTGGAGGACAGGCAAGGCAAGGAAAGATTATATTATAACCTCAAAAAAAGAGAAAGAAATAGTGTTTTATCAAAATTCACATTGTATACAATAAATGGTATACAATAGATGACAGTGAAAAGATTTAAAATAATAGTCAAAAGAATAAGTTTAAAGTTCAGGACTTGTTTTAAAAATGGTTCTCCATTCACAAAAGGTAATTACAATTACAAGGAGATAATACATTACTGCTGGTCTCCAGTTTCCCTTCTTTTATATTTTTTGAGTGTAGTTAAGTTATCCTCCCTGCATATTGAGACTTAAGATGATTGTCATTTTGAGTCATGTTTTTATCACAAAAGTTTCAACATTAATATTATTTTTAGATTATACTGTCTACATATAGCTATGGAACTTGAAAACAGGATTGCTTACAGTCTGGGATGCAGATCCTCCTCCTCCTTAGATTCTCACAGTCTTTCCAACAGATCTTCAAATTATTTTGATTTCTTTGGTCAGTTAGGTAAATTTAGGAACTTTGTAGCAACGGTAGTGGGGCCTGAAAATAAAAATGATCCATACCTTCAAATATTAGTGATCCTAGCACATATGCTTGGGTATGACGAGAAATGCAAAACCCAAATTAAAATAAATTCTTATAGGATTTCTCTCATGTCTGTGGTTCAGGCCTAATATCCCAAATGGACTTTGATGTGACTTTTATGGTACATATGTAATTTGCTTATTGAAAATTATTTCAACAAATTGAAGAGTTGAAAAGTCCCAGCCAAGTGGATACATCTACAAAACACAAGGTCTAAAAAAACCATATCTAACCATTGTGAAGCCATGGGCAGAAAGATTGTAAGAGGAAGAGGATCAGAAAGATTAAGTGAGACTGTCTCCTAGGAATTTCAGATGTTGTACCTATAAATCTCACCAACATGACTGCCCAAAGAACCTGAAGAAGGACAACAATAACATGTCAAAATCGATACCGAAAAGCTCATGAAGACTTGACCCTCAACAAAGAAATACAGGCAACTAAGGAATGCTAAGAATAGGAGAAATAGTCTTCCCCATCAAAGAGCACCACAATTAATTATCCAATACTCAATGGTAGGCAGCACTGAAATGCAAATATATGCGTATATACAAATACTCACACATATAAAACAATAAAAGAAGAGGCAATGAATTTGAAGAATAATTGGAGTAAGGAGTGTTTTGTGGGAGAAAAGGGGAAGGAGACATCTTAAAAATAATATTATAACCTAATTTTTTTAAATGAAAAATAAACACAAAGTTAGAGAAATATTTAAAACTGGTGTTCTTGTGTCTGTGTTTTGTCTGTGAATTAGTGTGTGTGAGTGTACGTGTGTGAGAGTGTATGTGTGTGTGGTGTGAGTGTATGTGTTTGTATGAGTTTCTGTGAGTATTTGTGTGAGTGTGTATATTAGTGTGTGTGTTAATGTGTGTTTGACAGTGTGTATGAGTCTTTGTGTGTGTGAGTATATGTGTTTGCACGAATTTCTGTGTATTTGTGTGAGTGTGTATTAGTATGTGTGTGAGTGTGAATATATGTATGTAAGAGTGTGTATGTTTGTGATTGTGTGTGTAGTTGAGTGTGTGTTTGGGTGTGTGAGTGTGTGTATGTGCATTTTTGTGAGTGTATGTATAGACAACACCCTCTCAACTTTTCCAGTACTGCACTTGCAGGTATGCCTCACCACAAGAGCCTTTACATGTGAAACTAAGCTGGAGATTCAAACCCAGGTCCACGTGCTTTAGTTGCAAGGATTTATCAACTAAGTCATCTATAAGCTCCCTTACAACTGATACATAATCCACGTAAGAAGGCTGTTTCCTAGCATGGGAAAGAAAACATGCTGTGGTAGGCATGGTGAAGAATGTGCTCTTTAGAGCATGCATCCTTGGGTGGGGGTCTGATGGGTACAGTCTACCCTGAGGAGGAGGAAACTTTTCAGAACATTATCATCTATATGTCTTAGGGATGGAGTCACAATAGTATGCTTCCCGTGATAATGTTTAGTCATGGCCAGAAAAAAAATGTAAAGAAGTTGCCAAACTGACCAAGTTTATAGTCACTTTTTAACCCAAACACTGAACTGCATGTTGAAGAAGACTAGTATGTTTACATGTTGACACTGGAGCCCTTGCTGAAGCAAGGACCGATGACCACTAAAATCTGAGAAAAAAAAAAAAAAAGGTGATAAAATACTAAAATATCATTTGAATCAGGCTGAGTCTGGCTTCAGTTTAAGTCAAACTCCTTTCAAAATTCCATTCAAACTGTTTTCCTGGAACATTTTATAACTTTTTAAATTTTACAGCATCCTACAAGATCAAGGAGAGTCATGCTCTATAGTTCTTCCAGCTAACAAAAATTAACGCAAATCAGAATTCACATACATCTTAGCAATAACTTCAGACATCCAGAAGATATCCCTGGGATTCACACCCAAAGGACAGAAGAGTCTACTAGTAAGGAGATGAAGCCTTGACCCCACTCAAAGTAGAGTTCAGATTGTGTGGTCTGACATTGAAGGTACAAGGTATATGTAGAGTGCAAGAGGAAAAGCTCTTTCAATTCTAATCCTTCAATCTGTGATAGCTAAGAACACCACAGGAAACAGCAAATAAATAATGGTTTAATCGTTCCTAAGAGAGGCACAAAAATAAAAAGGTGTAATATTTCTCAGAGTATATCCATCCCCAAGTGAAGGTGGACACCAGAAGGTTCCCATAAAATGAATGACGAGGACCATAGTGATAAGCCATTTTATCAATAACATTAACGTGACCATTTGATCATGAATCAAATCTATGGGCTTTCAGCCCAGAACATGTTCATAATCGGGCATGATGGAATTTCCCTAAGGGTTCATGTTGGTAAATGATAATGAAAAAAAAATCATTGTATTATACTGTGCACATCTCCATTATATGAAAATTGTTTAAAACTGTTTGGAAAGAAGGTGAGGTTTTAAAATGATAATCGAAGAGAGATAAGCAATATCTAGCTACTCTAACCAATCCATTTCTGTAATTTCTACAAAATCCAACAACAAAAACTGAGGCTAAACAGATACAAGTGGTCAATCTTAGTTAAACTAAGGGGAACCTGTCAGAATCCATCTTAAATACTAAGTCATTTCATTTGATATTTCTCATTTTCTATCATATAGACATGGAATATACAAAATAGTACAAACTAGAAGGCTATTTTTTGGCATCAAAGAAAACATCCAGACCTCAAAGTGATTCCATGTACATTACAGGTTTTGCAAGGGACACCAAAAACAGGGGCATGGTTATAGAATATATAACATGTATATAATATTCCAGGTTATTAGGTGCAAATTCCTAAAAATATTCTCCTATATTTTTCTGTTTCTCCTTTCCTCAGTAAACTTAATAAATTAATTGGAAAATATTATTTAACAGTCTATCAGATATTTTTCATTATAAGTAAGATGAACCTAGAAAATTACTAAATATACAGTGAAGTACAAACAAAAGAAAATTCTCTACTACTAAAACCCCTTGTGTTTTCTGCTTATAATTGTTAACTTTTATTATTTCATTTTTTCATGATTATAATCACACATAGCCTACAATTTTATATTAGTTGTTAATAGCAATTCATCAATTCTAAAATAAGTGTGTTATAGAATTGATCTCTTGAAGACAAATATTACTGCCAGATGACACATTATTTTCCTCAAGTTAAACAAAAATTTTAAAAAATCATCTTTTTGATGTAGATTAGAAGATGCAGAAATTAATTTTTATTTCCCTAGTAATAAAAATGTACCACATGGCGCTAGAGGGATGGCCCATGATTAAGAGCACTTGTGGATCTTGCAGAAGACCCTGATTTGGTTCTGAGCATCCATAGAGTGACTCAGACTGATCCATAATTACAGTTCCAGGAAATCCAACTCCTTCTTCCAACTTCTGCAGTCTCAAGCCACAAGCATGGTGAACATACTTTCATGTATATAAAAGACTTAAAGACTCTTAAGTGTTTGATAAATAAACGTGTTTGATAAATAAACATGTTTGATAAATACTTCTAAAAAGACATTTGAATAATGTACCTTGTATAGATATACTTCTGTGAAGATTTTAGGAAAAAAGATGAGAAGAGAAAGTAAAAACATATAGTCTCCCATAGTAACTTGTCTCAGTAAACGATGAATTAGCCAGGCACTCTTTGCTTTCTGAAAGGTTATAATGTGTCAATTGAAGCATGTATAGTATTTAAAGAAAGTATCATGAAGAATGTATTTCCAGAATCCAAAGATAGTTCTACCAGAAGATCCAGCCATACGACTCTTGGGCATATATCCAAAAGACACCTCACCATACCACAAAGACACGTGCTCCACCATGTTCATAGCAGCCTTATTTGTAATGGCCAGAAGCTGGAAACAAATCAGTTTGTTGCCTCAAGCGAAGAATGAATACAGAAAACGTGGTTCATTTACACAATGGAATACTATTCAGCTGTAAAAACAAAGACATTATGAACTTTGCAGGTCAATGAATGGAACTAGAAAATATCATCCTGAGTGATGTAACTCAGACTCAAAAGGACATGCATAGTATGTACTCACTGATAAGTGGATATTAGCCAAAAAGTAGAGAATACCTAGTATACAACCTACAGACTTGTAAGAAGTGTAATAAGCAAAAAAGACCCAAGTGATGAGTCTTCAATACCACTTAGAAGGGGGAAGGAAATAATCATGGGAGGTAGAGGGAGGGGGGGACCTGGGTTGGAGAGGGGAAGAGAGGGGAGGGAAAAGGGGGAACAGGATTGATATGGGGGGGGGGCAGAGTAGGATAGAAGCCCAGAGGCCCAAGAGATTGAATGGAAATAAGCAGCCTCGGGGGTGGGAGGTGTGGGGACCCTCTAGAAAGAACCAGAGACCCAGGAGATGAGATACCCTAAGAACTCATTGGGAGTGACCTTAGCCAAAATGCCCAACATTGATGAGAGGGAACCAGAAGAGTCCACCTCCAGTAGACAGATAGGAACTTGAGTGGAGAGATAGGGTTTCTGACCCAGAATTACTCTTGTCTAAAAGAACTGTAGGGACAAAAATGGAGAAGAGCCTGAAATAAAAACTGTTCAATGACAGGCCCAACTTAGGATTCATCTCATGGGGGAACACCAAGGTCAGACCTTACTATGGTATGATGTGGTTACAGACAGGAGCCTGGCATGTCTGTCGCTGAGTGGTCCTACCAGCAGCTGTCTGAGACAGAGGTAGGTATTTACGCCCAATCATTGAACCCCTAAGGTTGAATTGGGGGAAGGGTTGAAGATGCTGAAAGGGAGAATGACCCGTTAGGAAGACCATCAGTCTCAACTAACCCAGACCCCAGAGAGCTCCCAGAGTCTAAGCCACCAATTAGGCAGCATACATGGACCGGTCCAAGGCACCTGGCACAAATAAAGCACAGGTCTGACTGATCAGGCCTTAGTGGAAGAAGATACACTTAATCTTTGAGAGACCTGAGGCCCAAGGGAAGGGGTAGGCCTGGTGGGGGTGAGCACCCTTTCTGGGGCTAGAGAAGGAGGAATTGGATGAGGAACTTTGGGAGGGGACTGAAGGAGCAGCAACGACTGGAATGTAAATAAATAAAATAACTTAATAAAAAGAAAAAAGAAAAAAAAGAGAAAGACACAATAAACTCCAGGAATCATCTGAAAACATAAAAAATTAGACTTATAGCAATTACAAAGTAAAGGAAGGCGGGCTAATCCTTCAAACTAAACCATGCCCACAGACATTTCTTCTTTAATGAGCAATTATCATCAAGTAATCTCACAGTAAATTGGAATGTTTATTATTCACATATCTTAATTTGAAATATCCTTCCTTAACTGTCTTCTGGATACTTTAATATATCACTTATTTCGTCACCATTCACATGAAAATTTCCTCAAGTATACTCAGCTTCTCTTTAACCATTAAGATAAGGTGTCCCACAGTCTACAGAAAGTCTCCAACTTAGAAAAGGCATCAATGCCCAATAGCATTACCAACGTAAAGGTCAATTTTTACGCACCTCGTCAGAAAACTGCACCAGGAATTATGAAGAATTTTGCATGTAGTTTCTTAACTGAGTGAAACCTTTCCTGTTTGGGGTGTTCATCGGTATGTTTTGTGTATGGGTTTTTTGTTTGTTTGTTTGTTTGGTTGGTTAGATGGCTTTAATGCAATCTATTCTATGATCTCTCTTCTGCTTGAAGAGTTCATCAGTGAGTTCATTCATTCTTCCTATATAGTAAATAGGAAGAGGGGCTATGGGCAGGTAATAAAGGCAGTGCATATCCAAGGTAACCAGCTTTTTTCTCACCCTTTTGACCTGAAACAAAAGCCTGGCAGTTTAACACAAAAGCCTTGTAGGCTCTTTTTTTTTCTTTATTGTATATTTTTTATTTACATTTCAAATGTTTTCCCCTTTCCAGGTCTCTCCTTCAGATATCCCCATCCCATCCCCCCTTCCACCTGCCTCTCTGAGAGTGCTCCCCCAGCCACCCACCCACACCTGTCTTCCATCTCTGGCTCTTGAATCCCATCGGCAGGCTACCCGTTGATCACCAGGCTCAATAAATACAAGACCTGCTACCCGGACACATCACACAAGAGTTTTGAGCCATTCTAATATTCAAGCTTTCTTCATCATGACCAACCCTAAATCAGGGGAGGAAATCTCTGCAGAAGCTTTAAGAGCCGTCACCACCACCACCCACAGCACACATGTTATGTTAATTCAAAAATACAATGAGAAAGTCCACTGATCCAAATCATCATGACCAAATTAATTGAAGCAAGCAATTAACTATAAAAAAATCAAAACAATAAGTTCTTTCATTCCTGTAACAGGCTGCCTCCCTGTAAGGCAGAGATCAAGAGATCAGCATTGGACACTGGACATGGTGAAGATAAAGTTTTTATAGTTCAGGTAGAGGGTTTTCAAATAGGTCATTTGGCAGGCAAATAGATGGAGTTACAGAAGCAGGGCATAAGCATAATTTGGTCATAACAACCTTTTGAAATAAAGAAATAATTGCAAGGTAGTCATAAGGTTGTCATAACAACAGGTACTCATAATAACAGGCAGTTATAGGTGGCCATATAAACTTTTGAAAGAAAGACATGGTTGCAGTGTACTAGAACAGACAGTAGAGAATCCTTTCTAGTTGAGGTTACAGGTAGGCCACAGAAAGTTTTTTTTTTTGAGAAACAAAGATTTAATTATAAACAGAAATGAACTTGGTTTATCTTTACTATAAGATATCTCTAGTCTCAGAAAGAGGCAAGCTTTGCATCAGCTGATTGGTACAGTGTCTTTTTCTTTATGTGCCTAATGCATGTGTGGATTTCCTAGCACTCACCAAATGCTTTGTCTTCAAATGTTGGTTCTAACTTCACTGCTTGAGATTTCTCTGCTGGTATGCTTCAGATTTTTCATGCCTTTTAATTCTTTAACTTGCAATGTAAATGAACTCTCTTTTTCATTCAACCCCAAAGTGTTTCAAATATAGACACAGACACAGACACACATGCACAGACACATGCATAGACACAGGCACATGCGTGTGCGCGCGCACGCACACACACACACACACACACACACACACACACACACACACACACACACACATATATATATATATATATATATATATATATATATATATATATATATATATATATATATATATATGTAATCCTTTATATTTGGTACTTAAATTCTCCTTTATGTAGCTCAGAATTAAAATACTTAATACATATCTATTAAAAATTTCCCCATTTTTCTGTTTTTAGTTCCTCAAATAACTGCTTCAGGTTTGTCTTTTAAAAAGCATCAAATTTGGCTTTGTTTTACAAACCAATTTAAGGATCTATTCTATTAAGTTTATTCTAATTACGTATACTGAGAGGGATAAAGTGTAGAGTTTCAACTCTCTTACATCTAATGGTGTAAAGTTCCTACATTTTTCTTTTATTGAAAACATATGTTTTTTCATACCATACATCCTGATAACGGATTGCCATCCCTCTATTTTTCCCAGTTCCTCTCCATTTATGGACCCATCTCTTTATGTCTCTCCTTGGATGAAACCCAACTGGTATCTAAGGGATAATAATAAAATAAAATATGAAATTAAACAGTAACAAACATATTAGGTTAAGAAAGAACTAAATAGATAGCAGGGAAAGATGTCCCCTTAAAAAACAAAAGCAATAGATATGAACACAGGCACCCACTCATTTGCTCACTTACTTACCTAAAAACTAACGCAAAACAAGACAAAAATGGAAGCGGCACTACATACAGTGTGTTTGTGTTTATGTTTGTGTGTGTGTGTGTGTGTGTGTGTGTGTGCTATCATGAAACTTCGAATCGTGCTTTTAAGATCTGTAATGAATTGTGTTGAAAAGTAGATGGAGATTACATTGAATTTATAGATTGCTGTGAAACTGGCAATTTTCATTACATTAATTCTACCGATACATGAGCACAGTAGTTCCTTATATCTTCTGATTACTTTCTTAGATGTCTTAAAACTTTTATCGTACAAGGCTTTCAGATCCCATCATATTTTATATTTTTGAACCTATTGTGGGGGCTGTTCCCTCCTTTCTCAGTCAGACTGTCATTTGTATATAGGAAAACCATTGAATTTTTTTTGTTGTTGTTTTGGTTTTTTTTGTTTGTTTTGAAATGGCGTTAGATAATAAATAGAGAACGGACAATGTATCTCAGGTCACACTGCCAGAGGGAGTTCCAGGGCTGAGTCTTCAGGGGTCCGGTCCTCACTCTGCTGGGAGTTCTGTACCCCACAGCCATCTTCATTGTCCGTTCGGAAGGGTAGGCTTGAGGGAGACCAGGAGTGGAAGGCTTCACTCTCAGGCTCCTTACCGTTATAGTCATCAGGCTAGAGTTTGTTGAGACTGGGTGTTTTCCCCACCTCCAGTTTACAGGTTTACAGAGAGCAGCTGAGTCTGAAGGGCTGCAAGCCACCAGTGAGGTAACAGGGAGGGAGAAAACACTCAGATCTTTCTCCTTGGGGAAGGAGGCTGCGCCTTCTTCTGAACCAGACTCTGTTTTCACTCCCACGACTGGCCTCTGCTCTACCTGGTAGTACACCAGAGGTCCACCATTCAAGTAGGACGGGCTGTTCATCGGGGAGGCAGCTGGGTGTTCCGAATTCTCAGTAAAACATTGAATTTTGTGAGTTAGTTTTGCATTCTGTCAGTTTAAGAAAATTGTTTATTCTGATACACACACACACACACACACACACACACACACACACACACACACACACATATATATATGAAATATCACCTGCAAATAAAGATACTGTGACTTCTTTTCTTGTGATTGGTTCCCCTTGATATTATATAATTATCATACTGTTAATTAGACTCCAAATACCATTGAATAGGTATGTTTGAGTAGATAACCATGTCTTACTCCTGATTTTATTAAAATCGGTTTTTATTTCTATTATTTAAGTTGATATTGGAGACAGGCATTTTGTAAACTGCTTTTATTATAATGCAGTATGTCTCCTATATTCTTATTATCTCCAGAAATTTTATAATAAAGAGATGGTTGATTATGTCAAAGGCCTTTTCTGCATCTAATGAGGTTATAAAGAGATTTCTGTGTTTCTGCTTATTTATGTAATAGATGCCATTTGTTGATTTATATATGTTGAGTCATCCCTGCATCTCTTCAATGAAGCTACTTGGTTATGGTAGATGGTCTTATTGATGTATTCTTGAATTTAGTTTGCAAAAATTTAATGGGCAAATTTTGCATTTATACTCATAATGGAAACTGGCACTTGGTTTTCTTTCTTTGTTGGGTCATTATGTGGTTTGGGTATCAATGTAACTGTGGCCTCATAAAATAAACTGTGTAATGTTTATTCTGTTTCCATTTTATGAAAAAAAATAATATTGACATTAGCTCTTCTTTGAAACTCTGCAAGTATTCCGCAGTAAAAGAATCTGATTCCGTGCTTATTTTGGTTGGGAGACTTTTAAATTTCTATTTTACTAGGGGTTAGAGGCCTGTTAAAATTGTTTATCTAATCTTGATTTAAATTGAGTAAGTGATACCTACCTATAAAATTATCCCTTTCATTTAGATTTTCAATATGATGGAATGCATGAATTTCCTCAATGCCTGTTAATATTGCCTCGTTATCTCAATGTTTTGTTAATTTGAATCTTCTTCTCTCTTCCTTTTAGTTAATTAGTTAAGGGCTTGTAAAATTACTGATTCCTCAAAGATCTAACTCAGTTTCAATGATTCTTTGCATTGTTGTTAGTGGTGGCGGTGTTTCTAACTTACTGATTTCAGATCTGAGTTTGACTATAATTTTTACTCATTTTCTGTATGATTTAATCTTTTCTTAGAGTTTTCAGGCATGCTGTTAATTTACTAATATGATATCTCTTCAATATTTTTAAATTTTTTTATTTCTCTCTGTGTGTAGGCATTGAATGCTAAGTGCTCAACTCTGAAAACTTCTTTCATTGTGTCTTTCTGGCTTGAGTATGTCTTGTTTTCATTTCCATTCAAGTCTAGAAAGTTTTGAATTACTTTCTGAATTTGTGTCTTCACACATTTTCATTCAGTAGTAGATTGTTCGGTTTCCAATAACCGGTAAGCTTTTTGTTTCTTCTGTAGTTGTAGATATCCAGTTTTCACCCACGGTAGTCAAGTAGGATGCAGTGGGTTAATTCAGCTTTCTTGGATCTGTTGAGATTTACTTTGACTCCAAGTTATGTGGCCAAATTTGGAAAATGTTCCATGAGTTACTGAAAAGGAAGTACATTCTTTTGGGGCTTATGTGAAATGTTTTGTAAATATCTGCTATGTCTACTTTCTTTATGATGTCAACTAGCTCCAGTATTTATCTGTTTAGTTTTGTTCAGCTGATCTATCTTTTGGCAAGAATGGGGTATTAAAGTCACTGTCAGTGTGTGAGAGCCTATTTATGGGTTAAGCTATACTAACTTTTCTCTTATGAACTTAAATTTATGCATAGATGTTAATAATTGCAGGGTCCTCTTGGTAGATTTTTTCTTTGATGACTATGATGCGTTCTTGCTCTTCTGATCAGATTTACATTGAAGTCTGTGTTGTCAGGTAGTAATGGAATATATCTGCTTGCTTCTTAGGTCCATTTGTTTGGTGTAAGTTTTCCATCCATTTGTTCTGGGGTATTGTTTATTTTTATTTTAAGATGTATTTCTTTGATGCAGCAGAAGCATGAATCCTGTTTTGGCAACCTTTGTTTGTGTCTTTTTAATGGGTAACTGAGACCATTGATGTGAAGAGATATCAATGATCAATGATTCTTGATTATAGTTATTTTATTGTGGTGGTATTTTTGTTTTTATTTCCTCTCATTTGATTTACATGTCTGGGATTATTTATTCTTTGTATTTCTTTCATGGGATTAGCCATTTCAGGATGAAGTTTTTCTTCTAACACCTTCTAGAGGGATTTGTATCTATAAATAAATACTGCTTAAATTTGGTTTTACCATGGAATATGTTTTTATTTTCCATCTGCTGTGATTGAAAGTTTTGCTGAATATAGTAGTCTAGGATGGCACCTGTGGTCTCTTAGAGTGTATTGAACATCTATCTCGCCCCTTAGAGTCTCCACCGAGAAATCAGATGTTATTTTACTGGCTCTGCCTTTATATAATATGAGGTCCTTTTTGCTTTCCAATTTTTAATATGTTTTCTTTGTTCTGTACACTCAATGTTTTGAATATTATATGCTCTTATATACTTTTCTAGTCTAGTCTACTTGGTGTGCTGGATGTTCTTTGTATTGTAATTAGCATATCTTTCTTCAGGTTAGGAATGTTTTCTTCTAAGATTCTGTTGGAAATATTTTCTGCACTTTTGACCTGGTTATCTCTTTCTTCCTGTATTTCTGTTATGTATATATTAAACATTTATTTGATCAATTTATCAATTTCTTTTGTATTGTCCTCGGAGCCTCGGAGCGAAGGAGAGGGAGGGGATGGGGGTTTCCAAAGAGGAGACCTAGAAAGGGGGAAATATTGGAAATGTAAATAAAGTATCAAAAAATAAAAATAAAATAAAATACTTGAAATTCTCAAACAAATAATGAAAAAAGAAAAATGTAGGTGACTCTAAGTTGTATGCTACTCCATTTGTCTAGGATTTGTTATACTATCAGCAATCTTCCTGATATTATACCGTCTTGATAGAATATTCCCTTTAGTAATATGCAGTGGCCTGCTTCATCACTTCTGATTAGTTTTGCTTTGGCGTCTACTTCAGCATGTGTAAGGAGAGCTATTCCAATTTATGTGCTTCCATTTCCATGGCATAATGACATCCATTCTTTAATTTTCTGTTCATCTCTAATTTTGCCAGTGAAGAGTTTCCTCGAAAAAACAGATGGTT
This sequence comes from Uromys caudimaculatus, assembly GCA_028551405.1. Taxonomy (NCBI): domain Eukaryota; kingdom Metazoa; phylum Chordata; class Mammalia; order Rodentia; family Muridae; genus Uromys; species Uromys caudimaculatus. Next base: position 15,808,146 of record CM052709.1, read on the forward strand.
GGACCTTGCTTTTTCATCCAATTAAGTCAGTCTTTGTCATTCTGATGAAGTCACCTCAGGAACTTTGGAAAATTCCACCAGGGCCCCAAGAACATGGGCACCTCTCCCCTCCTGGGAGAAACAGGTTACAGAGCATGTAGGCTGGAAGAGATTGGCTGATTAAGCCCCTACTAACTCATTCCCTAAAGACCAATCAGTTTAAAAGTCACACTGTTCTGCCAAACACACTGTGCCTAATGTGTGCTGCTCCTCTAAAATCTTTATAAACGCTTGATGAACGGGTTGCACATGATAGTTCTCTCCCTTCTTGGTGTGCACGGTGACCCCAGCATGCTGGAGCAATAAATTCCTCTTGCTTTTTGCGTTGATCCCTGACTCCATGGTGTTCACGCGGGGGTCTCTGGTAAGTTAAGGCTCCCCAAAGTCTTACAATTCATTGTAGAATTAGAACCATTTCCATTTAGGGTTCCACTAGAGAAGTGTTTACAGATTTTAGTTATTGCTTGTTTCTTGATGATTTTTTGGTTGTATGTACTAATAATCGTCCTTGCATATTCCATATACATAGTAGGGTTTGCTGGCTTACTAAATTGGGCATAACTTATTATTTACTTTTCTACCTATACTCACTTACTCTCTCAATTAGTTTATTCTCTCTTGAAGTCTCATAATTGAGATTGTCTTACTCTTATTTATAGAATTCCTTTGGCTGTCTTCTACTGGTTTAGCATTCAAAGTTGCTCATTTGTACTTACTCTGAAATGTGCTTTTTTCCCAAGGTTAAAAGATTTCTTTGCTGGTTATATGAATTTTCTGGCAATTATTTATTTTCAAAGTTTGAAATATATCATTACATGGTTTTGTAGAATTCAGAGTCAATATTAAAGGTTTAACATTCTGACGTATTTCCTTTTGTGAGTCAACTGGAGTTATTTCCTAATAACTATAATATATTTTATTTTGTAGTTTGGGGATTCTGATTATTTTATGTCATAGAAATTAGTTTATTCATGAGACTTTGAGGTTCTATATGCTTCCATTTCTTTCCCTAGATTCAAAAACATATATATTATAATTGCATTCAATAATTATTCCTTTAGTTTTATCTCAGCTTCTTTTTAAATATTGTGATTTCTCAAATTTTTCCTCTTGATTATGTCTCAGAACTTTTGAAGTTGTGGTCATGCACATTGTTTTTATTAATATCTAATAGTAATTCTTCTTTGACCCCACCATGCAACATTGATATCTTTCTTCTGATGTGCCTGATTTATTTCTAAGGCTTTCAACTATCTATTGTTTGATTCATTGAGGTTTTAATTACCAATATTTGTTTATTTCATCCTGTCCAAATGTGCTGAGACCACTTTAGTTTCAGTTCAATTGTTCAACGTTCCTCTAATCACTCTAGATTTACCTTGCTTTGTGTTTCAGTAGCCACTTTGGACCTCTTAGATTTAGAGACTATATTCCAGGTAGAGTCTCACTCTGAGTATTTTCCACTCTGTACACTTTGAGGTAGCAAACATATAAGGCAAAGCATCTGTCCTGAGTTAGGATGTGGGGAAGGAACAGGAACAATGAGATCTATTATTACAGGGCTCACTTCTGCGATTTGTGAGCTACTGGCTACAGATACTTTCAGAGCTGGAATCTCTGGCTGTCTAAGCTCCTCAACATCTCTGCATTTAGCATTGCCTCGATCCATGCAGCCTGCTCACACAGCCATTTCCCACCCATTGGCCTGTGTAAGATGACTCAGGCTCCCTGAATTGTAATTGTTCCTTTTATCACACACGAGTACAACTGAATCTTAAGTAATAGTTCTCTCCCAAGAATGTGCTCAGTCACATCCTTCTGAGACAAGGGCATCACAGTACAGACCTCTTTACCACTGCTAATATCAGAACAGTCACAGTTTCAGTAGAGCCCTGTCTTGATTGGGGCACATGAGGGCAATGGCATTGTCCTCTAGCTAGGGCTGTAAATATGTTTCACTATTTATGTCCATATTATATTTTAGATGAAGCATCTGTTTTCTCTCTTCCCAGTGGGATGCCACTTGAAGCGTTACTTGCTAGTGTTTCATAGAGTACCCCTTCTGTTTCGACATGCTGTTCAGCAGTTCTATCACAACCTTTGCATTTTGCAATATCAACTCTTTTTGATTTTAAATGGAATTCAGTTTTTGTTAAGCTCACTACTTTCATTCACTGCTGGAATAAACACAGACTGTGTCCTTTCAACAGGCATCTCCCAAACTCCTTTATATGTTTAAAAATTGCAGTATTGCCAAGCATGCATACAAATGGTATCTTTGACTTGCACTAGAGAAATGTACATATGCTCATTAGCTGTAATATAATTCTGAGACTAGGTGATTATTTTATTACTTAGAGAAAAATTACTATGAGTACCTTGAGATATATATATATATGTATATATATGTGTATATATATAATATATATGGAATAAATATTTCCTTTACCATAAAAATATTCTCATGAAATACCTTTTCAAGTTACAATGAAAACTCTCAATATTATTAAGACAGAAAACCAACTTTTTTTCTTAACAGTAGTTAAGAGCACTGAACAGGCCATCATACTGATTTTTATTTGCTGACTATGGAATGGAATGCAAATGGAAATTGCAAGTTGCTCAAGCAATGGAGAAATTAGAATAAGAAATCAGAACTGGAAATTTCAGAATTGACAATCTTTCAGCAGTTGAAGACATTTCAGATTCAGGATTATAGCTTTTTGAATGTACAGTCACGTATTTAACAATAAGTAAAACTATGCTTGAGGCTTTAAGTATGTAGATATAAGACATTAAATCTCACTACAATTCATACACTATGACAAAATACTTTTATGAAAGTAGTACAACATTACTTTAAAAATTATTTATTTATTCACTTTATATTCTGATCACAGCACCCCATCCTTCCTCTCCACTCAATCTCACCCTTAAAATTCCTTCCCCATTATCCCCTTGCCTTTTCTTCAGAGAAGAGGGAGCCCTCAACCTGGAACATCCAGTTGCCTTATGCATAAGTGCATCCTCTCCTACAAAAGTTTCAACTAGGTATTCCAGTTAGGGGAAAGGGATCCAGTTGCAGGCAACTGAGTCCAAGACAGCTCCTGCTTCAATTATTAGGGGACCCACATTAAGACTAAGCTGCACATTCATTTGCTAACAATGTGTGGGGGGCCTAGGTCCAGCCCCTGCGTGTTTGGTGATTTGGTCTCTGTGAGCCCCCATAGGCCCAGGCTGGTTGACTCTGTAGGTATTTTTGTGATGTCCTTGACTACTCTAATTCTCTCAATTCTATTCCCCAATTTTCCCCAAGAGTCCCTGAGTATCACCTAATATGGGTCTCTGCATCAATTCGCTGCTGCTGGATGAAGCTTCTCAGGAGAGAGTTATGCTAAGCTCCTCTCTGGACCAAAGAAGAGTATCATTAGTAGTGTCAGAGACTGGCTAACTTAAAATGGGTATGCCTCAAGTTGAGCCAGTCATCGTCTGGCCATTCGCTCAATCTCTTTGCCATCATTATTCTTGCATATCTTGTAAGCGGGACAAATTTGTGGGTGAAGGTTTTGTGGGTAGATTGTTGTTTTCCTCCTTCTGCTGGAAGTCCAACCTGGCTACAGGAGGTTTCCACTTCAATCTTGATCTATGCCCCCATGCTAGTAGACACCGCAGCTAGGGTCACCCCAAGTAGACTCCCTGGACCGTCTTTACACCAGGTTTCCAGTTACTCCCAGAGATGACCCCTATCGATGGCAGTTCCCTCCCCCACACCCCACCCCCTCACACCTGATTCCCATTCCCTCTCCCTCAGTGCCCTCCATCCATCCACCTCTGCCGGCTATCAAAAATCACTTGTAAAACTCTGAGACACATGATTTAGGTACAGCACCAGAGTGAACAAATCCTTCACCTTTCCTGTTGGTTCTCTCTCTCTTTTTCAATATCACGGCAGTGATTTCACAGATTCAGAGAGTTGACTTCTCAGGCAAGTATGAATATGGAAGATAAGTTCAGTTTAAAGATGTGGTAAACTAAATTTTACTATGTTGTTTAACAGTATGAAAGAACTTGTTTTACTCTAATAGACAGGAGCAGAAAAGAGAACAAGCCATCATATAAAGAGATGTGCCTATGAATACATGCAAGATTTATGTAAGTTGTCATTCTGTTCTTAGTTTTGGAGAAGAAATGACAAGTGTAAATTGAGGGAGAGGGACAGGGAGAGGGAGAGGGAGAGGAAGGGGGGGAGAAAAGGGGGAGGGAGGGAGGGAGAGAGAGAGAGAATAAATAGTAAAAGTTGTTGCATTTGCCTGTTAGCAATATCATGGCATGGAGAAAATTGCTGGGTTCATATATTAGACTTGTTTTCCACAAGCAAACTTAGAATTCTTCCTCAGCTTTGAGCCACTGAAGTGATAGGATTTACCTCAAGTAGTTGTTTCCGGAATTGTTTTCAATTACCTCAATAAGTGTGTTCCTTCAGGCAGCTCAGAGTTTCACTTTCTGAAGGCGTCTATTTGTAGTAAATTGGCTCACCAATGACTTTGCCTGAAAGATAACTTCACAACTTATACATTTTCTCAGGGCTAACATGGTTGGGGGTTGTTTTGGCTATGACAAAGCAAATGCTTAGCAATACACAAACTCATTCCTGTAGTCCGTGGTATTAATTCAGTAAATGCAGGATCAAATAGATCAAGCTTACTGTTAGGTAAACAATAATAAAATTAATCATAAAGTATAAAAGTTAAACCAAAGATATTCTCTTCTACACATAAAGAATACACTGTTGTAAGAGTCATAGAAAGCTTTTTTTTTTTGTTGTTGTTTTTAATCTTAAGTATGAGAATAACTGAAAATAAAGAGTACTACAAGATAGCCTGTGGCTGAAAGGATACTACATTTATAAAGGAGACAATAAAGTCTCATGAAATTTGTCCTACTTATGTTATTAAACGTAACTTTGCAACTTGTTGTATTGAAGAAAATATACAGTGCTATTTACTAATTTTACCAGCATTTAATGTGATTACCACGACCTAAGAATACCCTTTGGCTTTCACACACCATTGCTTTCATTTGCATTTCTGTCCCCTCACATTGTAACTTAGGAATGTCACATCAAATGATCACATCCTTTCAAATCCCTATGGGGTTGTACATAATAGACTCCACCAGTTGAAAGCATTCATATTGCCCTTGTCAATTAACATTTATGCCCACCAGGCAAACACTAAAAGTTATGTGTGAAGAGCCTCGGTACCTCTAGCCTATATCCCTTTGTCCACGAAACTCAGTATATCAGGATCCCAGAAATTCCCTATAATCACATAACCAAAGGGCTTCATAAGATATTCCTCTACCTCTTCATGTCTACCCTCCTGTAATTGGGATGCGCAAATTCATACACATGTGCAGGTTTGAAAAGTTGCCTAGCAACACAGCTCTCTGTGGGAAAGGTGAAGTACACACAATATCATTGCAGGCGGTAGTGAGTGAGAATAATCACCGGAGTAGATGCATTATGGGATACCAAAGATGGGAAGTGCTGCGAGTTGGTTCTTTAGTTGTACAGTTTTCCTGTGGAATGGACAGAAATAAATCAGAGTAGTAGATGCCTCTAATAAAGTTAATTTGCCACAAGAGGAGAGACAGAGATAGAGATGAGAAAGACAGAATAAAGACATGAATGTATTCAATGGCAAATTGCATAAAAACCTTAATAAAAGTCTAAATAGCAACTATTTAATAGGATTTTATTTTTAAAAGGGTAGGTAATTGTTTATAATTATTATTTTTATAAATTTGCAGTTTTGAATCAAACCCAGAGCATAACACACATTCACCACAAGGTCAGCTACTAAGCTACACTTTTCATTTAGAGCACTTTTTCTTACAATGATCTATGAACCAATTATTTCATTAGCTCTATTATACCAAAAGAAATTGCAAATATAGGAATGAAATATAGGTCATTTTTTCTTGTGATCAAAAGATTCAAAATATGAAAAAAAATCAATGTAGAAATATTTTAATTAATGAAATCTAATAAAATAGGAAGGAATCAAAAAGGAAATAATATTGAAAATCCAATAAAAATAATAAAAAGGACTGAGTATCCATAATTGTATTAGATAAAAGAAAGAATGCTTTTGATTCATTTTCAGAGAGGGTTAATCAGAGGAAGTTGAAGACAATAAAAAAGTATTTTAATAGTATAATTTATGTATCAGTGTGTTTAAAAGTAACTCACCATATATTGATGACCACTCTCTCCACTGCCTATCTTTATGTAGCATTAAAATTATCATGAGAAAGAAAGAAATTAAGGAATACAGAAAGAAAGAGAGAAAGGAAGAAAGAAAGAAAGAAAGAAAGAAAGAAAGAAAGAAAGAAAGAAAGAAAGAAAGAAAGAAAGAAAGAAGAGAAGAGAAAAGTCTTAAAAAGATGATGCCTAAACTTTGAAGATTTATCCATTGGTATTGAGCCCTAAAACTCTGCATTTTTTTATTGGGTATGCTTTTCTACAGTGGTCTCTGTCTGTTGAAAGATGGTAAGGAATGGGGGCTACATTTATCTGTGGATATAAGAACAAATGCTTGCAGATTGCTGTTAAGAATTATGCTTGTTTAGTTAATTAGCGTTTGTAGATTCTCTTCCAATATGCATGACTATATGAGCACTAAATAGTTAACTATGCTTCTGAGACCATTCATGGTTTCCTTCTTGCTTAGCAGGTTATAAGTCTAATTAGAAAGTGTTTTGTTATTGCCAAGGTATGTGTGACATTACTGTATCCTTAGAGTTACCCTGCCATGCTAGACTTTGATGTGGTAGAATTTTTGGTTACCCCCTTCCTTTACAAACTTGCATAGTGTTTTCTCGTACCACAAATGATAATTCTAAGTGAAGGACATGCACATCAGTTACTGTTCAGAGATTTCTGGATGCTGTTTCTGAAGTTTATGGTGTCTTCAGCAATAAGCACCTTTGCAAGGAAGAAGGATAAACCAAGGCAAAGCAATACACTATACTTTTGTGGAATCACTTGGACAACCCTGGCCAGCATCTCAAAAGTGGACTTCTTATGTCTTTTATTGAGATATCTGTTAGGTGGTCTGTAGCTCTTGAAGGGAACACCATTAGCCCAGGTTCAGAATGTTCACTAAAACTCCATATGTATATTTATAAATAAATTGCATGCATTATAGGTTTTATAAGGTAAACAACCAATGGTATGATTCTTGTGGAATTTCAGACCTCTTTATTTTTATTTTACCCACCTTCTACTTCTGTATTTATTTTTCTCCATCTCCCTAAAGAGGCGCTCTTTTCCAATTTTCTGAATCCGATCATTTGTATCTCACTAGTCCTCTTTACCTTCCACCTACTTTCTTCTGTGTTTGCTTCCCTAAAGAATCCCTTCCATTTTCAAAATAATGAAGAAGGGTTCAAGGTGGTCCATGGGTAAAGTGTTAAGAAGGAGAGTCCAGTTGCCCTTAATCTATGGAAAATAACAAACAAACTAAACAAAAAACAAAACAAAACAAAACACTTATTTGGAAGCATAGGTAGTAATTCAAACTCTGGTTTGGTCTGTTGCTACGTATTATAGTGCTAAGTGCAGGGAAGCCCCCAAAACCTGGTTACCCCAAAGATGAGAGAGTCTGTCCATAGACCCAAGTGATGATTCTATGTAACCTGGCCACCAAGTTATTTCTGATTAGTGAATATAGATGCCTATAGCTTATAGCTTGGCAGAGTTGAGATGGCAAGGTGTTCCAGGCCTTGGTGTCAAAGGGGACCACAGGACAGAAAAGAAAGTGGAAAGAAGATAAAGATGCCATAGGTTAGGAGTGAAGTAACCATGGCTATGAGGGCTGACCAATTGAAGTTTAGAGCAGTCCAGATGAAACAAAGTAAGTAATAACTCAGTGTTATCAATAGGAAAGTAGATTCTAATAACATAGAGGGTAGATATTTACCCAGCTCTAGTGCTGATGAAGCATATTGTAAATAATAAAAGTTGTATATCTTTTATCCAGGAACTGAACGATCAAAGGCATGGTAGAAGTCTTGGATAGAAATTAAATATTTTCTACAACAGAAGTCACCCTAGCTCAGTTGGTGACTTTCCAGTAGAGTGAGAGCTCCTGTTTCACAAATCAAGATGAAGTCCTACTGAGGAAGACATCAAACACAGTCTCCATAATATACAAGTCCACACACAATAGTGTATATATATATATATATATATATATATATATATATATATATATATATATATACACTATTAATAGAATTAATAGAATAATTGTCAAGCTTAATTAATAAAAGTTAATCAAAATTGCTGGTATAGGCTAGTATTCCTAAATCATATACTTTGGACAAAAGAAACTGTAAATGTAACTTGTATTTATCTGATGGAATTGTCATCTCAGAGGCTTACTGTTGAATAAATTCACCTTTTCTAATTCTTTCTGAAATTTGTCTGACTAGTTCAAGTCAGATGTTCTAGTCCAAATTCCTCTCCAAGATAAATGATTCAATCTGGCTTCTCTCTGCTTCTCACTGAATTGATTTGCCTAGCTATAAACTAACTCTGGTAATGTGTTCTAATCTTCTTTCTCCTTATTTTCTGGCTTTACCTGCATTTGCTGACATTCACTGAAATGCATGAAAGCACAAACAAACTCAACTCCACTGCACTATACTAGCTACACTGACTCCTAAATGACTGAACTCAACTCCACTGTACTGAACTTAACTGACTGAACAGGACTGACTCTCTCTCAGCACTGAACTTAACTAGACACTCTTTCCTGTATGTTTTGTAAGAGCTGGGAAAATCCTATGTCTGACTCATTTTGTCAAATCTCTCTTTGATTTCTCACTTTGTCTGCCCCTCAATAGAAGTCACTTTCAAACATGGCTGCTGCCTTCTACAAACTAACTTTACCTACATTGTTGGGATTAAGGGTGTGTCTGTATTCCAGCCAAAGCAGCCATGTTGCTGGATTAAAATTTTTCCAAGAAATATTTGGAAAATTAAACTTTAGAGTCATTTAATTTTCATTCTAAATCAAATTTAAATATAATGACAAGGCAAGACGATTCTGAGTATTTTTTAAAGCAACATAATGACAACAACAATAAAATGAAATATGCTTTAAATTTTATAAATATAAGTAGCATTATATGGACTAAACTGATTATATTTAGGAACATACATGTATCCCATATACATATGTGAATGAAATGACAATTAGTCAAAAAAAAATCCATGAATTTAAAGAAGAATGTCACAAGCTATATGGTAGGTTTGAAGGGAGGACAAGGAAGAAATGTTGTTGCCATTATATTATAATCTCAAAGATAAAAGAAAGACATAGAGTGATGATGCACTATGATTTTAATGAAGTTAAATATATTCAAGTAAGATTCTAGTCCAGTCTTCAAATGACAGTATAACCAAAATGCATTAAGGATATTTACGAATAAGGAAGACCCTAGGTAACTCAGAAGGAAACTATAGACAGGACCACCAACATGACTTGACATATGGTTAGGCAATGCTGAATGAAATACTTTTTTTTATTAATAGTGTTAGTATTCTTTAACCGATTTTTACAGTCCAGTCAATTTTCCTCTCCTGGTCCACCCTGCAACAGTTCCTCACCCCATTCCCCCTCCCCTGTCTCCAAGAAGATGCCCCCCCCACATGCCCTCAATACCACCAGATCTCCCCACTCCAAGGGGCCTCAAGTCTCTTGAGGGTTAGGTGCTCTTCTCTGACTGAACCGAGACCTGGCAGTCCTCTACTGTATATGTGTCGGGAGGCCTCGGATCAGCTTCTGTATGCTATCTGGTTGCTGGCTTGGTGTTTGAGAGATCTCAGAGGTCCAAGTTAGTTGAGACTGCTGGTCTTCTTATGGGGTTGCCCTCCTCATCAGCTTCTTCCAGACATTCACTAGCTCAACAACAGGGATCCCTGTCTTCCGTCCATTGTTTGGGTGCAAATATCTGCATCTGACACGTTCAGCTGCTTGTAGGACCTCTCAGATAGCCGACATGTTATTCTCCTGTCTGTAACCACACCATAGCATCAATAGCAGTGTCAGATCTTGGAGCCTCCACTTGAGCTGGATCCCAATTTGGGCTGGTCACTGGCCCTCCTTTCCCTCAGTTTGGTGTCTGAGAAATCAAACTCATTTCCATTTTTCTCCCTGTAGTTCTTTTAGACAGGGACAATCCTAGGTCAGAGATTTTGACTAGGTAACAACCCCGTCCCTCCACTTGATGCCCTGTCTTTCTCCTGGAGGAGGACTCTACAAGTTCCTACTCCCCACTGTTGGGCATTTCATCTAAGGGTTCCTTCCTCTGAGGGAGGGACATGGGTGGGAGAGGGAACAGGGAGGAGAAAAGGGAAAAGGAACATGATCAGGTATTGAGGGGATCAGGATTGAAGCCCTCTGGGCCATCAGAAAGAATAGAAACAGGGAACCATAGGGGGTTATAAGGTGGGAGAACCCTCTAGGATGTACCAGAGACTGGGAGGTGAGAAACGCTCAGGACTCAGAGGGAGGGACCTAGATGAAATACTTCTAACTGAAACACTTAGAACTGAGACCTGATGCATCTGTGTAACTCATAAGCATTTTAGTAGGTAAGGGGTTTAGAGTCCTGGTGACTCTTCTTGGGAACTTAAATGTGTTTTTCTATACTATCTTATTTGCAACTGAATACAGTACTTGATCTAGAATTATTACTTTTTATAAGACTCTTGAGGTGTATCAGTCCTCTTCAGGAGACATTCATAGTTCTAGCATAGGTGTCTTTAGAGAAAAAAGAGGTGCCAACTGACGGACTGGCAACACAGAGTGTGAAACATTGATATCCTAATTATGCCTTTTCTTTGTACTTATGGACTAACTCCATGTCAATCTGCTTTTATGTATTATTTCTGTTCAGGCTATTTCCTATAAGAAAACTACGAATAGAGATCAATTTTATAATTTCACTTTCTTAATGTTTGATATAATGTATTAGTGCTTTCACTGCTGAGAGGGACTAACTACTGCTTATACACTTATAGATTTATATGTGTATTATTAATTCTATATCATCATAATTTTTGCCTTAATAACGTTGAAAATGTTATATCGTGGACCATCGGGTTCTCCTTCCAGTTGGTTGTGGTATTTTTTACATGACTGCAATTGACTTTAATAGCTTAACATGTATTTTTAAATTACATTTAAACGATTGTTTGTATGTAAATATATGCATTGCTTGTGCAGGCCAGAGACATCAGATGTTTTTGGAGCTGAAGTTACAAGTGTTTTTGCTTAGCTTACATATCAAAAGTTGAGTGCTCTAGAAGGTTATTCTATACTCTTAAACACTGAGCCATCCTTTTATCTCAAAAGCTTGATATTTTTATCCACTATTTCAAGATGCTTTTGAACCAGAATCTGTGTAAACCATTTTTTCAAAAGGCCTTGTAAAATATTTTGACTGGAAATTTTATTAAATGACAACATTTGGAAACTATGAAAACTCACACTGTTAGTAATTTTAACTAGAAAGAGATTTTTAATAAACAAATTTTGTATGTATGATTATATATAGTACTACATATGCAGATATATAAATATATATGAATACATACATATACATGCATAAACTATATATTTAGTGTTATGCTCATTTTTTTAGAATTCTGGTTATGCTACAGGCTTTATAATTCTATCTCATTCCTTCCACATTGTTTTATTTTCTGGGAATGTTCCACAAAATGTTCAATAACACAAGGCCCAACTGAGAAAATAATTCTCTTTAATCACTTGTTTAATCACTTCATATATATTATATTTTGGAGTTAGTAAAGCAACAATTTTACTGCCTACTGCTGAACATAGATAGTATTTTCAATATGCTGAGATTTGTGCACCATTTTGACATTTATATAAAGTTATTAATAGCTATAATAAATATATTTGCACATTAAGTCAATATCTGTGTTATGGGATCACATGTGCTTTTGAAAATCTGTTCAGTTTAACAAGTCAATAGAATTTTTATAAAATAGGTAAGGGTCCACATTAGTTTTTGTGTTGTTATTGTTGTTATTTTACTAATCTGTATGGTTAACTAATATTTCAAGTTTATATTTTTAATAATCTAATGAAAAAACTTATACACAAAATATGCTTGAGAACATATATTGAGAATATGCAATAGAAAATCAATTCTTGTTCACTATCTGGTGAGAAATGAGTGAGGTCAGATAGATAAATAGATAGACAATAGATAGATGATAGATAGATAGATAGATAGATAGATAGATAGATAGATAGATAGATAGACAGTAGATAGGTGATAGATAGTAGATACTAAATAGATAGATAGTAGATAGATGATATATAGATGATAGATAGCTGACACATAGATGATAGTTAGATATTAGATAGAGGAACATAAATAATAGACTCATACATACATATAAAATAGATAGATCAAAAGAAAATGCTATATAGATAGGTATAAGAGAGATAATAGACAAGCAGACTGACAGATAGTTAGAAAATAAAGAGAGAAAAAGGGTAGAGAGTATAGGCAGAGGGAGAGAAAGAGAGAGAAGGCTTGCCTTCATTAGAGAATATTTAAAACTATCTTATGGTGTGAAATTGTATTGTTTACTATAACGTGGATTTGCAAAATAAAAAATATAGCCAACAAATAAATTAAATTCTGAAAAATACCACTCTAAGTATGACATTAAAAACTGTATTTGTTACAACAAATGCGGTTACTTAATTTTGCGTAACATCACTATCCTTCTCAATTTCTTCTTTGTTGTTTCTACAGTCTTCTTTCTACTCCACACTCCATGGAACAGAACAAAAAGAACCATTTATGAAGGTTGAAATACAGCAAATATAGCCTATGTTCCCCTAGCATCAGCCCAGGCTTTCTTACAGAAAGGATTACATCACCTAGAGGAGCATGCTCAGAATCGCTGTCACAGAACCTCTTAAAGGCAATATTCCTCAATCCTCATCCTACATTCAAGTATGTTAACTATTGTGTGGATGTTACATGAACCCCATACAGGACTCCTAAGACTACGTTACACATCAAGTCATTTGTCAGCAGAATTAAAATGATTGAGCGTGAGTATACGTGAATGAATTTGTACAGTGTGTCCTAGGAAATTGAGTTAACAATAAAAATCTCAAATTTACAATTACTAACCTTATATTATATCAATTATAAAGATTAATAATGAAATAAAAATATTTTTATAATTATGTGTATAAGAATATCAAAAATATAACATCTTAGCTAAACAATAATTTGCGGTCTTTAAGGTCCACAGTATCATTAAATGTATAGTCTTGGAGTGAATGCTAAAATACTTTACTTTGTTTCAAATCTCCAAGTTTTTATATATCACTTACTCAATATAAAAAAAATTCCAACTGGGACTGGAGAAATGGTTCAGCAGTTAAGAGCACTGACTCCTCTTTCAGAGATCCTGAGTTCAATTCCCAGTATCCACATGGTGACTCACAACCATCTGTAATGGGATCTGATACCCTCTTCTGGGGTGTCTGACAATAGTTAAATTATACTCATATAAAAATGATATTGTATTCATATAATAAATGTACTCATATAATAAATAATAAATAAAAATATGAGCATATGTGTATTGTATACATAAAATTAATAATTCTTTAAAAAAGAAACCTCTAAATGCAGTCTAAAAGTCAGAAACACTTTCATGACAGAATTTCCTTATTCTTCCTAGGTTGTCATTTCCCCAAGTTAAAATTCTATTTTTATTGCTTATCAGTGTAACGTCTAGCTAATAATTCTCAAGTTCATAACCAAACTTTTTCAGAAATTGTATTGCCATGTCCAATATAATTGAAAACAGCCATCCTAAGTACCTTCCCTATAACTCAGGATTCAGGACAAATTTTAAAGCAATTTATTTGAACTTTTTAAAAAAAGGACGAGTTCAATTTCACTTTTAAAGTGTTACAGGTTGTAGTGACCAGATGTTGCCTTTATACTGGTTTTAATGTCAAGAGGAAAGGATGAAGATTTGGAGAGAGAATCATAATTTTCAAATATGAGTTTTGTGCTACTACCTTGTTAAATTTTTTCATAAAATCCATGTGGCATTATTAGCATCAACTTTTGACTGTAATGAATTCTCCAAGTGTCTTATTCTTCCTTCATAAAGGTGTCTATTTACCCTTACTCTTGATATCCATTATGTTGATTGTGTGTTCATAAACACCAGCACTGCTGTCTGAACACCTGCACCTATATTTACCTCCCCAACTGATAATATTTGCATTTTAATTAAATTTGTTACATTTCTACAATAGAACATTCAAGCAGAACTTAGAATCTCTGCATTAAATCCTAGCTAGTGATCATAGAAACAATCAGCCTCTCTCTGAAGGACATCCAGCTTCAAAGAATTCTAATCATTCTACAAAGAGTTCAGTAAGTATGGTAAAAAAAATTACTGACTCAAATCAGCATGACATTAATAACTCAATTCAGTCTTTTTTTCTAATACTATATAGTCTGATGTACTAAAACCTATTTTAGATTACTTTTATTAGAAATTAAGGATACTGTATGCATTGATCATTGAAACAAACATCAGCTTATACTTTCATTCATGATATGAATTCATGAATGAATTCTCTGTGTTGCAAATTAGAAGCCATCATATTTGGATTAATGTCAATTCAATTTTCTGTGTTCCACTGTGTTTTTCTATTAGAATGACAAAACACATTTCTGGCTGGCCTCATATTCCATATTTCACTGTACTTCTCTTGGTCTTTTGGCTTTTCATAATCTGTAATAAAATATTTCACTTTGCGACCTATGGGATGTGTTGTTTATAAATCAAATAATAAAGATAAGTGAACATGCCATAAAATGATCCCCTGCCTGCCCTATTCCATCCCTGGGGCCACTTGCTGAAATGACAATTTTAGCAATTTTATTTCTTGGTTTAGCTCTATAACATTAGATTTCAAACATTTTTCTTGACTAGTGAACAGCAGACACTACTGATCAAGTTTCCTTTATAAAAGATGGTTAATTCACTCATATATCCAATACCTATCTTCCTTTATATCTCATGGCTAATTAGAATAGGTAGATTAATTTTCAACTTTCAAATATAATGCTGTTCTTTATCTTTTCAGTATTTAAGAAATTAAATGATCAGTTTTCCACTTATTTCTATTTCTATTCAATACTTGATTTTCCACAATGTACAACAGTAACCTTTTTTTGTTTGTTTGTTTTCTGAAGATATTTTCTATTAATTATTTTATTTCCATTTAAAATGTCCCCTTTCCCAGTCCCTACTCCATGCACCCCACACCACATCCCCCTCCCTTTGCCTCTAAGAGTGTGTTCCCTCCGCCCCCACCCACTCCCACCTCACCCCTCTAGCATTCTCCTTGCTCTGGGGCATTAAGCTTCCACAGTATCAAGTGCATTCCCTCTTACTGAGGCCAGATAAGTAATATCTAGTAATATCATATGACCATTTTTTCATATACATTTTATATTTCAAATTATGTCCCAAAATCTTTGATAAACACAGCTGGTATGTAGATGTTTTCCTAGCTGGTAAAATTGGGTAGCAAAGAGGAAGCTTGAGATAACAATCTGGGTAAACATTTGGACATCCACCTAACAAATTGTCATCAATGTTAAAGTCTAGGGGTAAGAAAATGAAGAGAAATATGGAGATATAGGCAAAAACAGACAGGAATGGGACAGGAGGACGAATTACCTAGACATGTATACTGCCAGATCCTACAGCCGAGAGATAGGTCCTCTTGTGTACAAAGTCAGAATCTATGGTTATCAGACATCAAAGTGCTGTGAAAGGGACAAACAGACCCAAATATTTTAAGGTGAACTAAATCTAATGTAAAAAGTGGACTTACTATTTGGGGAAGTATAATTATTTAATATTTAATATAAGTTCTACTATTATTTAACACATGGAGGTGATAATTTAAAATATAAAAAAATCAAAGAAATAAAGAGATAAAACCAATGATCAAGAAAGAAACATTCTATAGAAGCATAACAAGAGATGATATAAATGTTGATTTTATCAGGCTAGTAAACATGCAAAACTATCATTCAGAAAAACCAAAACATATGTATGTATACTAGGAGGGGCCTTATATACAAGTGAGAGACACAAAAAATGTCAAATGGAATATTTTGTAAATGGACCAGAAAAGTTTACCAACTGAACCCAGGTAAGTATCAGTAAACTTGAAGGAAAGTAAACAGAACTTATCAAATTAAGTTGGAAATGAGTCTGACAGAGCAATCAAATATTCTGATAGTTTGACAACTGTAAGTCAAGAGGCTCAAGAATTCAAATATATAAAGGAAATGTTTAAAATTTTTCCAAAATAAAAGAGAAAATTTAACCATCAATAACAAGTCCAAGACATTCTTAAATATTAAATAGAGATAAATGCATTTAATGATATCATGTGAAAATTGTTCAAAACGATAAAAAACAATTTTTTATAAAACTCCAAAGAAATAACTTAGTTTTCTTCAAAAACAATGGCAGAAAGAAGAAATGAAGCAAAGCTTTAGTAAATTCTAAGGATAGTAGTAAAGAATTTTTTTATGCTCAGAAATAATTTCTTCCCAAATGAAAGCCACAAGACAAAATATGTGAAACTTGAAAGTAAAAACATGCTTTTAGGATTTTCCTTCATCTTTCATAAAATATACATGTTATATCCACAGAACCAAGGGACGATATTCAGTAACTTTATTTGTTTGCTGTTACTAATGATTGAAGTCCCCTTTTCTCCTAAGCATCTTCCTTTCAAGGGGGACTGTTCTAAGGGGTACCAGTCCCTGTGTAGCTCAGGCCATCAATTATTCCTGTAGATCTTTACATTTAACTGCATTTAGTTTACTTGTAGAGTCATTCTAGAAGTTGCATTAGAAAATAGTAACCTCCGGGCAGTGGTGGCGCACGCCTTTAATCCCAGCACTTGGGAGGCAGAGGCAGGCAGATTTCTGAGTTCAAGGCCAGCCTGGTCTACAGAGTGAGTTCCAGGACAGCCAGGGCTACACAGAGAAACTCTGTCTCCGAAAACCAAAAAAAAAAAAAAAAAGAAAAGTAAAGAAAATAGTAACCAAAGATGATATATATGTGTATATATATATATATATATATATATATATATATATATATATGTATGTATGTATATATATATGTTTGTATATATATGTATATATGTGTGTGTATGTGTGTGTGTGTGTGTGTGTGTGTGTGTGTGTGTGTGTGTGTATATATATCCAATACCCAGATTTCTTTATCTGCACTGTGTTGTTCTATAAATTGATTGATACTCTTCTTCTCCTCCCTTGTCTTTCTTCCTCTCTCTTTTCCTCTTCACCTTGTCTAATGATTTTGCTCTCTTTGTTGACCTTCGCCAGCTCTTCTTTATAAAGCTCCCCTCTCTTTTGCTCTTCTGCTTTTGCACTCTGTCTGATGTGAGACCTGTGTTCTTTAAGATATTTTTACTCTGCACATACTATATAGACTAAATATTCTAGCTTCCTGCAGATCTATTTTTTTCATTGATTTTTTTCTTTCTTTTAATTTTTCTTATATATTTGTCAATTCCCATGGCTGTTTTCAAACTTACAGAGGTACATTCTGCTTCCTAAATTCACAGGTTAAGAGTGCTCTGCTCTTACTGTTTCTCTGATGACTTTTTATCTGAAAGGAAGTAATGGGACTTCTGAAGAGCACTGATGCACTTTCCTGTCTTACTGTATTTCAAACTTTGCTTCAGTGTATGATGTAAAGAAAAGCCAATCTGCACTCACATCCCCCAAAAAATCAGGTTAAGGGGATTGACAATCATATATATATATATTTAAACATTAATTATAAAACCTAAAATATGTAATTTTGATAAATTCTTTTCTGGAGTCTAAATAGCACATTGCTTATATCTTTCTCTTTGTGGAAGTCTGGGAGCATACTATAAATAAATTTCAATTATTTATTCCTTTATTCTCCCTATCAAGACTGTAACCTGTGTCTTACCCTGACTTTTATCAGGAATAAAAGTTTCAAACATTACTATGCTCTCATGCAGTGCATATAGCATTTTTCTCAGTTTTGCATATCTGCATATTTCACACATCTTCTTTGCCTCTAGAAAAGGTCCAATATACAGCAAATTCTTTCCTTGTGATTCACCACTATCGTCCCAGTGAAAAATGCTGGGGAAAAAGGATATACGCTATACCTACTTTCAGAAGAAAGGAAGGAAGAATGGAAGGAAGAAGGAAGGAAAAAAGGTAGGAAGGAAGGAAGGAATGAACGAATGAATAAAAGAACAAATGAAGGAATGAGGAAGAGAAAGAAAGACAGACAGAGATAAAGAAACCTTATGCTACAGGATTTAACAGCCTTATGATCTGACTTGAACATATTACCAGATTACACATGACTCCAATAGTCTCACAGTCATAAACAGAAAATAACTTTTCTATCTAACAAAATCGATGAATATGTTGTAATTATACCTTCAGAAAAATCATTTTATTTCCATAAGGCAATTTCCATATTTTATAAAGTATATAAAACCACTTCATAGAAGGGCTAAGAGGATTAGATCAAATGAGGCATGGGAAAGAATTTAGCATTCTGTCTGGTCCTTACTAAGCTTTGAACAAATTTTATGCATAAACGTTATTGCCCATTACCTCTTTCATTCCTTTGCAAAATGTTGTGGGCTGCAACAAAGTTAGAAATTAGCACCACTTATTCATAACATTATTATTCCTACATTAAATTAACCATGTGGACAATTATTGAACAGTTCATTCAATAATTGCATTTTTATCTATCTACCCTACAATTGAAGTAATCTATCCACTTTGCATACAGTCCCCATGTATTTAAAAATCCCATTTTGGAAATTATTGCTCTTCAACTTTGTTATATTTACCTAATTTTAGAGTTTTGATTTTCACAAGATTATTTGAAATCAAGGTATAACATTATTGGTGTATTTCTAATTCTACACATACATCTCCATTTCATATTCTTCCATTATTAAAGCATCTGAAATTCTTACAGTGTAATATCACAATTTTTTAATGGCACTTTCAACATGAAACAGCTTTTTCCAACGAAGTACTTGAGCAATAACTGACAACACTCTCCACACCACAATCTGGTTGATTAGTTTGTTATCTAGATGATAACTGATGAGTTAATTCCTTGTTCTCCTTTGTTCAAAGTACAATCTAGAAACAAATCTGTCATTAGGATGTGTATCAAATGGACTGGATTAAATGAACATTATGCAGTTAAGACTACATGTAGTTTTGCAGCAATGTGTGTTTGGCTTACAGGATTGGCATCAAAGTCTCAAAGCCTATATTCTGAGCAGCCAACGCTGTGACTACTTGATGTCTAAAATACCCTAGAAATAATCAAAAATAACCCTAAAATGGGCTTAATTTGAGTTTTGCTCTAATGCTAAGAAATAGCTAGCTTAAAATTATATAAAATCCATAGCTTGTAGAAGTCAATATATTACATAATAGTAAGAAAGTAGTAACAAATTTTACTGAAGAGAATAAAGAATGGTTACCAAATAAAAATTAATTCCAATTTCTTTCTTGTGCTTTTATTCTCATATATAATCATAGCAATTTTAAACAATGAAAATACCAACTGAAATTTTGAGTTTCAATTTATCCAATATTTTACATTTTAAGTGTAAACTTTTGTTGTTGTTGGTGATGGTGGGTTTTTTGTTGTTGTTTGGGGGTTGGGGGGGTTGGTACATGAATAGCTCTACACTACAAATTCTAGTACCTTTAAATCTATCCAGTTTTATATAAAAGCAAGCTTGGTTTTATTTCAACAATAGCATGGCAGATCACATTACAGTACTGAAGTGTATCATCTGCTTTCACTAGGAGGTTCATCCTTGTTCAGTGTCCATCACATCGGTGACTCGTGTGACAGTAGTATATTGTGATTTTAGTTGTGATCAACTTAACAGATGACATCTGAAAACATGGTATATGTTATGTCACAGAAGACTTTAAAAGTTCACATTACCTTCAATGTCTCCCCTATTAAGAGAATGTCAGTGTTCAGACAGGGCTGCCCATCACCCTGAGCTGAGGGTAAAGAATATGTATTGTACACATCCAAGAAGCTTGTGACTGCTGACTCTTGGCATGAAGGAGATAGAAATGTTTGCTCTCCTACACTCCAGTGTAGTTAGAATGTGGAAAGGTAGTGCTGGATTTTGTCAACCTCTTAGCACCAATAGGAATAAAGTCACAACTGTATGATTACACTCCCAAAATCAAACATGTGCACACTCCAAGGTTAAATGATGATTGATCACAATAAAGATGTTTTAGATGTCATGGAACTAATCTGCTAACTGCTGTTACCATTTTTTTCTTAGATTTCTCTCCTGGGTGTTTCTATGCTGTGGTGCAGTTTACACATTGCGGCAAACTCATGCATGGATTAAAATTAGAAGAGGCTCATTTTGAAAATTGTCTTTGCCTTCAGCAGCATTACCAATTTACATCAAACTAACAATTCCCCATCTTTTGTGTGTTAGCTCACTTTAAAGTACTTTTGAGATGATGCTGATTTTTTGATGTAGTTGCGTCATGAATTATTTTCTTGTGGTGCTAAATGGTCCACTTCTCACTGACTCCCTTCTGGGCAGGTCTCTGGCACTCAGCTTTCTGGTATGGGTCCCAAGGTTCTCCAGCTGCTTCTTATGGAACAAAGATATCCAAGTAAACCTATCTGCAACTGCCATTCTCTGGAACTTTTGTTATTTGTTGGGAAAGAATAGGAAAGGATAAATTGTCTTTAATCTTTCTGTTTAAGGATAAGAAGAAGGGAAATGTATTCAATTTACAACATTTACTAAAATTATTTTAATAAATTCATGCTTTCTGAGTTCTATTCCTACAGTAAGTAAATGGTATATTCTCTGCACTGGGTCTATTAAAATCCCGCTTGAATGAATTACTCTCTCTGCTATTTCTCCTGTTGTCATTGTGCTAGTTTGGCCATCATTGAGTTGTAGATCACCTGCATTTGGACAAGTTTACACCGATTTATTAATTGTTTTTCTTACCATATAGTTTCATATTAATTACAGAACACCATCTGGTAGATGGAAGGTGCACAGTTAATTTTTGCTGAATCTAGTGGGAATTTAAGAAGCCAGCATTCATCATCTTACCCTTCCTAAAAAGTTAGGTGAGGGTTAGTGCCACCTTATACGCATAGGAATAGAAGGACTAAACAGACTTTCAACTTATAGCACTTTTTTTCTCACTTTTATTGAAGTGTGTGTGTGTGTGTGTGTGTGTGTGTGTGTGTGTGTGTGTGCGTGTGTTATACATGTGCATATATGTGAGTATAGACAGACATGCTAGGAGCCCAAAAATAATGTAACATGACATATTTTCTTTTATTGCTCTACCTTTCATAAATTAACTCTTTTCCTTTATTACATTTACTCTCTTCCTCTCTCTCTCTCTCTCTCTCTCTGTGTGTGTGTGTATGTGTGTGTGTGTGTAAGTAAATGTGTGCTCGCTCATATCCATGCTATGGTACAACTGTGAAGGTCGAGAATGACTTAAAGAAGTCAGTTTTCTCCTTCTTACATGAGTCCCTGGAATCAATCTGGTCATCAGTCCTGACCACAAATGCCTTTATGTTCTGAGCTATTTCACTTACTGAAAAGGTTTCCCAGTATAGCTAGATTGTAGTCTGGGATTACAGATGTGCACACACAGATTTTCTATGAGTTCTAGGAAACCAAACTGGGATTATAACTCTTGTGCAGCACTCACTTTAACCAGCGAACTGTGCTCATTACCTCCCTGAATTGATATTTTAAAGGCAGCTTTTTCTAGTGCTTGTATTTCTTGCTATGTAAAGGCAAGGCAATTAGATAATGCACTTAAAGAGGAGATAGTTCTGTGCATCTTCTTAACTGTGGTCACACTGTGAATGGCTTTCATTTCTTGATAAGTCTTCAAGTACATGATGGAGGGGAAGCTTGGAACATGGCAATTAGAAGTTGAAGAAAGACAAGGTTGGAAATTTGAACTTCAAAGCAATTCTTGAGGCTTTATTAAGACAGAGGAAGAGAGAGAGAGAGAGAGAGAGAGAGAGAGAGAGAGAGAGAGAGAGAGAGAGAGAGAGGAATGCGATGAATGAGCTGTCATATATTTTATCTGGTTTGTTTGTTTTATTCTTTTTCCATTCTTCATTGCTATTGTTTGCTGTCAACCCTGTCCTCCATAAAACGTGGTTAATTATAATGCAGTTTTGCTAAATTGTGGCTGTTGGAGATCACCCCATCCATTTAGTGCTGAGACATCTTGTTCTCCAGTTTCTAATCCAGAGATCTTTAAAATATGAATTTCAGTCACTCAAAAACTATCATATGCTTAATAGGTCCCAGCTCTGATGACGGTGCAATGGAGAGAGAGCGATTCATAAGGCAGCCGGATCTCCACTTCAGTTTTCCTCTGAGCAAAATGTAAATGTATAAGTCTAATGACTACTGTTTCTTATTTACAAATTATTATTTTTCTATTCACCAATCAATATACTGCTATTTTTGTGGTTGCTATGGCTTTAGCAAAGAAAGACAAAGGCAATAGAAATTGTGCTACCCATGGCATAAAATCTACAACTAAATTTTAAAAGAGTGAATCTTCCCTAACCACTCCTAGTATAGATTTATGTAGCCCTTAAAATAAATACCTATCAATAAAGTTAACCATTTTACTTCCCTTTGAGGACCTACATTTGAATTGAAATTATTCTCATGTTATTTATGGCAAGTTCAACCTGGCTTTCCATTGAGTTACTATCACCTGCTAAGACCCTGAAACTACCTTCAACACAGCATTTCAACACATGGGACACTCATCCTCTCTCACACACATCAATGACACAAAGCATGCATCAACAGTGGCACTCCACAAGAGAATCTTATGAAGTTCTACAAAGACTGTAAGGTAGAAAGTAACTCATGACATGATGTATGGTGTGAGTAGTGAAGCAAGGGGAAGAGAGGAAGAGGAAGGAAGACAGGGAGAGGAAAAGAAAATGAACAATACGAGTGCAATAAGGTATTAGAATCTAAAAAAAAAATACCTTTGCAAACAAAAGCAAAGGTAAATATTGTTTGCCTGTTTCCTTGACAACACTCCTGTAAAAACTCCAGATAATGTTTACCATCCTGTATTAATTTACTCTAAAGAACTACAAGACTTAAGATCATTCTCTATTTCTTGGCATGCCCATAGTTAAGTTAAATTATCCAATTGTGTTTTGATTATGAGGCCCCAAAATTTCTTTTTCTCTTCGGCTGCAGGTTAGTCATTATCTGACTCAGAACCATGTTGAACATCAACTTCTTTCCAATTCAATTGAAATAAAAATAGTGGTTTCTGCAACTCCATAACATTACAGATTTAACACCTGCTATGTTACCATATGTAACATTGACTAAACCTGGATTTAATCCCAAGAGACAGAGTGACTCAGGAGAGTACCTTTTACTTTAGCAGCCACAGGCAGCAGCTAGACTCCAGTGTGTGGTCCTGGTGACTAAACATGCTCCCAGCTGAGTTTGTCATAGGAAGAAGTGAGAGAATGCAAAAAGAGAATTTCATGGATTAAGTTCTTGTCTTGTAAATTTCCACGACATTTGCTGGGAGACCTTGGCAAGGTTAGTGGTTAATGGGGCACTGGAAGACCCTTGCTTGGGTCCTGTTTCCAAACTTAATTAATTAATTTTTTACTTACTTTAGCTGTAAATGATCTCTAATAACGTTTAATATGATTAAAGAAGGATTTGAACAACTCTGACTTGTTTTGCTGATATGCTGTTCATGTTTCAAAGTACCACCCTTCTCCATGAATTTAGACAATTAAAATACATTTAAAAGAAGGAGACTACAAAATGATAAAATCACTGTTTTTCTGTTTAGAAGGAAATGGCCTCGGTTATCTTCTGATGATGTTTGTGGTAAGTTATTTCTCTGCCAATGAAATTAGACAATTTAATATGTATATATATGTGTGTGTGTGTGTGTGTGTGTGTGTGTGTGTGTATGTGTGCGTGTGTATATGCCAGTGATCTATCTATATATATATGAATATATATATACACACACATATATATAGGTATATATATATGGATATATATATATATATATATATATATATGGATATATATATATATATATGAATTGTTTTTCAATTTAGGCTTCCTCCTTAGATGGCTCTAGATGGCTCTAGCTTGTGTCAAGAGGAAATAAAACTACCCAAATGAGACGTTTAGAGACAGTTTCTGTGGATTCATGAGTTGCATGGGATGTTGTAATACTTTGTTTGCACCTAGGGAAAAATATCTGTGTGTTTTCCCTCTCACCTGTGTAGTAATCAAGAAAACATCTAATAGGTTAAATTTGCTATTGCCTTCCAGAGAAGATTCCAGGCAGAGGGTCTTAGTGAACAGAATCGTCCATCTCCATGAGATAAAAATAAGCAAAGACTGAAATCGGAAGTTCAACATTTCTGCCTGAATCTTTTCTGAATGTCTCTTAAACTATCTGTCCCTTAATTTTCTTGTCTGAAAATCAGAATGAGCTTGGTTATTTCTTTCTTCACTTACATTCTCCATGAGCACTTACTAAAACTGGAAGATTATGAAGGCTCACCACCCTACAGAGCTGCTTATAATAAAAGAAAGAAAGAAAAAAAAAAGAAAATTTGGCCTAAAGTAAATTTATTCATTTATGCCTGTTATTTAAATGTATATAAGAATTTATGTGCAAGTATGCACATTCAATGTAAGTATTCTTTACCAATATACCACTAGTTAAAAGCAGCAGAAAGTACCATCATATCTAGATGAACTAAAATAAAATTTTGTAGAAATGAATTGAAAGAAAAGATTGCAAGCACAGACTAGAAAATCCAAGTAAAATATCACTAAAGAAACCTTTTCTTCCACATGTTCCATACTCCTTAATAAAGAAAAATCTGTTTGAAGATTTATCTTTTTCCTATGAATATAAATGAAAGAAAGGAGCTCTGATTTATACCTTTAATCCCAGATAATGAGAAATGTCTTATATATAAAAATAATTCAAACATTTAGACTGCACATATACCCTGATTTCCAAATAAAAACCAAGAGTTGTACATCTCTTTTATTCTCTGTAGTTCATGGATATTGCCAGCAAGTGAGTTTTCTCTTATTTACTTTCACTGGATTCAAACCTTTTGGTTTCAGACACTGGGAAAAGGGACTGAGGTGCATTTTATATACCAAAGCAGACCTGGCCTCGATTCTCCCAACATTCCTCAGTCCCTACCTGGCATACCCTGCCCCCAACCCTGAACTTTCCAGTCCTTCCCCAGAGGCTCTTCCCTATATAATCAACACATTTGGTCTCTCCTCTCTATCTACTCTATACTGGCATGTTCTTTTTCTCTCTTCCCCCTTCCCTCTCTCTCAGATCCTATGGTGACTTCCCTGGCCTCCTTACTTGGGGACAGTGAACTCACCCACCAAAGAATAGCTTCCCAGTGATTAACATGGGAGGGCCCAACCCATTGTGAGTGAGGCCAACTTTGGACTGGTGGTTCTGGGTTCTGTAAGAAAGCAGGCAGAGCAAGCAGCATCCCTTCCTTTCTTCTGCATCAGCTCCAGCCCCCAGGTTCCTGCCCTAATTGAGTGCCTGTACTGACTTCCTTCAATGATGAACAATGCTGTAGAAAGTTAAGCCAAATAAAGCCCTTCCTCAGAAAGTTGCTTTGGCCATGATGTTTCATCTCAGCAATAGTAAACCAAATATAGACTAGTGCCAACTCTTTTTATTGTTTTTGGTTTTGTTTTTGTTTTTTGATTTTTCGAGACAGGGTTTCTCTGTGTAGCCCTGGCTGTCCTGGAACTCACTCTGTAGACCTGGCTGGCCTTGAACTCAGAAATCCACCTGCCTCTGCCTCCCAAGTGCTGGGATTAAAAGTATGTGCCACCACTGCCCGGCATGCCAACTCTTTAGTGTCTTAATCACTTGGTTCGTTATCAGGATATTTGTGCAAGTTGCAAATTATGGGGGAAAAATATTTACTTTACCTAAAATGAGAAGCAGGTGATAGAAACACTGGGAGAGCAAGGAAAAGTGAGTTCTGTATTGAAATATATTTGACATGCCAAGGCTTTTGCATCCATGAACTCAGAGCCACTTGATAGAATGCACAAACCTGTTCAAGAACAAGCCAGAAAGCACCAAGTGTGAATAGGGAAGTGTCTTCCCTTGCCCAGTAGCTATTGGCAATTGAATTTTGCTAGGGTAGGAAGAGTCAGTTTTCTTCTAGGATATGGTTCCTAACAGGCTGTTCATGCTTTACCTGATGGACTTACACATCCACACATAGAGGCGACACTAAGAGTAAGTTTGAAAATCAAAGGGCATGAAGAAAAAGCAATGAGAAGCAGAGTAGGAATGAGAGGGGAGTAACTGCAGAGTGGATTCGGTCAAAGCACATATGTGTGAATTAAATTCTGAAACAATAAAAAATAAAAAAAACAAGCACGTAGAGCAATAAAATAGACTGGAAGATTGGAAATTGAGAGGGAAATTTAAATAAAAAGAGTAGGGAATAGACGCAAGAATACATTTTCCATGAATTCTCAAACCCTCCAAACAGTGTATATATGTATATACATATATACACTCATACACATAAACAGAGGAGGGCAATATGTCACAAAACAGGAGAAAAAAAAAACCCATGTATTATCTGTAATGGAAGAGCTAGGGGAAGGATCGAAGGAGCTGAAGAGGATTGCAACCACATAGGAAGAATAATATTAACCAACCAGACCCCCCCAGAGCTCCCAGAGACTAAACCACCAACCAAAGAGTACACATGGAAGGAATCATGGCCCCAGATACACTGGTAGCAGAGGATGGACTTATCTGGCATGAACAGGAGGGAATGTCCTTGGTCCTCTGGAAGCTTGATGCCCCAGCATAGTTGGATGCTCGAGCAGTGAGGTTGGAGTGGGTGAGTGGGTAGAAACAACAACAACAACAACAACAACAACAACAACAAATACGTGTATTACTGTTCTGGGCCAAGTTTAAAGAACAAAGGTTAGCATTTGGAGGTTACACTGGCTTACTTCATAGTGGGTACCTATATGTTTAAATGTGTTTATCGATCCAGATTTGGACTCAGTTCAGATTTTGAATGTAATAAGAATTTTTTTCTCAATGAAGATCAGAATTTTCATATAATTGAATATACATGAATGGATCAAACAACAGCCTCAAGTGACATATTGTGATAGTTAATCTTGGTTTTCCTACCTGGTTACATCTAGAATAAATTACAATTCAAGTACCTGGGCACAGTGTGAATTATAGTTTTGACTGGATCATATGAAGTGGGATGAACCACCCTAAATCGGGTCACACTTTCTTGTGGAAGCAATATAAAAGACTGTGAAAGGAGGAAACTTCTCTTTAGCCTATTCGTCCTTGCTCTCATGGGCAAGCTCATGTATCCTGTTCCTGTGGCATCCATTCACTGGTATTAGAGCCTACTTTTTCAGTATTCTCATATACACTGAAGAACAGTAGCTCACTTTCTTGAAACTTCCCAGATGACAACACTACGTTGGATCTATTAAGATAACTGATCTCACAAAGAAAATCTACTTTCCCTAAGGAGAGAGCCATTGTTTGACTACCCAGACTACACACAACCTGTAAATTACTCGTACAAATCTCTCTCTCTCTCTCTCTCTCTCTCTCTCTCTCTCTCTCTCTCTCTCTCTTTCTCTCTCTCTCTCTCTCTCTCTCTTTCTAACTGCCTTCCTTCCTTCCTTTCTTTCTGGTATGGACTAATCTGTCTCGCTCTAACCCACGTCTCTGTCACCATTATATTATGCCTTGTCTCAAACTTCACACTAAAGCATGCACATAGCCACAAGCTGGAACCTCTGAAATATTGCAGCAAATAACTTTTCCTTCTTTAAACTGATAAATACAGTGTTATTAGGTGAAATAAGCCAGTCCTGACTTTTAACTGACTACACATTTGAAGTTGGAGCTGTACCTAAAGCCTGGTTTTATCCTCTGAAAATCAGAATTCATAATACCATGGAATTACATTAGCAATTGTTTTCTATGTGGACCAATATTCTGTGCCATCCTAATCTAATTAAATAGCCACTGAGAACATGTAGTTACTAAATATTTTAGGAATACTAGTACTAAAGAAGAATCAAAACTATTTTTATTAAATAAAATTAAATTGGCTATATAAGCTAGTGAGTAAAATATGGCTCATTCAACCCTTAAAATATTAACTGAAAAATTGCACTGTGGTTATTAAGATAATAATCTACAATTAGCTCATGAAATTAACAATGTTTCAAGATTTGTCAAGGCATATTTTGGTTATCTTCTTGAGAAATTGTCATGTTAAAGAAATACATATTTTATATTTAAAGAAAGAATATATTAGCAAACATGATAATATTTACTCAGTCTTAAATATTGATGTTTTGGTCTTGTAATTTCTCTTGTAACCTAGTAAAATAATCAAATTTTCACATTAAAGTTTTTTTGTTCCTATTTATTATTTTAGGGAAACATTTATCACTTGCTTTAAGAATATATTTAACATATATATATATATATATATATCAACTTGTATGACAGTTTGAAAAATTATTCATAATTAGAGAAAGCATCAATTAAAATATCACACATTGATATAAGCTGTATTGTAGTAAGAGATAAAAACACAATCAATAATATATTGAGATGAGAAGAAAGATCTTCCCTCTCTCCAGTTAGTTACAATAGTTGTATGTCTGTGGATAAATCAAATTTCTGCTCTGGGTCTTGGTAAATCCATAAAATATATTTCAGTCCTATAATTCTGTCTTGTTTTTTTCAAGTGTTAAGTCCCAGACATATATTTAAAACATAGTTGTGTTGCTTGCCACAGTTGTGCTTTCTAGGACTTGGTTCTTTATGGAAGAATTAATAGGAGCCCCAAGGCAGTTTCCTTTAAGTGGGATAATTTGTCAAATACTCTTTGAGACCAAGTTGTTGAGCATGATCAAAGACAGGCAATGAACACTTGGGCTTGCTTTGCAATAACTTGTAAGGCAGACTGCTTAGAGTGGTGCTATAAGACACTCAAAACAGTTAGGCAACAAAGCAGATGAGATATTAACCATGGTGAGGACTTAATAAGGTTCAGAAATCAAGAGGAAAGTCCACATATATGCCCATGCATTTAGATTTTAACTATATGAATTATAGTGCTAAACTGCAAAGAAATTTTATAAATTATTGGACGATTGTAGAAATGAAATTTATAAAGATATATTTTGATTTTAATAAGTGTGTTAAGTTGCTCATGATATCACTAATTATCAGGTTTGAAATTATGAGAAAAACTGATGCTACTTATGGACTATGACTCTATGAAAGAATGATTCTTTTGGAGAAAAATGTTTGTAAAGAGTTTGTAAAGAGTTTGTAAAATGTAAAAATAAAAATCTAGTGTTTTAGGAAGTAGCACTGAAATAGAAATTAAAATGCTTTCTGTAGTCTTTAACTGTTACTATTGCATATACATTCATAAATGCAACCTGCTAAGTTCATTTAGTGTTTTCTTTTTTTTTTTCCTCCTTTTTTATTTTTGATACTTTATATACATTTCCAATGTTTCCCCTTTTCTGAGTCTCCTCTTTGTATACCCCCTATCCCCTCCCCAACCCGCCTCTACGAGGGAATTCCACCTCCCACCCCACCCCCCCGTCCACCCATCCCCATTTTCCCGCCTTG
>CM052709.1:15838702-15872228 GCA_028551405.1 Uromys caudimaculatus
CATGTGTCTTTATTACATGTTGGAGCATCTTCTGGGTATATGCCCAGGAGAGGTATAGCTGGGTCCTCAGGTAGTATTATGTCCATTTTTCTGAGGGTCCGCCAAACTGATTTCCAGAGTGGTTGTACCAGCTTGCAATCCCACCAACAGTGGAGAAGTGTTCCTCTTTCTCCGCATCCTCGCCAGCATCTGCTGTCGCTTGAGTTTTTGATCTTGGCCATTCTGACTGGCGTTAGGTGGAATCTCAGACTTGTTTTGATTTGCATTAGCCATTCTGACTGGTGTTAGGTGGAATCTCAGACTTGTTTTGATTTGCATTTCCCTGATGACTAGGGATGTTGAGCATTTCTTTAGGTGCTTCTCAGCCCTGCGAATTTCCTCAGTTGCGAATTCTCTGCTTAACTCTGTTCCCCATTTTTTGATGGGGTTATTTGGTTTTTTGGAGTCTAACTTCTTGAGTTTTTTGTATATATTGGATATTAGCCCTCTATCGGACATAGGATTGGTTAAGATCTTTTCCCAATCTGTTGGTTGCCGTTTTGTCCTATTGACAGTGTCCTTTGCATTTAGTGTTTTCATATGTCTTTAGGCATGCCATCTTGTTATTGGTTAACTTATCCAAGGACTCTTCCCTGGACAAAACTGATCATCTCTCAGCAAACATTATTTTTCTGTAGCGATTCATCTCGGAGTAGATTCTTGTGAAAATTTTCCCACCCATGTTGAAATAAACACACACACATGAGAGCGAGAGAGAGCTAGAGAGAGAGAGAAACAGAGACAATGACAGAGACAGAGACAGAGACAGAGACAGAGAGACAGAGGAAAAGTTTGTAGTAAGATAGTTAATTCCAGGGACTATTTCATCATCTAGACCTCACCTAAAGTTTATTTACTTATTATTAACTTGAATTTATTTGTTAATTAAATTTGCCTTTCATGATCAAATTATTAATTACATCTCAGTGGTACCACTAATTGTGTAACTTCTGTGGAGACACTACATGTACACATCATAGTATCATACAGGAATTTCTATGGTTTTCATGTTTTTTTTTGCCATAGCTATCATGGTTTCATGAGCTTGAACCTTGTTCCAGAATATCTCATTAAATTGGGAAAATTATTACTATATCAGGCCATGTTAGGTTGTAGGCTGTGGCCCTCATAAAGGATTAGTGAATTTCTCTCAGGACTCTGGTCAGTGGCTAACAGCAAGCTTAGGCTCTGAATTTTTCTGGCTCCCTATGTTAGCACATTTCCTTGCATGAACGCATTTCCTTCCATATTGTGATACAGCCAAGAGAGCTTGCACAGAGGTCAAGCCTAATCCTGGATTTGCAGCCTTCCAAACTATTAGCCTCCTAACTCTTTAACACTTACAGTCATTTTAACATTAATTATTGAATGTGCATGTGGGGGTGAGACTAAATACAGACTATTTTTGGGTTTTGTTTTGTAAATACTTTATACGTATGAAAGAAATGTTTATTGGGTAAATGAACATCTTTTCCATTTTTTCTCTTTGTGGAGATATTGTCAGTTTAAAGCTGCTGAAGAAGACGATCCCATTTCTTAAGAACAAGGCCACTGATGGCTTCCCATGCACAGGACAATGATCCCAAACCCATGGACATATTGGAAAGCACAATCTGTCCTCAAGTGTTAAAAAAGTGAAGAACTTATTACGAAAAGGAGACATAAAGTTGCGAGGAAGATGTGTTGGGGCATGTTGGAGAATTAAAAAGACAATTAAAGATGGGTATAATAAAGATATATTGTATACATATATGAAGTTTTCAAATATATAGTAAAAATTAAAATTCAAACATTGTAAAGGTTGTGCTGATGTTCTTATTTTCTGAGACACAGACTTGCTACCCAGGCAAGACAGACTATGACTTCTGATCCTTCTGCCTCTGCTTACCAAAATTAGTATTAAAGATGTAATATACCAAAGCCAAACTAAATTAACACTTTATATTTCTGTCATAGAATGAACTTCTAATTCTGTTTTAAATCAAACTCCATATTCTTAAGAGCTAAGGAGATTGCCAACATCAAATCAGTATCAGTAGAAAATAGAATTTCCCCATTACATTTCCACAAAGGAAAGCAAAGACCTTTGTTTGCTCACCCAGAACTTTGCATTCGTTTAAAAATGAAGAGATAAGACAGTGAAGTACAAAGATCTAATAGACCAGAAGAGACAGTTTCATCCAAAGACCAAAATAAAATATCTACCAGACAAGGGCAAAGCTGTGGGAGTTAAAGGCATACTCCCAGAGAAATAAAAGAAGCATTTGGAAGAAACTTAGTCGCTTTTTTATCTTGAGCATTTATGTTCACAGCACCATTTAGAAGATGTATGGTAATGATTGAATTACTACAATTAGAGTATGGGTCCTGAATTGTCTTCCAGTGTCTGAGTCTGGTTCTCACAGGAACTGGTGTTTAAATTGTAGTAAATGGTAAAGGCTTGAAATTGGAAAGATTTAAAATTATACCAGTACGTTAAAAATGTCATGCAAATGAAAGAGTAAAGATTATGTAATGAAAATGGGGATGGGTGGACGGGGGGGGGGTGGGGGGGTGGGAGGTGGAATTCCCTCCTAGAGGCGGGTTGGGGAGGGGATGGGGGGTATACAAAGAGGAGACTCAGAAAAGGGGAAACATTGGAAATGTATATAAAGTATCAAAAATAAAAAAGGAGGAAAAAAAAAAAAAAGAAACTATATACCAATGGAAAAAAAAAAAAAAAGACAAGTATGGCCATTGTCTCAGTCAGCCATCATCAGAGAAGCTTCCTTCTGCATTGAATGGGAAGAAATACAGAGAACCACAATGGGACAATGTACAGGAAGTAATAGGTTCTTCTCCCATGCAATACATTGTACCCATGGTTACCTCTCCACCTACTCTTCTAAGCTCTGCTGAGATTCTCCCTCCATCTATCTCCCTTCAGAAAAGAGCAGGCCTCCAAGAGACAACAACGAAACATGACAAAACAAGATACAATAAGACAAGGCAAAGGCTTTCATATAAAGGATGGATAGAACAACCCAATAGGAGGAAAGAGTCCCAATGGCAGACAAAAGAGTCAAACATAATCCACTTCCACTGTTAGGTGTCCTACAAAAACACCAAGCTAATAGCTATAACAAACACACAGCAAACCTGGTGCAGACTCATGCAGGTTCTGTGCATGCTGCTTTGGTCTCTGTGAGGCCTTATAAGCCCTGCTGTGTTGATTCAATGGCTGTGTTTTCCTGGAATTCTCCACCCCCTCTTACTCCTATAATCTTCCCTCCCTCTCCTACAAGGGATTACCCAAGCTCCAAAGGACACAAGGGAGGCCTCTAATGATGATCCTCTCTCTCTCTGCATAGTTTCTGGCTATGTGTGTCTACACCCACTCCAGTTTGCTACCAATGTGACTGAACAAGATACAGATATATGAGTAGTGTAGCAAGATATCATTATGAATCATTTCATCATTTTTTTTCCTTAACAGTCACATTTGTTCCTTCCATATGTCTCTAGGCTATCCAGTCTCTGGTTCCTAGCCATCAAGGCAGTGTAAGGCATGGGTTTCCTCTTGTGTCATGACCACAAGCTAAATCTGATATTGTTTGGTCACTGGCACAAGTTCTATACCATCAATGGCCCATTGCAGGCAGAACGGCTTGTAGGTCAGGGATTATGTGACTGGGTTGGTATCCAGGTTTCTCTTTCCTTACCCTGGAGAGTACCTGCTCATGGTAATGAGACCATACCATATAGGTAAGGCTCCATGTAGGAGGTCACTTCTTATGAGCTTAATCTCTCTAAAGACAACAAACTGTGTGGATGCTATCATCAGCATTGGGAATCCTATTATCATTTTGGATGAGTCACCCTCTGGCCTAGCATCAGCCTGGGTTGTTTAGGGGTCTCCTCTGGACACCCTTAGCCAATAACTCAAGAGAGGGCAAGCTAGCTCCACCACTGGAAGCCCAGTTAAGATTCCTTATCCTCCATTACTAAGTCTTTCCAGGAAGTTTGCACTGTACTCAGTTTCCACCCCCTCACATTCCCCATTAAATTCAAGCTGTTCTTCCCCTCACCCAACAATCACTCTCTCCACCTCTCTCCCACACAATCTCTCTTTCTTTGGTCTCTACCTGCACCTAGTACATCAGTAAAATCTATTCTATTTCCTTTTACCCGGAAGAACAATATATACCCTAGAACACCAAACTCTTCTGGGTCCATGGATTATAGCTTGATTTTCGTTTGCTTAACCACTAATATCCACTTATAAGTGAATGCATACCATATTTGTCTTTCTGCATCTGTGTTACCTCATTCAGGATGTTTTCTTTTCTAGTTGCATCCATGTGTTTGCAGGTTTCATGATGTCAATTTTAGCTGAGTAATATCTGCGAATAGTTAAATTTTACATTCACATCAACAGTAGCGACTAAGAATTGGTTGAAAAGTGGCAATTTATTCTTTCTCTTCCCCTACACACACCCAATATATATTGTCATTGCCATCATTGAATACAATATTTTAAATTGAGAGTTTTCTTCTTTGTAATGTTAACTTTGAGGAAGGTTTTGTGCTGGCCTGTCTGAGTCTTATTGTGAGGCATTTCCTTGCCAAGCTAGTTTCTCAACATTCTTAAAAATAGATAAGTAAGAAGAAAATAAAAGGCAAATATCAAATGGACTGTACAAAAGCCTTCATTCAAAGTCCACAGTATGTGAAATGGGCATTTTATGTTACAATATGATATATAACAGAAAGTTACATTACTATAGTGATAACAAGCACAAGCAGACTTCCTAAGGGAGATGCTCTGCTTAAATTATTTTATAATCCCATTTTAAAATATAAATGCCCAGTGGCTATTTTCACAAGACATATCAGTTTTTAAATTTCTTCTCTACATTTTAACTAGTGGTGCATTAAGTTCTGTAACAGCCTTCCCTGGAATCTTACCTACTGAATAAGTTTACACAGATTATACAAAATCTATATACAAAATGCGCTATACAAAAATGCAATCAGCACTTTCTTTTTAAACATCTAAGTGTCCTTGGGGTCTTGCTGTTTACTGCTGAATAAATGAAAATGGAGGCTTTTGTTCTTGATCACTCTATAATGTTTCTTTCTCTTGGAATATAAGGGGGAATATCTTACTCTCATATTTGTTTTGCAGTCCAAACTCTGCAACTTGGTGCATCAGATCAGAATGTATAGGGATTCATAATGTGAGAGACTAAGGACAAAGGCCATTGTTGTTGTTTATAATGTATTTCTCAAGTAAAGCCTATAACATACTTGGACTTGTACCATCAAAAAAATTATTTTATTTGAATGGAAGAGCAGATACATAACAAATTACTGCTACTTATTTTGTCAGTAATGGTGACAATATCTTTTTGACTTATAGTGTAGACACGGGCTTTGATCAGGTATTATTCCATAATAGAAATCCTCAGGAGATGACCAGTAACAACTGCCTTGAGGTATCCTCCGTTCCATTTCACCACTTCGCCATCTGGGTAGACATATGAAGATCAGTTCAGCAGATTTTGGAAATGATTATTATAGCAGTTATTCTTTTCTAGCAGATAATACATTTTTGCTTTGCCACTCCCACATAAATGTAAAACAGAAATATGTTCAAAGCAGTAACACTACCAGAGATTAAGTATTCAAAATTTCCTTTCCATGGATGAACTCCCTGTGGATGGAGTTTGACACTCTACAGTTATAGGATGAAGAACAAGTTTTGAAATATGAGTGCATTGGTGTGGTGTCTAATTCTCCTAGCCTCTGCTTTCCCAAATAAATTGCACATTTTGAGGATGATTATGAATACAAGTAGAGCCTGTGATTTTGTGTAATAATTAAATCTCCTTCAATGTGTCCTTGAAACATCTAACAACGTGGTATCTTTTAGAAATATGGAAAGTATGAAAGCAGTATAGGATTCCAAGACATTTTCAAACTTAGAGCATTCTTCAATTTGTATTGTTTTTAGTTTATATTATACTTGTTGATATTTCTTCTGTGCATAGAGTAATTTTATGAGAGTTCTGGTCTCTCCGGGCTTTAAATTTTTAATAGAGTGTGAAGCTTATTGTTACATAGTGTATACACTCCTTCACAGGCAATTAGGAGCTGAACAGTTTCTAGTCCTCCCATCAATTTGAGCAGGTCTCTGAGTAGTTTTATATATTACAAGCTTAATATTGAAATCTTCCTATAGTTCTCACAGAAGAATTTGATCATAAAACAAGCACTGTAATATTAAATAAGAATATAGTAAATGACAAATATACACTGTGTTGCATCTTTAGAGATGGCTTGGATATGTTGAGTATATTGTCTGGTTTTAGGTCAACCTGAGACAAGCTATAGTCATCTAAGAAAGGAAGGAGCCTCAACTGTGAAAATGCTGTCATGAAATCTGGCTGTAGACAGCATGTGGGCCATTTTTTGTAGTGATAATTGTGAGAGGTTCTAGGATATTTTGGGTGGTAATACTGCCCTAATATGGTGATCCTGCATTCTATAAACAAAACAAACAAACAAAAAAAGAAGATCAAACGTCAAAAATACAAGCAAACAACCACCAGACTGAACAAGTCAGTAAACAACACCCCTCTGAAGTCTTCGCATCAACTCCTGTCTAAATGTTCCTGCCCAGTTTGAGTTCCCCTCCTGACCTTCTAAATGATGAACCATGATGAGGAAGCATACGCTAAATAAACCCTTTCCTTCCTAAGTTGCATTTGTCCATGATGTTTCATCAAAGCACTAGAAACCCTGACTTTGATGCTGAAGCATATTTTCTCCAAGAATATTTCAAGATGTTTTTGCTACACAATAGTTCTGAATCAGGAATAATTTATACTCTTGGCGTGAGATATTTAAAAACATATGGATGTGAGATTGGTGCATTGGGTACCACATGGTTAGAATAAAACAATAGATTATTGATGATGGTGATAGATAAAAATGATAGCTAGATAATGATTGATAGATAGATAGATAGATAGATAGATAGATAGATAGATAGATAGATGATATTCCATGGGAACGGGAACCCTTAGGCCGCTCCAAGGCCAAGGAAGAAGTTTGACTAACTGCACATCTTCACATCTTCTTCCTCCCTTCTAACTCCAATCGCTGAGTCTCATCCCTACCTCTGTAACAAACTAAGTAGTTCAGCATCCCCTTACACTCTGCCCCTATCTCAAACAAATCATAAACATCTTCCCAACCTTCCTCCCCATATATGCCATTATCTTAGTCCTTATTCATAGAAGACATTCTCAGAGAACCCTGAGACAAGCTGACCAAAGAAGCAAGTAGGCCAACAAAGCAGGTTGGTAAGCTTCAGATCTCTCTCTCCTCTCTCCAAATACAATCCCTAGATTCATCTCCAGCTCTGGAGCAGACTATCTGCTGTATAGCATCAGCTCAAAATTTATTTCCATTTCAAGGGGACTAAATCCCTGATCCTAAGTGTCAGTCCCTAATACCTAGAAACACATTTTACACAGAACTTCTAGTAGCATACCTGGCAAAATCCTAGAAAACTCTCCTACCAGGGAAAACACTGCCACCGCACCCTCCTACGAAACAGAGGAAAAACAGAAACCAAAGAAGAAAACACACACCAAACAACACAAGAACAGATATCAGCACCTGGAATAATAGTCAACCTAAACACAGCTGCCCAGATGCCATTATAAGAGCACCATCAACAACAGCCGAGACAATATGTCTCCACTATATCCAACAACAATGCTTAAGTAGTCCCTGAAAAATTAAACATAGCTGAAGCATAAGACAAAAAACTTAAAATAACCTTTATGAATGTCATGGAGATCCTTGAAAAGAAAGTGAATAAATTGCTTTAAAAAAATCTATGAAATTAAAAAAGAACAAGCAATGGAAGAAACTGAATAGAACAGTTCAATATGTTAAAATGAAAATAGAATCAATACAGAAAATGCAAAGTAAAGGTAACCTAGAAATGAAAAATATAGAAACAGGATATCTAGAGGCAAGACTTGCCAACAGAATAGAAAAAAGATGCAAGAAACAATCCCAGGTACTGTTCACAACATTTAAAAATAAAATAGATGCCAGGCTGTGGTGGCACACGCCTTTAATCCCAGCACTTGGGAGGCAGAGGCAGGCGGATTTCTGAGTTCGAGGCCAGCCTGGTCTACAGAGTGAGTTCCAGGACAGCCAGGGCCACACAGAGAAACCCTGTCCCAAAAAACAAAAACAACAAAAACAAAACAAAACAAAACAAAAATAAAATAGATACACTATGAGAAGACTAAACCTAAGAATAACAGAAATATAGGAAGGAGAAGAAAAACAGGTCAAAGACACAGAAAATATTTTTTAAAAACTCAGAGAAGAAAATTTTAACAGCCTAAAGAAAAAGGAACCTATTAAAGTACAAAGAGCGCACGGAACTCCAAACAGACAGAACAAGAAAAAAAATTCTGCTCAGCACACAATAATCAAAATATTTAAAATACAGAATAAAGAAATAATATTAGAAGCTGGAAGGAAGAAAGACAAAGAAATATATAAATCCAGACCTGTTAGAATAATACCTGGATTCTCCATGGAGGCTCTAAAACCAGATGGGCCTAGATAGACATGTTACAGACTCCACAAAACCGAATACGGCAGCCCAGACTACTATACCCACCTAAACTTTCAGTCACAATAGATGGATAAGATATTAGATGAAAAAAACAAATTTAAGCAGTATCTATCTATCAATCGTGCTCTACAGTAGTCTCCAGAAAGAAAATTTCAACTTTAAGTAGTTAACAACTCCCAAGAAAACACAAAGAATAAGTAATCCCAGAGCAGCAAATCAAAAGAGGAAGAAAAAAACAAACAAACAAAAATAAAACAAAAAAGCCATGACAATAACAAAATAACAGGAATCAATAAACACTGTTCATTGATAATGCTCAGCATCTATTGTCTTAATTCCCTTAAAAAAAGGACAAACTAACAGAATGGATGTGAAACAGGATTTATCCTTCTGCTGCATCCAAGAAACGAGCCTTAACATCAAGGATAAATATTGCCTCAGGTTAAAAGGACACACACACACACACACACACACACACACACACACATACATATACACATATAAATTCACATACACATATAAATACATACATACATACATACATGCATATAGAGATAGATATTCAAAGCAAAATGACCGAAGAACTAAGTTGCTGTACTGGCTAGTTTTGTGTGTCAACTTGACACAAGCTGGAGTTATCACCAAGAAAGGAGTTTTAGGTGAGAAAAGACCTCCATGAGATCCAGCTGTAAGGCATTTTCTCAATTAGTGATCAAGGGGGGAGGGCCCCTTGTGGGTGGTACCATCTGTGGGCTACTAGTCTTGGGTTCTATAAGAAAGCAGGCTGAGCAAGCCAGGACAAGCAAGCCAGTAAGAAACATCCCTCCATGGCCACTGCATCAGCTCCTGCTCCTTGACCTGCTTGAGTTCCAGTCCTGTCTTCCTTTTGTGATGAACAGCAATTGGAAGTGTAAGCTCAATAAACCCTTTCCTCCCCAACTTGCATCTTGGTCATGATGTTTGTGCAGGAATAGAAACCCTGACTAAGATAAATTGGTACCAGTGTTGTGGGGTATTCCTGTGACAACCTGACTATGTTTTGGGGAGGACTCTGAGGAAGGACTTTGGAACTTAAAGCTAGAATATCCATTCTGTGTTAAGAGCTCTGTGGGATGTTGTGTAGGAGCTTGGAAGATAATGTTGAGAACAGTGCAGAAGATGGAGGCCTGACTTGTGAAATTTCAGAGGGAAGATTAAAGACTCTTATCAGGGCCATTGCTATTTTGACTGTGAAGGTTCTGTGGTTTTGGTTAGCTGGGGTTGAAGGATCTGCTGTGATTAACAAGATGCCAGAACTACTAAAGCAAAACCATTGCATTACTGGGACTATTGATGCTGGTTAGCTATAGTTGGGAAATTGGCGATTATTGGGAAGAGACCATCATCATTGAGGTGAAATCTTCTGAGAAGTGTTTTCTGAGAGCACAGAGATTGTGTTCCAGAGATAGCCAGGGTTGTACCTTGTGCTGTGGCTGGACTTGGTAATGTGTAAGACTCACCCATGTGGTACTGGTTTTGAAGGCATGAAGGAGTCATGAAGAGCAGCTGAGGCCTGGGCACTGTGAGAGGCCGTGGAAGGCCATTGGTGAAGGTGCAGCCTCAGTTACAATTCCAGGACTGAAGGGGTCGTGCAAAGGAGTTGAAGCTTGGTACTTCAAGAGGTCACAGAAGACCATTGGTAAAGGTGCAGCCTCAGTTGCAATTGATGGCCCAGGATTGAAGGGGTCATGCAAAGGTGAGGCTTGGCACCATGGTAAAGCCTAGTTGCAGCAGAAGACAGCAGTGTTTTGAAGATGCCAGTACCATGAGATGACCACCAAGAACAGCAGCAGCAGTGGAGTACAGGCATCTGGAGCCTAGAAGACAAGTTTGTGCTACAAAGGGCAGAGCTGGAGAAGTGACTCAAGTCCTTGGAGGAATCCAGAAGATCGTGAGTGGATACCAGACATTGGACAGTTGGAGTTTGATTTTGCCTTTGATTGTGACTGTGCCCTGATATATTTTCCCTCCTGAAGGAAGATATTTTAGTAGAGCCCACAGTTAAGAGACTTGTGATGTTAAAAAGACTTTGAATTCTAAGAGATTGGTTATCTTTAATAGGACTGAAATTGTAATATGTAATTATTTGCAAAGACTATGGGACTTTTAAAGTTATTTAGATTTCATCTAAATATGCAAAAATGTATACTTCCTTTCCAGCAGCTCATAGAATTCTCTATAAAGTTGACACATACCTTTCATACAAAGCAAATCTTACCACACACTAGAAAACTGAATTAATATCCTGTATTCAGCCATCTTAAATGAAAACTGGAAATCATCAATGAAATTTTAATTGAAAACAATGTTTAAAACTAGTTTTTGATATACCTTCAATATAAAAAAATAAAGATAGAAATTAAAAATAATGTTATTTATCATAAAATTTTTTGAGCTTAATTTATTTATTTTTTATAGTTTTTTTAATTGGATATTTCCTTTATTTACATTGCAAATGTTATCCCCCCTTTCCTGGTTTTAGACCCCCCCAAAATCCTATCCCATCCCCTCTCCCCCGCTTCTATGATGGTGTTCCCCCACCCACCAACCCACACACTCATGCCTCCCACCCTCACATTCCTCTACACTGGGGCATCGAGCCTTCACAGGACCAAGGGCCTCTTCTCCCACTGATGCCCAACAAGGCCATCCTCTGCTACATATATGGCTGGAGCCATGGGTTCCTCCATGTATATTCCTTGGTTGATGATTTAGTCCCAGGGAGCTCTAGGAGGTCTGTTTGGTTGATATTGTTGTTCTTCCTATGGAGTGGCAAATTCCTTCAGCTCTTTCACTTCTTTTTCTAACTCCTCCAATGGGGGCCCTGTGATCAGTGCAATGGTTGGCTGTTAGCATCCTTCTGTGTATCCCAAGCTTTTGGGCTAATATCCAATTATCAGTGAATACATACCATGTGTGTTCTTCTATGATTGGGTTAGCTCATTTAGGTTGATATTGTCTACTTCCATCCATTTGCCTAAGAATTTCATGAAGTCACTGTTTTTAAGAGCTCAGTAGTACTCCATTGTGTAAATGTACATTTTCTGCATCCATTCCTCTGTTGAAGAACATCTGGGTGCTTTTCAGCTTCCAGCTATTATAAATAAGGCTGCTCTGAATGTAGTGGGGCATGTATCCTTGTTATATGTGGGAGCATTTTTGGGTATATGCCAAGGGATGTTATAGCTGGGTCCTCAGGTAATACTCTGACCAATTTTTTGAGGAACCACCAGACTGATTTCCAGAGTGATTGTACCAGCTTGCACTCCCACCAACAATGGAGGAGTGTTCCTCTTTCTCTACATCCTTGCCAGCATCTGCTGTCACCTGACTTGTTGTTCTTAGCCATTCTGACTGGTGTGAGGTAGAATCTCAGGGTTGTTTTGATTTGTATTTCCCTGATGACTAAGGATATTGAATATTTCTTTAGGTGCTTCTTGGCCATTCCATATGCCTCAGTTCAAAATTCGTTGTTTAGCTCTGTACCCAATTTTTATTAAGGTTATTAGATTCTCTGGAGTCTAACTTCTTGAGTTCTTTGTATATATTGGATATTAACTCTCTATTGGATATAGGATTGCTAAAGAACTTTTCACAATCTGTTGGTTGCCATTTTGTCCTATTGACAGTGTCCTTTGCCTTAAAGAAGCTTTGCAATTTTATCAGGTCCCATTCATCTATTGTTGATCAAAGAGCATAAGCCATTAGTGTTCTGTTCAGGAACTTTTCTTTTCCCTTGCATTCAAGGATCTTCCCCTCTTTCTCTTCTATTAGTTTCAGTATATTTCATTTTATGTGGAGATCCTTAATCCACTTGGACTTGAGTTTTGTACAAAGAGATAAGAATGGATTGATTTGCATTCTTCTATATGCTATCTGCCAGAAGAACCAGCACCATTTGTTGAAAATGCTGTCTTTTTTCCACTAGATGGTTTAGCTCCTTTGTCAAAGATTCAATGACCATAGGTGTGTGGGTTCATTTCTGCGTCTTCAATTCCATTCCACTGATCTTCCTGACTGTCTTTATACCAATACCATACAATTTTTATTACTATTGCTCTGTAATACAGCTTGGGATCAGGGATGGTGATTCCCCAGAAGTTCTTTTATTCTTGAGAATAGTTTTTCCTATCCTCTGTTTTTGTTATACCAAATAAATTTGCAAATTTCTCTTCATAACTCTATGAAGAACTGATTTAGAATTTTGAAAGGGGTTGCATTAAATCTGTACCTTGCTTTCAGCAAGATGGCCAATTTTTACTATATTAATCCTGCCAATACATGAGCGTGGGAGACATTTCCATCTTCAGAAACTTGAAGTTCTTGTCATACAGATTTTGCACTTGCTGGGTTAGAGTCATACCAAGGTATGTAATATTATTAGTGACTATTGTGAAGGGTATCATTTCCCTAATTTCTTTTTCAGTCTGCTTATCCTTTGAGTAGAAGAAGACTACTGATTTGTGTGAGTTAATTTTATACCCAGCCATGTTGCTGAGGTTGTTTTTTAGGTTTAGGTGTTCTCTTGTGGAAATGTTGGGGTCACTTCAGTATAAGATTTTTGTTATATTGATATCATCTGTAAATAGTGATATTTTGACTTTTTCCTTTCTAATTTGTATCCCTTTGACCTCTTTTTATTGTCTAATTGCTCTGGCTAGGACTTCAAGTACTATACTGAATTGATAGGGAGATAGTGGGCAGCATTGTCCTCTATTTGATTTTAGTGGGTTTGCTTCAAGTTTCTCTCTATTTAGTTTGATATTAGCTACTGGTTTGCTGTATATTGCTTTTACTATGTTTAGGTATGGGCCTTAAATTCCTGATCTTTCCAAGAATTTTACCATGAAGATGTATTGAATTTTGTCAAATGCTTTCTCAGCATCTAATGAGATGATCATGTGGTTTTTTTTCTTTGATTTTATTTATATAGTGGATTACATTAATGGATTTCCATATATTGAACCATCCCTGGAATGAAACCTATTTGATCATAATGTATGATTGCTTTGATATGTTCTTGGATTCGGTTTGGGCAAATTTTATTGTGTACTTTCGCACTGATATTCGTAAGGGAAATTAGTCTAAACTTCTCTTTCTTTGTTGGGTATTTGTGTGGTTTATGTATAAGTGTAATTGTGACTTCAAAGAAGAAATTGGGTAATGTTTGTTCTGTTTCTATTTTGTGGAATAGTTTGAAGAGTATTAGCATTAGGTCTTCTTTGAAGGTCTGATAGAATTCTCCACTAAATCCATTTGGTCCTCGGCTTTTTTTGGTT
This sequence comes from Uromys caudimaculatus, assembly GCA_028551405.1. Classification (NCBI taxonomy): domain Eukaryota; kingdom Metazoa; phylum Chordata; class Mammalia; order Rodentia; family Muridae; genus Uromys; species Uromys caudimaculatus. The sequence continues at coordinate 15,852,710 of CM052709.1, forward strand.
GGGAGAGTTTTAATGACTGCTTCTATTTCTTTAGGGGTTATGGGAATGTTTAAATGGTTTATCTGATCCTGATTTAACTTTAGTAAATGATATCTGTCTAGAAAATTGTCCATTTCATCCAGATTTTTCAGTTTTCTTGAGTATAGGTTTTTGTAGTAGGATCTGATGATTTTTTTGAATTTCCAGTTTCCGTAGTTATGTCTCCCTTAACATTTTCAATTTTATTAAATTGGATAATGTCTCTGTGCCCTCTGGTTAGTCTGGCTAAGGGTTTATCTATCTTGTTAATTTTCTCAAGGAACCAGCTCCTGGTTTTGTTGATTCTTTGTATAGTTCTTTTTGTTTCTACTTGGTTGATTACAGCTCCAAATTTGATTAGTTCCTGCCGTCTACTCCTCTTGGGTTTATTTGCTTCTTTTTACTCTAGAGCTGTCAGGTGTGCTGTCAAGCTGCTAGTGTATGCTCTCTCCAGTTTCTTTTTGGAGGCACTTACAGCTATGAGGTTTCCTTTTAGTACTGCTTTCATTGTGTCCCATAAGTTTGGGTATGTTGTGCCTGCATTTTCATTAAACACTAAAAAGATTTTAATTTATTTCTTTTTTTTCTTCCTTGACCAAGTTATCATTGAGTAGAGTGTTGTTTGGATTCCATGTGTATATCAGCTTTCTTTTGTTATTGTTGTTATTGAAGACCAGCCTTAGTCCACAGTGATCTGATCGGATGCATGGGAATATTTTAATATTCTTGTATATGTTGAGGCCTATTTTGTGGCAAATTATATGATCAATTTTGGAGAAGGTACTATAAGGTGCTGAGAAGGTTTATTCTTTTGTTTTACGATGAAATGTTTTATAGATATCTGTTAAATCCAATTGGTTCATAACTTCTGTTAATTTCAGTGTATCTTTGCTTAGTTTCTGTTTCCATGATCTGTCCATTGCTGAGAGTGGGGTGTTGAGTCTTCCACTATTATTGTGTGAGGTATAATGCATTCTTTGAGCTTTAGTAAAGTTTCTTTTATGAATGTGGGTGCCCTTGCATTTGGAGCATAGATGTTCCGAATTGTGAGCTCATCTTGGTATATTTTTCCTTTGACGTGTATGAAGTGTCCTTCCTTATCTTTTTTGATAGATTTTATTTGAAATCGATTTTATTCAATATTAGAATGGCTACTCCAGCTTGCTTCTTGGGACCATTTGCTTGGAAAATTGTTTTCCAGCTGTTTACTCTCAGGTAGTGTCTGTCTTCGTCACAGAAGTGCATTTCTTGTATACAGCAAAATGCTGGGACCTGTTGATGTATCTGTTAGTCTATGTCTTTTTATAAGGGAATTGAGTCCATGGATGATAAGAGATATAAAGAAAAAGTGATTGTTGCTTCCTCTTAATTTTGTTATTAGAGGTGGAATGTTTGTGTGGCTATCATCTTTTGGGTTCATTGAAATAAGTTTACTTCTTGCTTTTTCTAGGGTATGGTTTTCCTTCTCATGTTGTAGTTTTCCATCTATTATCCTTTGTAGGGCTTGATTTGTGGAAAGATACTGTGTAAATTGATTTTGTCATAGAATATCTTGGTTTCTCCATCTATGGTTATTGAGAGTTTTTCTGGGTATAGTAGCCTGGGCTGGCATTTATATTCTCTTAAGGTCTGTATGACATCTGCTCAGGATCTTCTGGCTTTTATAGTCTCTAGTGAGAAGTCTGGTGTAATTCTGATAGGTCTGCCTTTATATGTTGTTTGACCTTTTCCCCTTACTGCTTTAATATTTTCTTTGTTTTATGCATTTGGTGTTTTGATTATTATGTGACAGGAGGAATTTCTTTCCCTGTCTAGTCTATTTGGAGTTATGTAGGCTTCTTTTATGTTCATGGGGATCTCTTTCTTTAGATTGGGGAAGTTTTGTTCTATAATTTTGTTGAAGATATCTACTGTCCCTTTAATTTGGGAATCTTTCCTCTTTTCCATACCTATTATCCTTAGGTTTGGTCTTCTCATTGTATCCTGGATTTCTTGGGTGTTTTGGGTTAAGAGCTTTTTGCATTTTGCATTTTCTTTGACTGTTGTCTCAATGTTTTCTATGTTATCTTCTGCACCTGAGATCCTCCCTTCTATCTCTTGTATTCTTTTGTTGATGCTTGCATCTATGACTCCTGATCTCTTTCCTAGGTTTTTTCTATCTTCAGAGTTGTCTCCCTTTGTTATTTCTTTACTGTTTCTATTTCCATTTATAGTTCCAGGATGGTTTTGTTCAATTCCTTCACCTGTTTGGTTGTGTTTTCTTGTAATTCTTTAAGGGATTTTTGTGTTTCCTCTTTAAGGGCTTCTACCTGTTTACCTCCTGTATTTCTTTTACCAAGTTATTTAAACTCTTCTTAAAGTCTTCTATAATCATCATGAGAAGTGATTTTAAATTTGAATCTTGCTTTTCCTGTGTGGTGGTGTATTCAGGACTTGCTATGGTGGGAAAACTGGGTTCTGATGATGCCAAGTAACCTTGGTTTCTGTTGCTTATGTTCTTGTGTTTGCCTCTCCTCATGTGGTTATCTCTATTGCTACCTGCCCTCACTGTCTCTGACTGAAGCCTGTTCCTTCTGAGATCCTGGATATGTTAGAACTCCTCAGAGTCCAGCTATCTCTGACCCTGTGATTCTGGAATCCTCTGATCCTGAAATCCTGGGTGTGTCAGAGCTCCTGGGAGTTAAGCTGCCTCTGAGATCCTGAAATCCTGGTGTGACCAAGCTCCTGAGATCCTGTGATCCTGGGTATGTTAGATTACCTGTGATCCTGGGTGTGTTAGAGCACCTGAGAGTTGAGCTTCCTCTGTGTGTTGTGGGACTGAATGCTGCGGAGCTAGTGCCCAAGGTCTGATCAGGGCACCGGCTCAGACCAGAAGGAACCTGTGTTACTGGTGGGGCAGGGTTCCTGTGTCCCTGGATCCCGGGGGGTTCCAGTTAGTACCAGTATTGGGGCAGATATTGTGGCCTCCTCATCTATGATCCTTGGGAATGTTAGAGCATCTAGGGGTGAAGCTTCCTCTGGGTGTTGTGGGACTGGGTGTGGAGCTAGAGCCCAATTCTGCTAAAATACCATCTACTTATCATAAAATTTTAATGACAACTTATAAGTTATCTATAGAGGAGAAACAAGACTGGAAACTAAAATTCTGAAAAATTGTAATGATAAAATTATTAAAAATATAAACTCTTTTTTGTAATATTTATAAGTTTAAAAAAATTTTAAATATATACTTATGTATGGATTGATCCACAGGAAGGTGCATATATGATTGTCAATGCCTGTGTGCTAGTTTTAATGAGAATGGACCATATAGGATCCGTGTATATTTGAATGTTTTGTCTACAGTTGGTGGAAGGATGGGAATTAGGGCCTTGATGGAGGAAGTATACCAATGGAAGTGATCTTTAAGATATCCAAATTCCATTTTTTCTCTCTCTTTCTTTCTCTCGGCTGACTGTGATAAGTATGTGTACTCTCAGGTACTGTTCCAGCACCATGGTTCTCTGCTTGTCACCATCAAAGGAATGAAAGTCAAGTCTAACCCTCTGGAACTATAAGCAAGTCTCCCTTTTAACTCTGGTAGATATCTTTGATCTTTGTGTCTCTTCATAACAATAGAACTGTAATGAAGAGACTCTCAGAATCCAGAAGAGAGGCTTGAATCTCCTGGAAAAATTGCAGACAGTTATGAATCACCCAGCATGGGTGTTGGACAATGAACTCTATACCTTTATAGGGGCGGATGATCTGTTTTATCATCAAGATCAGAAACAAGAAATAAATTCTTTATAATTAAATGTGGAGGGTTTTTTTGTTTGTTTGTTTTAAAAAGAGTACAGCACGTCATGTAAATTTGGAACAGCAATAAAAGAATATATATGACCATTTGAAAGCCATAGGAAAAAAAGGCAAATAAAAATGAAAGACCAACAAATCTAAAAATATCAACAAGGAACAATTGAGAAATTGTACTAAAATTGTGAAGGAAAATTATTCACACACATTTTATTATACACACATAACAATTCAACTTAAATGAATCCAGATCAAAGCAGAAATTATCCCTTCAATTTGTTTCTAATAAAAGTAATACACAGTCTTTATCAACCCATATGGAAGTAAGCATTAGCTAAATGATTTAGAAAATAAGATTATTGTTTATTTTTTGAAAAGTTAGAAAATGTTCCAAAATGTAATGATAGATTATCACTATAATAATAAAATGTCAGATAATTATAAATAAGAAAACAAAGTAGGATCAACAAATACAAATGTTTGAAAATGGAACAAACATGTTCTCATTGATGAAAGAAAAATATAGTAAAACCCAATATTGATCTACTTTCAAGAAATATGTGCCCACTGATCCAGTCATAGAATGGAGATTATGAAGCTAACCATGTGCTTTTGTATGGCATTTGAAGACTGGTATGTATGAGAAAATTTATGTCTGATACTATAAACCTTGTCAAAACCAATGCTTCAGGAAGTCATAGGATCTTGAGAGAAATTTACAACTGTTTGAATAAATGGACATTTGTTTAAAGCAGTAGTATGATAGCTGTACTTTTTTCTCTCAAATCTAGGGAACACTATCTGTCTTAGTCAGGGTTTCTTTTCCTGCACAAATATCATGACCACGATGCAAGTTGGGGAGGAAAGGGTTTATTCAGCTTACATTTCCATGCTGCTGTTCTTCACCAAAGGAAGTCAGGACTAGAACTCAAGCAGGTCGGAAAGCAGGAGCTGATGCAGAGGCCATGGAGGGATGTAACTTACTGGCTTGCTTCCTTTGGCTTGCTCAGCTGGCTTTCTTATAGAGGCCAAGTCTATCAGTCCACAGATGGTACCACCCACAAGGGGCCCTCCCCCCTTGATCACTAATTGAGAAAAATGCCTTACAGCTGGATCTCATGGAGGCATTTTCTCAACTGAAACTCCTATCTCTGTGATAACTCCAACTTGTGTCAAGTTGACACAAAACCAGCCAGTATACTATCTAATGCAGACAAAATGGCTCCCTAACTCTTATAATTTTTCTGTCCCTCTGTAGTCTACTCTACAATGTTTCCTAAGGCTTAGGTATATGGGTGTTTTTGAAGATATATTTTTAAGGTTGGACACCAAAAAGACATGTATAATCTGCATTTTGAACAACATGCTTACATAAACAAGACCAGCACAATGACAATATGCGCTGACATGCCAAAGTGAGCAAGGGAAATCCTACAAGGACCTACCCTTTGCTGAAGAGCAAAAAGAAATGGATGGCTGTTGAGAGAGAGAGAATCAGTTTCTGCCAGGCATGAGCTATCACATAAGTAACAGAATCCAAAGGTGTCAACCATGGGCACATACTTATGATCAAAATCACATGAGCTCAGTAGATTGTATAAATATGTATGTGCAAGTATAACAGTAATAATTAAAGAATTTCTTTCTTTTAGTTTCTCTTCTATTACTATAAAGACACCATTATGAAGTAAACTTATAAAAGTAAGCATTTAATTGGGAACGTGCTTACTGTTGAAAAGGCTAGTCCATGCCTGGAGGCAGGGTGGCAGGTACGCTGCTAGAGTAGTAGCTGTCAGCTTACATCTGATCCATAAACCAGAGGCAGGAAGCGAATAAGGCTGGGATGAGTGTGGGCTTTAGAAACCTCAATGCACATCCCAGTAATAAACCTACTCCAACAAGGCCATGCATAATAATCCTTGCTAAACAGTCCAGCAACTGAAGACCAAACAGTCTAATATATGAGCCTATGGGAACCATTCACAGTCAAACCATTAGAGTCATGATTTTGAGAGGATGTAGGACTGGGGAGGGGCTGTGTGTGTGTGTGTGTGTGTGTGTGTGTGTGTGTGTGTGTGTGTGTTTGTGTGTGTGTGTGTGTGTGCTCACGGTCATGATTAAGAGCAGCAGTAACATAGATTCAGTGTTCATCTATGAAGTACTGAAAAAGTAAAACAACTAATAAACAAAATTTAAAAATAAGTAGTAATGATCACTAAACACTATGTTTGGTCCATCAGATTTAGGATGATGTTGAGATGTTTGTTAGGTACCACTTCTTGCCTATTATAGTATTAAAAATGAGAGACAATGCACACCGATAGGAAGCTACTTCTTTTTAGCATTTTGAGAAACCAAGGCATTCTGTTTTAAAGTGAAAATGCATAAACATCTCTTCTAATATTTCTGAATTTAGGAACATATGCCACAGTAAAAAAGAATTATAATGAAATCATTTATCATAGCCTCCGGTTTGCAGAGAATACTTGAAACTTTCTGCATCTATACCATAGAATATATATCTTAACACTGAAAGGAGAAGCTAAATCCACAATATTTTACTGAAAGTAAGATCATGCCATTCTTTCTATTTTTGCCACATGATCATTATGGGTGGCTAACTTGTCAAGAAAAGAGGTTCACAGTTCTGAAGAGGATTCGGTCAACAGCAGGCCACAGATGCAGTTCTGCCTTGTTGGCCATCAGGGGGAGGAGAGGCCCCAGTAAAGGGGAATGTCAAGGTGGGAATATGGGAGTGGGCGTGCGGGTGGGTGGGAGGTGGAATTCCCTCATAGAGATGGGGGAGGAGGAAGGGATAGGTGGTTTCCAAAGAGGAGACCTAGAAAGGGGGAAACATTGGAAATGTAAATAAAGTATCAAAAAAAAAGAAAGTAAAGGGAAATGGACATCATATGGATATTGATGGACTCCTTACTGGACTGCATTCTACATTCATGGTAGCTGGCCACATTCTCAGGAGTGAGAATTCAGTCATGGAAAGAAAGCATTAGTCTACTAATGAAAACCTCACATCCCTGACTCAACTCTCAAGAACCATGCTTGCCAACCCTGTTACATCAGAGATATAGCATCAACTCAGATCTGCAGGGGCAGGAATAAACCATTTTTAAGGCATGACAAAAATATTTCCATGCATTTCAATACATTTTGTCTATTACTTAAATAAATATTTTTGTAAGAATATGATAACACATCTCATTTCAAACAAAGTTCTCATTTAAACCAGTCCCTGAGCAAATGTATGCAAATGTGCATCACCTACATTTATTTGTGTACATAATAAACAGCAGTAAACCTTTATTACATACCATTATGTAGACTAGGATAATAGTGATAGCTCTATAAAGGAAGATAAATAAACTAAAATATTTACTAACAGAAATAACAAGGCTGTAGAAAAATCTCAATCTTTAACACTAACATTACGTTATTTCTTTTAATTTATTTTAAGTCTTATGGTTAATAGTGTCAGTTCATTTCTGCCTTGTGCTCCATAGCTCGCTAAGCACCTTGACACCTTTGTCGGGTCATTTATATACTCCTACTTCCTTAGAGTAAGTTTCTGGATATTTGGTGCTCTAATTGTTTGGCCCACTTTTGTTTCTCCATGACCCACATTAGTTTGCCTGGTCTCCATTTCAATGAACTGGCCACTTCTTTTAGTCCTCCTAGTCAGTCTCATTAGGAAAAGCTTTCATAGGTTTGCCCAGTGAGAGATCTAGGTGACTGCTCAATATTGTTTGTACACAACTCTTTTCGGTATGTTTGGATAGAAAATCCTAATGAGAGAACTATTTGCTGGTTCATTTTCTCAGGAGCCATCAATCTTTACTTCCCTTTGTATATATTTGCTTAACTGTAGGACGTATGACAAAGACTTTCTCCAATTCTCCCCAAAACAGTCAGCCTTTCATTTACAGATAGTCAGGCCGAGAACAAAAAATAGACCAGGTCCTAAAAGCATTCTGATTTAAGTAGAGTTAGTACTTCCAGTAACTCAGACCCTTGTGGATGCTGAGAACTTGGTTCTTCCCAGACTTTTGATTGACATCCCACTCTTAGGAGAAACTACTGAATCCTATCTTTGCCTGATTGTTACCTGGGGATGTTCCTGCAGGGGAGACAAATTCTTGTGATCTTGTTTGTGGAGTCCACTGTGCATAAGACCTATCAAAACTCAGACAGAAGACCCAGAAATAAGTTCCTGCGGGCATGTCTCAAGCCAGAAAGTTGGACACATGCTGCAACTGTCCGTCCCAGAGGCAAGCCAGAAGTTGGGAAACTTTATCCCTTTTATGCCCTGTGTGCTTAGAGAGAAGAGAGATAGATAGTGAGCACACATTAGGTCAAAGGACTGCCTTTGCTCCCACTGTCCGCCCACCTGGAAGCCTTTATTATCAGGCCTTCATTCAGATGAGAAATAAACCCTTGCTTCAGGTTGTCTCTTCAAAATGTTTGGATGTGCTGCATGTGTGTTCCAGACTTCTTTCCTTCCTAGGAAAAGCTGGAAATGGAGTCTCTTTCTAATCACAGTTCAGTGTGCATTTGAGAAAGTCGCCAGTGGGGTAATGCACCTGTTTCTCTTGTCTAATTTTCTGCTTTGCCAGGGTGTAGACCTCTTAATTGGCTTCTAGATTTCTAATGAAAGAATAGGCTCATGTATTTTCATGAACTATGTGTTGTCAGGGGCAAGGAGAGCCTACAGCTTAATGCTATCGTATCATGCAGAGTTACAACTTTTCTTACAAAGTAGTCATTTTTAGTTCATGAAAATAAATCAGTTATAAATATGCTAACATGGTATGATGTATTTTAACACTGTGATCGATTCAATCATTATTAATTTTCCCCCTTAGAAGAATGTTACTTTTTGAAATCTTTGGGTTATTCAGTGAAGAGGCTAGTTGCAAGAATATACTTTTAATTCTTCATTTCTATTTGTTGTGTCCTTCAGTTCTCCTCTTTTTGCAAAGACTATGACATAGAGTAGGATGTTGAATATATTGTTATAGAGCTTTTCATGATTTCATTTAAAAATATGTTGTGTGCTATCCATGAAACCTTATTTTTCTATATCAAGAAAGGAAGCTAAATATTTCTGATCATTGTGACTAATTTTTTTTTTAACTTCAAATCCTATGTGATCTTTATTCCTTTATTTTAACTCAACACAAATTTCATCATCACATATGATACCTCTTCAAGAAGTAAAATGATTTTGTAACATGTGATCAAAACACTGATATCTTCCACCCCATCCCAGTCCCATTGGGTATAGGAGACAAGACTTTTAAGGGCAGGGTGATGTCGATGAGAGTGGATATGGGTTGTCCAGTTGCCTGACTGGTTCTCCCTCAGCACACCACATACAACTAGTATGCTGAGGCCCTCCGAGGCGCTTACTGTTGCCCATGAACAAAACAAACAAACAAACAAACAAACAAACAAACAAAACCACATCAATGAAGAAGAATGGGTGGGACACTGACCTTTCTGGAAGTATTTCTAAGGGATCAAATAGAGATGATAGTTAAGAGAGGAATGATCTTCTAAGTTGAATGGGTCCTAAGTGTTCCTGCTACACAGAAGCCACACCACAGCCAGGGGTGGACTTCTGGACAGTAAAGAAAATTGTATATGACAGATGACCATTAATAATTATGAATAATGTGTTTTGGAAAATAAATGAGTTTTTCATCTGTTCATATAATCCTACATTTTTATAATTATTTATTTTTCATTGTAGAGTACATTTATGGACTTTACAGTGCACTATTACCTACCATAAATAAAACATACCTCCATCTCCGATATTATGCCTTCATTCTAAAACTAGATTCAACTTGCCATATTTTGTTTGTGGCTGTCATATTTTTGCTTGTGGAAATTAATGGTCTGTAATATCTGTTTATTTGGGTTTGGTTTCTCTTTTATTACCATGTGAGGTAAGTTTAGATTGCTAGTTAAATCTACCTTTTAGTTTAGAGTAAACATGTAATAAAATATCAGTGTAAGTATTCTCTTTACCTATATCACACAAAGCTGCATAATTTACATCTTATTCACTTTAAATATTTTGGTGTCTATTTGTGATAGGTATGATAGTTATTCTTCATTTTCAACTTGACTGAATTTAGAATCCTTATAGTAACATATCTCTAGATGTGTCTAAAAGAGTGCTTCCAGAAAGCTTTGACTGGAGAGAGAAGACACACTCCCAACATGAGTGTATTGCTCTCTGAGCTGAAGTCCTAGAATGAATAAATTTTAGAGAACAAATTCTGTTTCCTGACTGTGGGTTCAGTGTGAACATGCACCTCAGTTCCCTGTCCCCCATTCCATCACCACCATAAGAACTATATCCTCAAGTTGTGTTTTAAATAAACATCTCCTTCCTTAAGTTGCATTTGTCAGGTAATACTGTCATGACAAAGCATAGTAATTATCCTATTTTTTATTTAATATTTATCATTATTATCATATTTTCCATGAGGTTAAGTTTCTTTCTATAAAAACCAGATAAAGCAATAAAGTAAAACAGCACAGCTGATATATAAAAAAACACAGCTCACTCCCCTCAATCTGACCTTTAATAGGGATTATTGATTCCACAGTTAACTTGAGTAAGAAACCTGGGGACCACCAAACCTTTTATCTCCAAGAAGAAATTTAAAATTCAAATTAGCATTGATCCTTTAAAAACACTAAATAGTTCCTAGATAAAATTGTATAGTGTTTTCTCTGAGCACTGTTATTCTTCCTGTTTGAGTGCGGCTCTGTGAGCCTGTCCTTCCTTATCAAGTTACAATGAATACATTAAAATGAATAATTCATTTGGAAAGTGATAAAACTCATTAAAACGTTTTAAACAATTTTTGAAATAACATATTACCCATTCAAGATTTGTATGCTAGACTATCACTTGTCTGACAAGTATGATTTCCTGGGTTTAGTCATAATCACAAATTATAACATAAGAAAACAAAATCTGTATGAAGTTATGACTTTACAGTCATTTATAAATGAACCTGCACTTGATACAAACACTTCAGTGTAACTCAGAATCTCTATAGACAGTAAATGGTGAACTTGTTTGTAGTCATGGAGAGATGTGACGCTAAGCTCAAATATTCATAAAATGGGTGGAATTTTGTTAACTATGATAACTTACATAGAGATATGTATAATTTGAAATATTTATACATATGAATGATTACTGTGCTTCCAAATTTAAAATATAGGTTAATTTCTAAGTTCTTCCTCTGTGTTTTGATTAGTTGGACTTTGTATCTAAGGTAAATATGCTGTTCTCATTGTAGCTCACTATGTCAATTGAGATGCATAGGATTTTTCTGATGGATTAATTCGGGGAGAAATAATTCCTCCTCCAAGCACTCATTATATTGCAGCATACAAGTTATAAGTGCTAATTTAATATGAAACAGTACTTCTACCATGGACTTTGTTTGTCTTGCCTTACAAATTTCTCTGCTTGTGTTTTCTTTATTACTAGAAGAAAACATACTAAACAATTTTCTAAAACATTCTTGCACTGGAGAGAGTACTGTTAGCAGTTGTAGACAGGGAATATTTGAAATGCACAGAATATGACGATCTTCTGCAACTTAAACTTTTATTATCTCACTTAAGAAATGTAAGAAATTTTAATTTAACATTCTATTTTTGGATAGGCAAGTTAAAAACCAACATCAATATGGTCCAAAGACCTAGAAAAGATGTTAGGTCACCCAACTCTTATAAAGTCTTTAGACCTACACAGTATCACAAGGAAATAAAAGGTTATTCCATTATTCTATAAGTAAGAAGCCTGAAGTTTAGGGAACTACATTTGTAGTTCAAAATCCCACATTTTGTCAATTAAAGGACAATTTCCAAAAGGAATAAAACAAAGCTACTTTATTTTGTTATTATATCTTATCCCTTCATTGTCTAGTAAAGGAAGACAGAGACATCACTTGCTTCAATCCATTCATGCTAGTATAAGTTACTTTTCTATTGTAACAATAATACTTCTTGACTAAAACAACTTAAAGAATACAGGGTTATTTTGGGTTCACAATTTCAGAATTGTGACAAGAGTTGCTGATGAGAGAAGAGGCATGATGGCTGGAGGAAGAAGTCAAAGGCCCCCAACTTTAAACTTCAAACATCGAGAAGAGAACATGAACCAGAAGCTGTGAGAATACTTTCCTTCCAAATACCTAAACAGGGTATGAGGATGCCAGACCGTCCAAACGGTATCCATTAATGGGAAAGAAACTATTCAAATGCCCAAGACTTTGGAAAAATTTTCTCATTTAAATTATCACAGCATCAATGTGGCTCAATCCCAGATGAAATAAAGGATTTCCATCTGTCTCTTCTCCAAAGATCAAGACCAGGAAGAACATGCTTTATAGAAAGCAAAGACTTTAAACTTCCTTCCTATTGTAAATACTTGTCACTGACAACTCAGATATCTTATGTGAGGAATACAACATGAGTTAGAAATAATTATTAATTTCTATTAAGCCATTGATATTGTGAAAGCTTTCCAACTTCAACTCCTCTGTCCAATAACTAATATACTACTACTTAAAGTAAATTAGTTTTAGTGTTCTGACTTCAAGATTGATAAATAGTTTAAAGAAAAACATTATAATATATTGTTATTCTATATTAATCTACATGAGGAATACCATGTTTAAAATTACTTTTTATATTTTATGGTGATCGTATTGAGACTTTACAGTGGGCATCTTCTCGCAGCATGTTTTACTTGGGAGTGGAAATTTCCATAGACTATATCAAATATGCTTTAAGTGGTGATCTGAATAGGAATGGCTCACATAGAATCATACATTGAATGTTTGGCCCCTAAAGGAGTGGCATTATTATGAGGGGTAGCTTTGCTGGAGTTGTGTGCCCTTGATGAAGGAAGTGTGTCTCTCTGGGGGCAGGCCTTGATATCTCAATCAGTTTTCTCCCCACTGCCTGAAGATCAAGATGTAGAAGTCTCAGTCCTTTCTCCAGAATCACATCTGCCTGCACTCTGCCATGTCTCCCACCATGGACTAAACCTCTGAAACTGTAAGCCAGCCCGAATTAAATATTTTCCTTTATAAGAGTTGCAGTGATCATGGTGTCTCTTCATAGCAATAGAAACTCTATGACACTTTATGAACCTAAAGCTACCTCTTGGTGGAAAATATCAGGAAATATCTTACTTAACATCATGCTTATGATATAGTAGATCCTGATTAGATGTCCAATGCTACTAGGTTAATTATTTAGCACCAGGCCTGGAAACATTTGACAGATTCAACAAAATGAAATCTTATGAAGATTCACAGCTTAAACTAACTTTGAATTATCAATATTTCATTAGTTTGTCCTGATTATTTTTTTTTTTTTATCAATTTAGAGCCTATACTTTCATATCTGTGTAGTGCCCAATAGGGACAGTTTGTTTAAATATTTTTTGATTTTATTTTTAGATATATTTTAGATTTTGTCACAGGCAGTATGTGTATATGTGTGTGTGTGTGTGTGTGTGTGTGTGTGTGTGTGTGTGTGTGTGTGTATGTGTATGTGTATCTTAATTTGAAATTAATTTATTTGAAAAAAATGCCTTAAAATATTTCTATTTTTCATTATTAACTTAACTTTTATGGCTTAGACATTACACGTCATCCAAAGGTTCATGTATAGAAGGCTTAGTTCCAGTAAATCAGTGTTCAGAAATCAGTTCCTAAGATCTCTGACCTTATCACTGTACTAAACTGGTAATGGGTTCACGTCAATTATTAGAAGTGATAGGACCAAGAGAAGTGAAATCCAGGTGAACAGTGTAGGTCCTTATAGATGTGACTTTGGGCACTACATTTTCTCCCTGGCCTATCTGTCTCTCCTTGTCTTGTGACCTGATAAACTGTGAACTTCCTGTAGTCTGCCTTGTACTTCCACCATGTTGTTTTTATGCTCCGTAAAAAAAGAGAAATTAATGATGATGATGATGATGATGATAATAATAATAAAGAAGGTGAATGTGAGCTGAAATATCTAAAATTCTGAGTCTTTGTTTAAGCTCTTTATCTCAGGTGTCTTGCCTTCATAGTATAAAGCTAATATATTTGCTCTATAAAAATGAACAAACAGTTGTCTGTATAACTCAAAGCATTCATGTTTGTCAAGTACTACTATGTTTTTTTCAACATTTATTTACTTCCATTTACACTCTACTTTTTGACTTACATAATTTTTCCTTGTTTACTTTTAGGCTAAGCTTCCATTCATGTGATTTTTCTCATTGTGCTCTTTGCTTTTAAGGTATCCATTGTTCTATATTCTGTGCTTACATAATTTTGCTTAAACAATTTTAATATTTCAAAGTATTTGAATTGTTTCATTAGATTCTCTTGAATTTCTAACATTTATTTCCCAGCTAATGTGTAATCAATTTTTTATTGAAACAAATACAAATCTTTATTAACTGACTCACATTAGATCATGGAGTGTAATGAGCAATCTTAATCTTGGTTTAATTTGATTATTTTAATCCATGATCAAACATAACCATAAATCAAAATATTGCTTATGAAAAGCCAACATTATATCTGTTTGCTTTGACCTTTTAATTTTTAACATTACCTTTCTTCTCTCTAATATTTAAGGAATCCCCAATGAATCTTATATTCAGCCTACTTAGAATCATTTTGGTGACATTTAACTTCTAAACACAAAGCTCTACATTATAGTAGAATAAATGATGATAACTTTCACATGTGACATCTCACCTTCAAAATGAAAATTATAGTCAGCATCAGGTTTGTCTTATCTGTTATAATCTCCAAAGAATGTCTGTGGTTGAGGAAATATCTCAACATAGATGTGCTTTAAATCTCATCTCTAGTTTCTTGTTGATAGTTTGTTGTTTTCTTGTTACTTTCCCTTATATTGCCATGGTCTTATTACTCTCTACTCATTGATGACCAGGACAAATGAGAGACCTCTGAAACATTCTGAAACAGCTTCTCTGTAAAGTGCCAACAGGTATCCTGCCCCTCCTTTTATGTAATTTCACCATAAATAGCAACAAACATGAATGTGTCAATAAATCTATAGCCTAGAAGGAGAAAGAGAATGTTAGCAGCAGAAGCAGCTCACGGTCCTGCTGTGGTAACCATTAATTTTTAATGAACTTAATTAAACACACCTTACCTAAGAAAGGATTCTGTAGTCCTTAATTTTTTACTGTCCAAAGCAAGGTTATGAACAGTTTCAACATAGTTTCAGCAGAGGTAGAAAGGGTTGTTTAAGTGCCTGGAAATGTAGCTGCAATATTGTATAGACTCAGAAACTAGGTTGCTATTCTAACCAACTGAATAGTTTCCAGATATTAACATCTTAAGAAATTGTATCACTAATTTTCTGTCTGATTTTATGTAAATGTTTGTGATAAAGTTTGGTTATGCTAATTGAAAGGGAAATCTTAGTAACAAGGTAGCTAATGAAGAAACATCTTTATAACTGAACCTAGCCCTGAGATAGGTAAACTTCCTTTCTTTAAAACTTCTACCTCTTGCCTCCTATAGGGCTTGAATGTGAGGCTAATTTGCACTGGACTTTCAGTCAGCATTCCATTCAAACCCTAATCAGCAGGGAACTGGATTATCTTGGAGTAAGCAGGAGAAAAGAAAACAGATTGAGTATGATGAAATTGAATGATCAGCTTTCGAATAATCAAATTACCATATACAGATTTAATTTCTAACTGGTACAATTTCTTCTAATTTTCTCTTTCATACAAATTTTTGTCAAACCCTTTCATTTGCTGACCTTTCAAACTCTATTTTCTACTAAATGCTTCTCCTCTCCTTGAGACTTAGTGTAAATGACTTGCCTGACAGATCATTAAGCCCGAGTTCCGCTGCTCTGCAGACCTCTCAAATAGAGAATTTACCTCATACTGATTCAGTTATTTTATTATCAAGTCAGTCTCCAACAATTCCTGCTCTGAAATTACGAAGGGGCTGCTATAATATGATTCTTTCCCCCATTTCCAAGGTTCTCACTGGGTTCACATGAAAAGGAATTAGACAAACCTCCACGTGTGCATTGTAATGGGAAACAAAGTAATACCTGCTGCTAATACAGTTGTTTCTAAACCATAATTAACTGTGAGCACAAGGGTAGACAGCAATGCACTCTAATCCAATGTAAGTACTTTGCCATGGCAAAGAACTGCAATGTAAAACGGAATTACTCCGCTGGGTCCTAGATGCACTGGACTGTGAGTGAAAGGCATTGCACGTGGGCAGGCACTGTGCATCTAATCCAAATAATTTCCACTCAGTAGCCTTCTGTGCATGACAGGCAGCATCCAGATACACACTCCCTCCCTTCAGGCTGAGCCAAGAAGAGATCATGCTATGAGAGAGGAAACTAGTCACATTCCCACTTTGAGTTGATGTAAGTGCACTCTGAGAAGTCTGAGTTAGTCACCGTGCACCTCATTTCACAAGGCTGACAAATTACCATCCCATGGCTGTGAGGGCTTATTCTATTCTACAATAGGTTGGAAATGGTAAACCTTAATCAAGTTCATATTTTCTTTTATATAAAGACTTCTGTTATAGTGTCTAAGTGAGTTAGGAAGAAGAAATTTTAATCTTCATAACATCATGAATACTTCAATTTTTTTTTTGTTCCATACCATATTGGTGTGAAACAAACCTAGCACAAATTGAACCACTTAAAATGATGTTAGTTACAGTAAACTCATTATGCTATAGCACCTTCACTTTTATCTCTATCTAGTTACAAAAATTTTTCTAGCATTTCTCAGAAACATTTCCGATTAAACAGTTTCCACCTACTTTCTTTTCCTCTTAGCTGGAAAAACACCTAATTTCAATTCTGGCTATGGAAGTTTGCCTATTATGGATATTTAATATGAATGAAATAATATATCATTTATATTTATTTTAATTTAAATATAATTTTATTACATTTTCTCTTCCCTTTTTTCCTTCACATTCTTCCCATCCACCCACTGTAGGTATGGAGAGGATCAGTGTCTAGAATAAAAGAAGCAACTTACCCTGCATGCCCTAAATACAAATAGGGTTCATGGGCTGTGTATCTGGAGCTCAGCTTGAGGGAATGAAGATGGCAGTAGACAGTTGGAAGTAGGTTAGTAAAAGGAGGAAGAAACTTATCCCACAAAGGAGGGTTATAAAGAAAGATACTTGGCATATTTACCTGTCTGTTATACATAAGACAATATTCCAGAGGTTCATCCATGCTGTAGGGCATATGGTTACTCCATTCCTTATGATGGTTGTATTATATCCTGTAGTATATACATACACACTGAGTTATGTAGTAGTTATTTTAAGAACAGACATGACTTGTTTTAACCTTTGAGTTATTTTATACTGCATTGTTATGACCATGCATTTGCATTAACTTTTCTGAGTCATTGTTCTCAATTATTTTGCAAACATACTCAGGAAAGGATTTTATAGGTCAGTTGGCCATTTTATGTCTGCTTTTGTGAGATAATACTATGGCTATGTTTTTCATCACCACTAAGAATACATAAGAGTTCAACTTTTTACATCTCATTAACATTTGGTATTTTCTAAGTTTTTATTATATATTCCTTAGTGGCTATTGAAATAAGTGCCACTAGGGTTTTTCTTGATATCTCCATTCCTAGCTGTGTGATTCTATGTTGAAAATGTATTGGAAGTTAACAAATATACCTCTATATCAAGTGAGGGAAATACCATATATAGCTGTATTTTTTCCTTTATACTAATTAGTGTGATATAGTAAATGGTATTTCTTATGTTGAACAACATTTTTCATTTTTGGAGCAAATCCCACTAGATAACAAGGTATATTTTCAAATGCATTGCTAGATTCAGTTAGATGGTATTTGTTAAGAATTTTTACTACCTCTGTAAGAGAAATGGTTTATAGTTTTATTACATTTTCCGTATTTGGCTTTGTGTACTTGTGCAATGCTAGGCTCAAAGAATAGGACAGGTAGATTCTGAAGCCTTCTTTGTTTCGTGTAGCAATTATTGATGATTTTAATTTTTATTTTTAAATGTTTGTGTATGTTTAATGAATGCCATCCATGAGTGCACCGCCTACCTAGGCTAGAACATGGCACACATTTATCTGGAGATGGAGTTACAGGTGGTTTTGAGCCATCTGTTATGAATACTGGAATTGTACTAGAGTACTCTTGAAGAATATCAGACATCTTTATCTGCTGAATCATCTTTCCAGTCCCATATTGGTGGGGGTTTTTGTTTTGTTTTGTTTTGTTGTTATTCTGTAAAGGTTGAGCAGAATCCATCAGTGATTCCTACTTATTTTTATTTAGTTTTAGACTACTCATTCAACTTATTTGAGTTATGAGGTCTTTTAAAGCCAGTTTTATTGGGATACATATTACTAGGAATCTACCCATTGCATATAGTTGTATAGTTTTGGTATGTGGTAGTTAATAGGTAAATGAGTCCTCCTCATTTTCCTTCTCCTCCTCCTCATCTTATTTAACAGGTCTCACTAGGAAGCCCAAGATGTCTTGGAACTCATGTAATCCAGGCTAAGCTCAAAATCATGGAGATGCTCCTATCTCTACATCCTCAATTCTGGCATTAAGGATGAGTTCCACTTCACATGGTCAGGCCATAGATTATTCACATAAATGTTTATATGTTTGTGATGAAGGAGTAATAGCCTCATGGATATTTCTAATTTATTTAGTTTCATCTCATCTTTTCCTTCACTAGTATTCTAATCTTGTGACAATTTTTGTTTTCAAACAAATGTAGCTTCACTAAATTTATGAACCAATTTTATGTCATTTGTGTCATTCAGATCTCTTTGTGACATTTCCTCTACTTTGTACTTGTTTGCTTTAACTCTACATCATTGTTTCCTGTATAATTACTGGCCTAAGTATCTCAGAGACATGTTTATTGGTACCTCATAGGGTTTAGAGTATGATTTGAGCTTTGGAAGAGACTGTTCAGATTTCACACTGTTTAGTCTTTGACCTATTAGTTATTGTGGTAAAAATTTCCAGTGTGGATAATTGATTTCATGTTTGTTGGTTGTGGTTTTTGTTCTTGTTGTAGTTTTTGTTGTTGTTGTTGCTTTTCTGTATATATTCTATGGATAATTTTATTTTTTTCAAATCTTTTGAGACGTGTTTTGAAGACAGAGACACGGTTTACCATAAATAAACTTTCACTGCAATTAAGAAAAATTGTATTTTCTGTTTCTGTTGAGTGCAATAGTCTATAAGAGGAGGAGTTAAAAAATAACCATTGAAATGTATTGATCTTCAGATTAGGATCATTAATTAAAGTAGACTTTTGTGTCCTTCAACTAAGATATCCATTCCTCTCTTTAAATCTCTCATGTGTTAAGTATTAGGGTTCTTTTATACAATCTCTAGAAAATGGTAGGGATTATTTCTTAAATATAAATAGAAACTTTGTATATATGTAATAGCTACCTTGACTTGTAACAGATTTTTAAAGCGTAAATCTTTTATTCTTATACATCACTTCTTGCTGTCCTTCAAAATTATGAACTCTTTTTTTTTTTGCTTGTTTGTTTGTTTGTTTGTTTGTTTTATTTCAAGTGGTTTCTTTTA
>CM052709.1:15872328-15898734 GCA_028551405.1 Uromys caudimaculatus
GCCCACCCATTCCCATATTCCCACCTTGACATTCCCTTTTACTGGGGCCACTAGCACCCTCAGGCCCAAAGTCCTCTCCTTTCTCCCTGGTGGCCATCGAGGTGATTCTTCTGCCTCATATGTAGTCCAAATCATGGGTCAATAGATGTGTATTCTTTGGTTAGTGGTCTGAACTAGAGGACGACCAGGGGGAGGGTCAATTATGAACTCTTATTTATTAACTTGTTATATACATATATGTATTTGCATATAGATTCCTAATTACATAATGAAATCAACTCAGCCTGGATAAAATAACTTGTATGTATGTATTTATTCATTTTTATTATTTAATATTTTACACTCCAGATTTTATTCCTCTCCTGGCCGGGCCACCCTCCAACATCCCATACCTCCTCCCAGAACCCCTGTCTCTAGGAGAATCTCCCCACCCACTACTATGCCCCACCCCACCAGATCTCTAAACATCCTGTGGCCTCCAGTATCTTGAGGGTTAGGTGCATCATCTTTGATTGAACCCAGACCTGGCAGTTCTCTGCTGTATATGTGTTGGGAGTCTCATATCAGCTGGTGTATGCTGCCTGTTTGGTGGTCAGTGTTTGAGAGATCTCGGGGGTCCAGGTTAATTGAGACTGCTGGTCCTCCTACACAGTTGCCCTCCTCCTCAGCTTCTTGCAGCTTTTCTCTTATTCAACCACAGGGTTCAGCAGCTTCTGTCCTTTGTTTGGGTGCAAATATCTGTATCTGAATCTTTCAGCTGCTTGTTGGGTCGTTCAGAGGGTTGTGATGATAGGTACCATTTTGTGAGCATTCTATACTGTCAGGCCTTGGGGCCTCCCCTTGAGCTAGATCCCACTTTGGGCTTGTCGTTGGACCTTCTTTTCCTCAGGCGCCTCTCCATTTCCATCCCTGCAGTTCTTTCAGACAGGAACAATTATGGCTCAGAGTGTAGGGCATTTACTTTGACAATTTGTATTTGAGTAACTATTTGTGTTTGGAAGTGATACTTGGTTCATAACTACTTCTGTAGTCTTCTTGCTTGTTTTCACTGTGTCGTGCATCACCTCTTTATTTCCCCCATGATTGCCTTCTGTACTGTATTGTAATACTTACAACATATTTTTATTCCTCTATTATCTTTCAGGTGAAAGTTTCTATTATTTTTTCATCATTCCTTTGGAGATGATTATTGCCTTAAACGTATAATACCATCAGTCAGCTTATCGAACTCACATACAAAATCTATCCTCATACACAGATCTTTATTCCTCATACAGTTTATGGTCAAAATTGAATCACTATAGATCTGTGTCTAATCACAGATTTATGGCTACTTTTTCACATGTTTATGTTTTAAAGGATATAGGAAAAAATGTGTTGTTTCATAAAAAAATTACAATATTGTCTTATATTTGGCATATGATATATAACACATAATATATAATGTGTATGTATAATGTGTAATATGTACTATATAATATTATATAGATATATAAAACATGTATTTTATATCTTACATTCATTCTTCTTTTGTTTATTTGTTTCTTCTACTGTCATTTTAGTAATTTATCCAAATGTCAGCTGCTTTGACTTATTTGAAAGTGCCTAAAGTCCTTCTTAATTTTAAGCACATATGGAATATTTGTCATTCAATCTTT
The DNA here is from genome assembly GCA_028551405.1 of Uromys caudimaculatus. Taxonomy (NCBI): domain Eukaryota; kingdom Metazoa; phylum Chordata; class Mammalia; order Rodentia; family Muridae; genus Uromys; species Uromys caudimaculatus. The sequence goes on from CM052709.1 coordinate 15,873,987, forward strand.
TCAGTTGTTTCATGTATGTGACCCCACAGTCTCTGCCATCATGTCTGATGGAATAAAAGTTATTCTGAGAATTCCATGTGCAAGACAGAAGTATGGATCTCTTCATCCTTTTAATAGCCTTTTTGAAAAACACGATTTATTATAATTCACTCTTGAGATCCTTGCTTATGCTGCTTGGAGATTGATGGGGTTTTTTGATAGATGGATTCATTATTTTTACAAGATTTTTCACCAGTATTTGTTCAAATATATCAGCTACCTATAGAATGAATGTAATATAAACCTCCAGTCTGTGTTCATTGTTCTCCATTCTGTTTTACTTCTGCATCTCAAACTAGATAATTCAATTGTCTTTTGAATCTAACTCTTTATCTTCCTGTCTGCTTAGATCTGCTTTTTGAATCTCTACAATGAATTCTTAATTGTATTTCTTGTACTTTTCAGCTGCAGATGTTTTATTCAGTTAATTTTTATTATTTATATCCCTTTGTTAGTGTTATTATACATCTATGCATATTTCATTCCTCTTAATTTTTTGTTCTACCTATGGATTCTTTTTGTCATTCGAATTCAATATCAAAGTACTACAGTGTATTTTTATCAGCATAAGTGAGTCTTTCACAGTCACTGTTGTCTATAAATGCTCTCAAATCACATCAATATTTGGAGTTCTTACTACCTGCTTGAATCCATGACCTGTCTAGTTTATACATTGTGGTTTCTTTCAGTCACATGAATGATGTGTTTTAAATGTCACAGATCTAGAAAATGTACATTTCAAAAGTATAATCAGCTGCTTTGTATCACAGAAGACATGAGAATCATAATGTTCTTCATTGAATCTTAGCATTGAATATAATGACATCTTCGGCTTCTCTGTATGCTCCTAAAACCTTTGCTACTTCGCCACTTGTAATTATCCACTTATTACTGATACTGGCACATGATACTAAATGTTGCTTTTTGGCTGTTGAGTAGTTTTAGAATGAATATTTCTTGGCCTCAGATGTTAGCTTTTTAACTCTCCCTTATATCCAGGACAAAGTTGTCCTAAATCCTTGTCAACAATGGCTGCCTCCACCTTCATCATCAAGTCTCTGTGGACTCCATTACAGCCACCATACCATCTTAGATTTTACTGGAATAGTTTGTATGATACGTAACCATACCTGTGAACTTTAAGAAAACAAATTCTATATTATATGAATTCTGAGGATATATTTCAGTGTTGTAATTTTGACTTTATCATTTGATAGTCATGTGACATTTGGTTATTTAATCTTCCTTGGCTTCAGCTCTCTCTGTTGAAAAATTGGAGGAGTAGCAATGCTTACATTAATGTTTTTTAAGGGATTATGTTTACGATACATACTATGTAAATATCATCTTATATAAAACAAAAATCACTCTGTACATCATATAACATCATCAACAAACTTGCTGTTATCCCATTTTATGAACTCTGAAACCCCAAGTATCGTGTTGTTGTGTCTGCATATATTTGGACCTAAGTCATGTAAGGGGTAATTATCAATAAACATTCCAAACCAGTTAAATTATTAAGAATTGATTCAATATAATTTGTGTCACCTAAAATATGATCAGTTACTTATACTTTCTGTACCAGTTACTGGGATACAGCTACCAAACCTTCTCATTCAATACCACACATGATTTTTATAGATTCTGCTCTGTATTACTCTGGCAGTAGCTTCATTTCAACTTACATGTGTTCTTGTCCTTTATCTATACCAGTAATCTTCCAGTAGTGCAATTTAAACTTGCTGTATATTTGTTTGTACATTGGCAATCTACTGTGTAAGTTTGCCCTATAACTAAATATCACAAATAGTTTAACTACTTGGACTAAGTAGTCAATACAAGGACTGTACAGATAGTTCAGTGCTTATGAGCACTGACTGTTCTTCCAGAGGTCCAGACTTCAATTTCCAGCAACCAAATGGTGATTTACAATTTTCTGGAATGGGATCTGATGCCTTCCTCCAGTGTGTCAGAAGACAGCCATAGTATATTCCTATACATAAAATAAATAAACATTTAAAATAAACAAACATTTCTTTAAAAAAAGAAGTCAATACAATTATCTTTCAGAAATAATACTTTATTATTCTATAATATTTTATTTCTACATTGATCATATTATCCATTACTATCTCTGTCCAACTCCCCTGGTATCATCCTATCTTCCAACTGCATGGCTCCTTTTTATTAGTAGTAATCTATTGAGACAACTAATGTGCCCTATATGGTGGGCATGGCATGGTACCTGGCCACCCATCTGAACATGAGCCCCTTACTTGCTGACACTCCCCCAAAAGAGTGATTCTTCCTTGCTCAACACCTGACATCTGTAAACAGACCCTTTAAGAGCAGCTGCTTCCACATCCATGCTAGGATTTGTTCAGCTTGATATTATACAGATCTTATGTAAGTAAACATAACTGCAGTTTGTCCATGAGTACAATGAGCATGGCATGTCCAGAGCACAGCATTGACACCACTCATCCCCATTCCCTGGCTCTCTCATTCTTTCTGCCCCGTCTTTCATGTGGTTTACTGAATCTTAGATGGTGAGACTTTGATGTAGATGACTCACACATAACTGAGCACTCAGAATTCCTTAGGCTTGGCATTTGAGCAGTTATAATTCTCTACATTAACTACTACTTATTGTTAAAGGAAGTTCCTCTTATTGAACCTGATACCAGCATGAACCTGGGAGCACAAAAATAAATATTTAGAAGGTAGTTTAGTAGCATGTCTTTTTAGAAAAGCAATACTGTTAGTTTCTCACACTTAGGTCCTGTTAACTCCCTAGTCACGGGATCTTGACCAAGTTTAAAAGTACCAAGCATTCAATCCTTCCCTTGGAGCAGGCCTCATATCTACAGCAAGCAGTTGGTTATCTCTACATCTATCATGCTACTATGGCAACATCAGTTAAACTTTGCCAGTAGATCAGCAGATCAGTATTGAATAGCATGAAGAGTTCAGTAGTGAATAGGTGAGACTCCTTATGCCTGTTTCCCTACATCCTATAGAGTACCTTCTGCCACTCTGTAAGATGGCCAGCATGAAGCAAATTTTCTAGTCACTTCTAGGTGAATTTCTTAGGGTTCGTATCCAAAGTGAGTAGTTCTTTAAGAGCATGGTCTTTCTAGTCATGATGGATAACCAAGAAGAGTGCCTGTACTTTTAAACAAAGCAGTTTTCAGTTACTCTTTTTCCAAGAATTGAGGAATTGCTAAATATATGCTCTCTGAATTAAGTTTTAATTATGACTGCTTTTCCTCTTATTAGTCAATAGCTTCTACACTCTTATTCCAATTACATATTTTCATAGAACTTCAAAGAACATTCTATACAAGAGAGTACTTGTTTATTCATTTTTATCTTCCAGTTTGCAGGCAAATAGAAAACAGATACATATCTCAGTACATTGCATATTCATTTGATGTTATTTTCTTGGCTTTCTATGTGAATGAATGATTTTCATAAATTCATCAATAAAATATAATAAATATGTTGAATTTATTTTATGTAAAAGTGTTCTTTTCAATATCATTTTATCTTTATATCAATGGAACATTGCCTATAAGACAACATTTTTGAGATTTATTTTTACAAAATATATCTCTCAAGAGAAGAATATTCACATTTCACAACCAACACAGGGTAAATTTTTAAAATTTATGACTGCATTTTAAATAATAGCCTATAGTTTTTATACTATATATTATAATAAATTTGTAGAAAAGAAAACATGCCTTTTACTTCTCTCAAAATCCAATAACCCAGTCTCATCCTCAGCCCTGTAGCTGGAAACTCACTGTATTCTGCCTTTCCTATCTGACTACATCTCTAAAAGATTACAAAGATCTTTCCTCCAACTTTTCTTCCCCCAAGTCATCCAATTATCCCAACCTCCAACAATAGTAAGCACTCGCGTGAAAACATGGGAGATAAGCAGAAAAGGAAACCAGGTATACTAACCGTAGACCCTTGTTACTATCTGCTTCTTCTAAATCCAGTCTCTCCATCTCATCCCTTGTACTGCCACAGAGCAGAAGCTGCAGGCTTCCTTCCCTTCTGCCTATATCTTCCATAGATCCCACAGTCTATCCCCTCCTAACCCCTCTGTCCTAACTCCATAGATTGATTCCAGCCCCTAATTACAGTACATAACCCTTGCTAGCCCAAAGGTAATGCCTACTAGAAAACCAAGGAGATTATCAGCAGACCTTCTTCTTCTCTCTGTGTTCCCCAAGATCCAATCCCCCAATCTCAGAACCAGCTCTACACCCGAACAAGAATGGCAGCCCTCCTTGCCACCTCCTCTCATTTCCTATAGATTGTGCATATCTTCCTCTTCTGGCCTTCCTCCTCAGACTCCTTTGACTCATTGCTTTGTCACAGATCTCAACCGCAGCGGGCACTCACTACTAACTAACCAACATCAGTACATAGTCACTGAGAGCATAGAAGATGAACAGGCCCCAAACAGACCTCATGCAACCATCATACTCTCTAAAATATCCAGAAAAGAAACTAACCAAGGAACAAAACACATACTCAACAAAGACAAACCCAAAAGTCAGCACCTAGGACCTATAATCAACCCCAATCCAGATACTTAGTTGCCACTGTAAGAACACAATAAGAAACATGCAGGGTAAAAACACAGTCAATAATAGCCAGAACAATATGTTTCCATTAGAACTCAGCTATCTACCACATCAGACTCTAAATATTCCGACATAGGTGAAACACAAGAAAATCATCCTAATACCAACTTTATGAAGATGTTAGCGGTCCTTTAAGGGAAATGAGTGAATGAATCCTTTATAGAAATCCAGGGAACACACAAACAATTAGAAAACATTAATAAATCCTTTAAAGAAAACCAAGAAAATACAAATAGTTGAAGGAAATGAATAAAACTGTTCAAGACCTGAAATGGAAATAGAAGCAATAAAGAAATAGCAAGCAGAAATAATTCTTAAAAAAATAGAAATTTAAACAGAGACTATAGAACTAAGCTTCACCACAGAATACAAGAGATGGAAGAGTGAATTACAGGTATTGAAGATACTCTAGAAGTCAAAGAAAATTTTAAATCGAAAAGTCTTCTGCCGCAAACATCCAGGAAACTTAGGACACTATGAAAAGACCAACTCTAAGAGTAAGAGATCAAGAGAAGAATCCTAGCTCAAAGTTCCATAAAAAAAAACATTTACCCTTCCTATATACAAATGAGAAACAGACAGAGAAAAAAAGCAGAGAAAAAAACATCTTTCACAAAAACATCAGAGAATTTAAAAAACTCAATATAACACTGACTATGCAAGTGACATACTTGCATAACAAAAAATTCTGGTCTTTGATGAAAGAAATTGAAGAAACTATCAGATTCTAAAGTCTCCCAGTCTCATGGATCAGTGGGAATATCGTAGTAAAACTAGGCATCCTAACTAAAGCAATCTACAGAGTCAATGCATTCTTTTTAAAATTCCAAAACAACTCTCTACAGACCTTGATAGCACAATTCTCAACTTCATATTGAAAAGCAAATAACCCAAGGTAGATAAAACAATTCTGAACAATAATTACCTGCTGGGATCTCACCATTCCCATTTGAAAGCTGTACTACAGAGCTACAAAAATAAAAACCCTATGATCTTGACTTAATAACAGACATGTTGATCAATGGAATTGAATTGAAAACCCAAACATAAGTCTACACATATATGGACACCCAACATTTGATAAAGAAATCAGAACTACACACTGGAACTAAGACAGAATCTTCAACAAATTGTTCTGCTCAATTTTGATGACTTCATGTGGAATGCAAATAAATTCATACTTATGACACTACATAAATCTTAAGTCCAAGTGAATCAAATTCCTCAAAAATAAAACCATAAACACTGAACCTTTTAGAAGAGAATATGAAGTATGGCCTTGAACAGACTAGCAAAGGTGACAACTTTCTAAACAGAACATGATTAGCACAGGCACTAAGATTGACAATTAAAATTGGCAGCTTAGACAGTGGGAAAATGTTTACCAACTCCACAATTAACAGAAGAATACTATCCAAAATATATAAAGAACTCAGGAAACTATACATCAAGAAACCAAATAACCCAATTTCAAAGTGGTTTACAGACCAAAACAGAGAGCTATCAAAAGAAGAAATTCAAATGGCTGAGGAATCTTTAATGAAATGTTCACCATCCTAAGCTACCAGGAAAATACAAATCAAAACTACCTTTATATTCCATCTTTTACATGTCATAATGGCTAAGATTAATTACATATTTAACAGGTCATGCTTGAGAGGATATGGAACCAGGGAACTCTCTTCCATTGCTGGTGGGAGAGGAAATTTGTACAGCCAATATGAAACTCTACATGAAGGTTCTCTATAAAACCAGGACTCAATCTACCTCAAGACACAACTATATTATTTGGGGGCATATAGCCAAAGGGCAATCCACCCTACCACAGGGATCCTTGCTCAATTATGTTCACTTTGGCTTCATTCATACTAGCGAGGAAATGAAAATAACCTACATGTCCCTCAACAAAAGAATTGATAAAGGAAATGTACATTTACACAATGGAATATTACTCAGCTGTTAAAAAGTGGCATCATGAAACTTACAGACAAGTAGATAAAATAGAGTGAAGTCATCCTGAGTGATGTAAACCAGACCCACAAAGATAAATGTGGTATTTATTTGCTTATAAACAGAAATTTTCTGTTATGTAAATCATAGCCTATTTTCAATCCAAAACCATAATTGGTTATAAAGAAGAGGAGTCTAGGTGGGGACAGGAACAGGTGGAATCAGCTTGGGGCAGACAGGGTAGAGAGGGAGAGTGAAGAGAGAGACACGAATTGGTGAGCATGTGGGTGATGGTGTGGAATCCTAAAATAGTGAAAACTTCCTGGAACTGTATGAAGATGAGCCTAACGATGATTACTAATATTGAGGAATATAGAGTCTCAATCAGCCATCTCTTGTCACTAGGCAAGGCTTCCAATGTCAGGTCTGATTTGGAATTGATTGAGTTGTTGACCAAATGGGTCCAGTAGAAATTTCCAAATAACCCAGGCTATTTCTAAGACAAAGGTTTGCTCTGGGCAAACTGTCAGTGGGGAGCTATTGCCAAAAATAACACCCATACAACTCTTTGAAGTGGAGGTGGTGCAAACATGGAGCTCATTGATCATTACTTTCTAGTCTTTTGGGATCAGAAAAGTAATCTTCAGACTACCAAAAGAGAAATGTGGTTACCAACACTCTACAAAATCTTTGACCTAAAATTCATCCTTCCTACAAAGTATGCCAGAGCAATGGCTGCACAGAACATATGGGAGTAGCCTGCCAATGTCTGATTTGACTTAAAGACCTCTCCATGAGAGGGAACCAGAGCCCAAGACTGTTTGTGTAACCAAGTACCAAAGACTAGATAGCCTAGAGACCTCAGGAAATACCAAATACCACTGAGTTTAAAAATATCATTAAAATACCGCCTAATGATATTCTGCTGTACTCATAGAAAATACATAAGTCAGTGTCTTATTCAGTCATCATGAGAGAGATTTCCTCTGGCAGCAGAAGGGAACACATGCAAAGATGACAGAAATTAAGATGTTCCATGGTATGAGAGAGTCTAAATAGTAGGTCTCCATCAAATGCCTCCCCTCGGAGTTCAGTGCATCTTGAAAAGGAAGAGTTAGAAAAATTGTGGGACTAAGTTCATCAGGAGAGCAAGACACTCTGAATCAACTAAGCAAGGCACATGTGAGCTCACAGATTGAAATAGCAAGCACAGAGCATACATGGGTCTGTATCACTTCCTTTGTGTGTAAAATATAATCAGTAGCTTAGCATTTTATGGGCTCCTGACCATGAGAATGAGTGGGTTTCTAAGTCTTGTGCTTGTTCTTGGTACTCTTTTATTCCTGTTGGGTTGATGTATCCAACATCAATATGATAGATTGTGCTTCACCTTATTACATTTTAGTTTGTCATATCTAGTTGCTATCTCTGAGAATCCCATTCTTTTCTAAAGAGAAACAGAAAGGGAGTGGATCTGGAGGTGATAGGAGGTAGGGAGAAACTGGGAGTAGAGAGAAGGGAAACTATACTCAGGATATGAGGAAATGCATATGTCCATTACATACACACACACACACACACATACACACACACACACACACACACATACACACACACACACACACACACACACACACACACACACACACACACACACGTTGTTCTCCTTTTTGATACTTGTACACAATGTATCTTATGTTAAGAAAATGACCTTTTGTTTCTTACCCTCCTTTTAAAAAGAAATCATATATCTAGTTCTAAACAACGACTCCAGTCTACTTTTTCTCTTATAATGTTCTTCTATTTGTTGTTAAATCCAGTGTGGTGACAGACACCTCTCATTTCAGTACTAAGAACCAGAGACAGCAGCATCACCATTTCAGGCTAGTATGGGCTATTCAGCACAGTCTTAAACCAAATAACCACTCTCTACCATGTACACATGCAAAATGATTGCTATTTTTAGCACCCCAGCTAATTTCAGATTACCATTTAAGTATTAGAAATTCACATTTTTAATGTATGAAAGCACAGTATTCATGTATTAGCAATTCTTTCATCAGGTTGTTTTCATTGGCTAACAGATAAGTACCTGCTGTATTGATGACATCTATCCTGAAGTCCTTTATATAGGCCTTTGCAAGCAATTTATATTTACCAGCTTGCTCCTCAAAACTAACTAGATTTTACAGTGTTTTTGCCAATTTTGTGTTAAAGCAAGCACTTGTCATCTGAGACAAACAGGAATTTATGGGACAAAATTTTAATGTTTGCATTGTTTGCAACTTTGCCTGAGAGAAGATAGTGACAGAGTAAATTATCATGACTCTCTATTATTTCAGCCAATCAGAAAGACGTTCTGGGACCAGGAAATCCCAAAAAGCTAAGAACAGAAACTTATATTCAAACTGCATTCAATAGATCCAACAGAGTCAGGAAACTATTTCAGTGACTTTGCTAGGAGGTCAACAATAATCACTAAATGGAAATGTAGTGATTGAAATAATAGGATACTCAGGAGCTATGGAGCGAGATGACATACTACATACTGGAGTAGCAGCTGGGCAGACAATGAGAGAAGTGGGTTTTAAATACAAAGTGCTAAAAATTTCCCATACTTAATGATAGTAACCAAGCTACAAATTCAGGAAACTCAGTGCCTACCACAGAGAGGAATATCAACAAAGCTTCAACTGAATAATAACAACGAACCATGAAGAGCCATTCTCCAAAACACCCAAAATGGGAGAATAAAATCATTTATATAAACAACTAAATGTACATTCTTTTCATAGGGAACCATGCAAAAAGAAAGAATGGAATGAAGTCTTTAATATTTTAATGGTAAAATCCCACCAAATGGAATTTTACATTCATGGAAAATTTATAACTCTATGAAAATATTTAAAGAAAAAAGGAAGACATAAAGGTTTGCAATGTTTAGATTCCTATTTATATCACAGCAAATTGTAGAAATGTAGTGACTCAGGACGGCATAATTTCATTCTCTTACAATGTGAAGCTCAGAACCCTAAGTCAATGTTGCTGCATGCCTGCATGCCTTCATACCTGCAGGCCTTTTGGAAGATGTGATGAAAGTCTGGTTTGTTTGGTTTGTTTTGTTTTTTGGTTTTTGGTTTTTTTTTTTGGCTTTTGTGCCTTCTAGATACCAGCTGTGTTCCTTGGCTCATGGTTTGTCCCTCCCTCTGGGCCCTGTAGTCCAAAGTCTTCTCTCCTCTCTGACTTAGCCCAGTTATAGAAATTGGTTAAGCAAACCTGTTTTTCTGTTTGTTTGTTTTTGTTTGTTTGTTTTTTATTCTTTAATCATTTTACAGTCCAGTCATTATCCCCCTCCTGCTCCACCCTCCAACAGTTCCTCATCCCATTTCTCCTTCCTGTCTCCAAGAGGATGTCCCTCCCCGACCCCACTAAATTTCCCCCTCCCTGGGGCCTTAAGTCTCATAAGGGTTAGGTGCTTCTTCTCTCACTTAAATAACAAAACTCAAATAAAAAAAAAATGACAAAGCAAAGGTAACAATTAATGTATCATTATAAAAGATAGTCATGAAAATGCCTTGACAACTATTTATATGACTTATATTTAGTATTAAAAACATTCCAAAAGTCAAATCTTGGCTGTTGGTCAAACCTAAATTCCTAACACTCAGGAGGCAGGCCCAGGAGGTTCTTGAAGAAAGGATTGGTTTGGGCTATATGTAGTTCAAAAAGCCTGTTCAAAACACAAATTTAGCACTGGAGAAAGAAGTAATTCAATCAATAAATGAATTAACCAGCTTAAAAGATACTTTTCAAGAGAGAATGTTCAACTCACAACCACTGTAATCAACTGTAATCACCTGGGAATGTTATGTCTGACTATATTGAGATACACTTACTAAGACAAAAAAGCACATGTTAGTGGAGATGTAGAAAAAAGGAAAACCTCATATATTAATGGCACATATATGAACTACTTCATTTACACTAGAAATGCTCATGTGTATAGCCATATTTAACACTGTTTACAACAGTTGAGTTATAGAACCAGCTTTGGAACCCCTAACAGAACAATAGGTAAAGAAAAAAAGAAAGAAGGAAGGAAGGAAGGAAGGAAGGAAGGAAAAAAAGAAAGAAGAAAAGAAAAGAAAGAAAAATTACTCCCATACACCCACATAGTAGAGCATTACTCAGCCATAAAGAGAAACAAAATGATGTCCCTTTCAGGAAAATAGATGGAACTGGAGACAGTAATGATAAGCAACACAAACCAACCTCATAAAGACAAATATCATATATTGCATGCCATATCTCAAACCCGAAACACAAATAAAACCATGAGGAAAGGACTGGAGGGTTACAACAGGGTAATGGCAAAGGATATTACCCAAACACACCATGGGAGTGAATAAAATTTTGATGATGAAACCTATTTAAACTCTTAAATTGTGGGAAATCATCAATGTGACATAACACTATACAATTTCAAAGACTGTCAAAATAAATTCTTATCAAGATAAGTACAGGTAAGAAGGCTTCGCAACAAGATAGATTATCGGCATTAGTGTTATGTTAGGATTTCAGTGCTGTGACCTCCAAAATCTGTTTTGAAATTCACTATCCATGATATTAAAAAGTGAAAGGTTCAAGAGGTAATTGAATTTTAAGGCCTTCATCCTTATAAATGAGCAAATACCTTAATTATTATGTGAGGTGAATTTCTTTTCTTGAGAGTAGGTTTCTTATCTAAGTAAGATCTTTCTCTTTCTCTGTCTTTCTGTGCATCTCTCTCTCTCTCTCTCTCTCTCTCTCTCTCTCTCTCTCTCTCTCTCTCCTCCCCCCTGTGTATGTGTCTCCTGTCTGTTTCTCTCTTTCTTTCTATTCTCCTTTTCTTTATTTTTATTTATACTTATTAACTTTACATCTCACTCACTGCCTCTCTCCTGGTCACACCCTCCCACAATCCTTCCCCCATCCCACTATCCCTTTTTCCTCTGAGCAAGGTGGGACCCACTGGGTATACTCTCATCCTGGAACTTCCAGTATCTGAGAGGCTAGGCTCATCCTCTCCCACTGAAACGAGACAGGGTAGCCTAGCTGGAAGGTCATGTTCCTATATAGGCAAGAACTTTTGAGATGGTCCCCACTCTAGTTGTTCAGTACCCATATGAAGACCAAGCTGCGCATCTGCTACATATGTGGAGGAAGGCTACAATGGAGTACATTCAGTTATTAAAAATAAAGAAATCATAAATTTTGTTGGCAAATGGTTGGAACTTGAGAATACCATTCTGAGTGAGTTAACCCAGTCCCAAAAGGACATGCATGGTATATATTCACTTATAAGTGGATATTAACCATAAAATATAGGTACCGTGTTATACCCCACAGACTCAAAGAAGCTAAACAAGAAGGAAGGCCCAAGCAAGGAATCTTGAATCTTATTTAGAAAGATGAATAAAATAGTCACAAAAGGCAGATGGAGAGAGGGAACTAGGAGGGAGGGGTCATGGGGAGGGGAATGTGGTGTTCATGATCAGATGTGGGAAAGGACAGAAGAGACAGCTAGATGACTGTGAAAATTAATGGAAATCTGTGCCTGACAAAATGAGGTGGTGGGGAGCACTTCCAGGATGAGACAGAGACCTGGGATAAGGGGAATGCCCAAGAATCAACTGGGGTGACCTCAGTTGTGGCTCACAACATTGGGATATGGAACCTGAGGAAGCTACCTCCTGTAGCCAGGCAGGAACCTCAGTGGAGAGACAGAGACACCAACCCACCCACCAACTTGCTTTTCTCTTATCACTACCCCGTTTTCTTCTTCTGTATTCTACCATATGATGACATAAGAAAGTTCCTCTAAGATTCTGGCCATTCAAATTTCAGACATTCTAACTGCTTGAACTGTGACCCAATACATTTATTTTCATTATACATTGCCCATGTTTAGGTTCTTATTTATACTAAAATTGCACGGGGTAATTACAAAATACAAAGACATGGTAGTTCAATCCTATGATCCGTTAGAAAGTAATTGCATTATTGAAATTAGGTATTTGAAATTAAAGCATGCATAATTTTAAATATTCACAAAATGCTAATGAAAAATCTGTTGATTAATTCATTTCATAATATTTTTATGAATTTTACAAGGTGATGAAGCACTCAGAAGATACATAGTATAGCATATGAGCAAAAGAGGAATATATCCAATTAAAATGTAACTCGGTGAGCATAAGAATAAAAGGTTTACTCAAAGAACATATTCTGATTTAGTATATTACTTGATAAGTCTACCTGTCCTTTTTGTATTATGAAGCTAAAATTTTGAAAATCAAAAACACTTAAGTAAGGCTGCTGTGTAGATGATATACTTCAGTCACCCCCTGGCTTCTGTAATCTGTGAATAGTTTCATATAATGGTCAAAATATGCAAAATAAAGGCTCTGTCTTAAATTGCATCTCATTTATTCACAGAAGGGTGGATTATCATTGCTTATAAATGAGATATAAGTGCAGATTACTCTGTTCTACATAGCAAAGAGATCCTGCAGAACTGATACTTACTAAAATACAAACTACAGTATATTATTAGGGTAGAAATCTATATGGAATTCACTATGAAGAAAGAATTTTCTTACCACTATACATAAGATTTGCATAGATTCTGTTAAACATGATTTTATACCGTTAAATATAAGTGATGATTTTATGTCTTTAAATATTATATGTCATATAATCAAAAGATAAATCAGTGGATATAAATTTTCTAATTAATATTGATTTTAAAATAAGTACTTCAATGCCAGTTCTTAAGGAACTTTGTACTTCTTGGGTTTTGAAATTATGTTAGTGGATACTTTTATAATATCATATTTGAGACTATAGACCTAACCAATATTATTATAAGTAAGATTTAAGTCAACACAGTTTCATCTAAACATATCTCGAATCTCCTATTAAATGCCAACCTTTTGATAAATTATATGCTGTACAAATGTTTCTTCTAGCATCATGACCAGCCACATTCATGTGGTGCTCATACCTGTGTGTTCCTGTCTGCTTATTGTGGATTTGCTTTAGTGATAACAAAAGTGGCTCAAGATCATCCTTAACATAGTATTACAAAAATATTCTGGTGCCTGTCTTTCTAAAATTAGTCATGCTAGAAGTTTCTCAAATGTGAGACCCAGGAACTGAGGCCCTCATCACACCAGCTTCTTGGGAACTGAATCTGTATAGCAATCACCCAGTTGCATTGTGACTGAGACTTTCTACTGGTGGCAATATAGCTAAATGCTCAAAAGCTTCATTTCACGAGGTGTGAGGCAGAGGTGCCCATCAGCTCTAACCCCTAGACAGTGTGTAATAATGAATGTTTGTTGTCTGAAGTTTCTATATTTTGATTTTTGGAAAAGATCAATAATTATCTCCATGGATAGTCAAAAAGAAACTCATGCTTAAGTTTGGTTTTAGTCTGATTAAGATATCAAGAACATCAAGCAAATAACACAAGCACCTAATCATGAAAGGAATAGAATAAGCCGTACAACAAATATAACACTATTCATTTTAAAGGGTCCAGGAGCACATATGACTTACATAGAGGGAAAAACATGAAAACTAAAATTCTTAGCAATGAGGATAACTAAAAATACTGCTCTTTGCATATGTGAATAAAATTTGTGAAATTATCACTGTTACATGGCAGAATGCATCACTCAGTAAGAAACAAGAACACATATTAATAATACATATTGAATGAACTGCCATGCTTCCCCCAAAACTAGGATAAAGGGATTGAAATCTATCTTTATTGTTTTACAGATTAAAGGGGAAATGAGGTCCATGGAGAGGAAGAAAAGGTGAGCATGCCCTTCTCACCAACTTCAACAGCACCAAAATCTAAATAACAATGTCTGTGTGAGGTGTGAATAAAACATCCAGACTTTCTGGTAGCTAACCCCAGTTCATGGAGGGACCCATAGCTCTAGCCTCAAATGTAGCCTTACCTGGCATCAGTGGGAGGGGAGGTCCTTGGTTCTGAGAAGGCTGGATGTCCCCATGTAGGGGAGTGCTAGGGCGGTGAGTGGGTGGGTGGGTAAAGGAGCCCCCTCATAGAAGGGGGCTTGGGGAGATTGAGATAGGGGGGTTGCAAATGGCAAACCAGGAAGTGGGATAACATTTGAAATGTAAATAAATAAATTAACCAATTTTTAAAGATCCAGAATACCACAAAGTAACTAATTCAGAGATGAATATCTGGATTGATTTGTGGCCAAAATCCTGGGGCAAACACATAGTTTCCCATATGTTCAAGGTACTCTCTGCGTAGACAAGCTGTGCAAGCATACAAAAGTTTAACTCGATGGAATTTTTGGGAATTCATGAATTATTATGCAAGAAAAAACTATTAACAGTGAAATAAGTTAGCAAGCTTGGGATAACAATATACTAAGTTTAGAACTTTGTAAGAATTATTGGAGGAAAGGAGACAAGTAGGGAGCAGAAGATATAATTCTCCAATCTAATTGAATGAACACTAAAACCTTAAGGTCATGAGGAATAAAATCCATAACTATAGTAGTAACTAATTAGCTTTCAGAAGTACCAGCTAAAGAGCACAATTACCACAGGTGAACTCGGCGCTCCAAGACTGACTACTACCGTTCATAAATGGTGCAGCAAATATATTTCACATTTCCTTTCCATGTTTGTACATTTATTTTAACATCCCCCATTTGTCTGTGAGTTGTGGCTAGGTACTATTATGGAGAACGCTGATTCTGCATTGTCTAGACCTTAGTACATATGAGGCCTTCACAGCTTGTGTTTTGAGACTAATGACTCTGTTGTCTTTCTTATTGCTTGTTTAATAAAAAATTTATGTATGCACACCTGTGTGCATATGTGAGCCATGCACACACAAGTGAGTACATGTGCAGGCACATGCATGCCCACGTTCTTAGCTGTTCTTTGAGAGATTATATTTAACCCATTTGCATTTTAAATCTAACTGAAGACACTGCACTGCTTTACATATTGGTAAAACCACATTAAAAGGAAGTATGGAATTTCCTATTTGAGAAGTGTTTTGAGAGGAACGTAACTTAAATGTTTACTTGAATATAAGCACTGTGCACATGTACTCACGTGTGTGCACACACACATACATACGCATGTGTGTGCACACAATTGTTATTTACTACATAGGGATATCTTAACAATAGCTCTATATACGGTAATTGTTATACACCAAACACTTAATAGTTGTCAGGGGCTTTTCCCACCATTTCCTAAATGGTAAAACCTTAATTTAATGTTACTAATTCATTATTTTAATATGTGACGACACTAATTATCAATAAACATTTACTTAAATTATAAAGTCATACAAGAGTCAGGATTCGCATTCATATTTCCTCAATTTAAACCTTAAAGGATTCCTCAGAACCTCTTGACCAAACTAAATAAATTGCATTTGATTTTAATTAAAATATAATTAAACCATTTGGTCTCTCTCATCCCTCCAATATGCCCAGGATTCCTCATTCTCTTTCAAATCCATGGCTTCTTATTCTTTTACTATTGTTTCCTATATATGCATAAATATGTTAAAATATATAAATGCAACCATTTGAGTCCATTGACATATGTTTAGATTGTATTTTATTTTTTTTTAGGGCTGACCACTTAAGATTGGATAATTTTTTAAAAATGATATTCAAAAGGAACTTCTGTTGGTTTACCTCGCCCAACTTTGGTGTGTTGGTTTTTGTTTTATTGTCTTATATTTCATATATTTCTGATTTGTTGTTGTCTCATAGAAGCCTGTGGCTTTCTAATGAGAGACAGAGTCATCCAATGGGAGGGAAGATGGGGAGCAACTGGGAGAAATAGTGGGAGGGGAAATTTTAATAAGGATATAACAATTTTTTTAAAAAAATATAAAATAAATAGGTAAATAGAACCATAGCCAGGGCACAATTAAGTTAGTAGGTAAAGAAATCATAAAACAAACAATCCTGAGGAATACTGTGTCTCGGTAGCAACAAAGGTGGTCATCCTCATTCCTACTCCATATTAAGTCCTCCTCATACAAAGACCTAAATAGCCCACATTCCCCATGGCACTGCCTGCCCTCTTGACAACCCCCTTCCTTGTTATGTAAAGGCAGTCACACCCCTATGGCATGTTCTAAGAGATACAAGTACAAGATCTGGACAAGATGGCTGGTAGATCCTTTCCTCTCAGTTAAAGCCTATTGCCAGCAAGCCTTATGGCAGGAGTTTCTTCCTGGAGACCCACATGGTGGAAGGAGAGGAACAACTTCTGAGAAGAGTCCTGACAACTCCACATGCTTGCATGCCATCCCCTCTGACTTCCACATACTTACACACCTGCCCTACACCTACACAATTATTTTTTTAATGTATTTAGGTTTATTTCTCCAAAAAGAATATAAGCTGGAATGTTATCTCAGTGCTAATATAAAATATAGTATCTCAGTGCTCTGGACTGAATACACAATCCACATAAATATAAATAAAACCAATTTCCCCATGGGCCCTCTAGCAACATGTGGCATGTCAGGAACGTCCACCATATTTATAAAGTATATCACTTGGTTGTTGTGGTTGCCAAGAGAGAATTTTAAAGGTTTTTTTTTTTTTTTTCAGAAAAAAATTATTTATTTAACTGACTTGCAACCCAACAATGAATTTTTATTTTGTGTTTGTATATGCTTTAATTGGGTGTGTGAGAGGAGTATATGCGTATGTTACTAAAGCTGCCCACAAAGTCCAGAAGAGAGTGTCAGACTCCTACAGTAGAGATCCAGAAACTTGGGAGCCACAGAATATAGATGTTGGGACCTGGTCTGGGTCCTCAGTCCATTTTATTCACTCCTGAGCTACCTCTGCAGCCTCCAAGATTTTTATTTCCGTAATGTTTTGGCACACTGTATAGTAAGAGAGAAAGATGGAATTGAATTAAAATCACTTTATTATTTTTTTAAAAAGTATAAGTGACACAATAGGAGCTCATTACAACAGATTAATTCCCAGAGAAACTGATAGTGGAGTCAGTGTGTTAGCTCACATCTGGAATCTCAACACTCAGAAAGTAGAAGGAAGACAGCCACAATAGTGAGGACTACCTGAACTACATACGGAAACACTTGTCTCAACGTAGCTATACACTTTATATATATTGCCAATATTTAATAGTCAATTAACTCAGAAAAAAATACTCCCAGAAAATAAAGCAATATTCAGAGACTTAGTTTATAGTGCATGGATTTGCTATCCAATAATTTTGTCATAATGTGTGAGAGAACTCAATTCAAAACCTAAAATATACTTTAAAAACATGTTACAGGTAATTTATGTTATTTCTAATTTTAAAATTCTGTATGTTAACACAATAAATTCAATCAATGTTACTAATTTCCTCCAAAGGATTATTTCTCTGTGACTGTAAGAGAGTTCTAGATGAATCAAATACATAGCTCAGAATATATGAAAACCGAATTTACATCTTTATTTTAGTCTTCAGTATTTCTCTGTTGGATAGTGGCTACCACTTCAGAATAAACGACCATTTATAAGATTCTGACCACTTTTTGCAATGTGTGTTTCTGACATGATCTCTTCTACATTGTAGAATGTGGGTATTGTAGTTGTGGCTGTTATTTTTTCCAGAAAGAGACAAGAGTAAGTGGTAATTAGAGGCTCCACTTAAACAACATTTCCCCAAAATTATATTTCCAAGGAAATTAGACTTTGGCTCCAAACCCATAAAAATTCAACAGCATAAAGCATAAAATGTACCCAGTCTTAATCAACGTAAATTACACTGGAGAAAATGATGTGCATATATAACCAACAGTCATCCAATTTTTCAGAGAGGTTCTGTTTGAACCAATCCCTAAATCCATAACTTAATGAATGAAATTCAAAGGCATATTTTAGATGAAAAGTTGAATCATCTATTAACATTCTGTGCTTTATGTTTATTTTATTGGATGAGAAACATACTATTTTCATTTCTTCTGCCCTATAAGACTGTAAGGATATTGCTTCCTCTGCCTATGAATACATTTTTAAATTATGAGAAAAGTATGAACCCATAGTTTGTGCTAGTTTTTTTTTTTAATAACTTTACTGTGGTCAGAGTAAAAAGAGAAATTGTCAATACAATAAAATGTAACCTTGGTCAATGTTATAGCCAGCCATTTTTAGGACATAGCAATTGATTTTCATCCTTGTATTATCAATCATGCTTCATTCCTAGTTAGTACTAATTACCTGGTTTTACTCAGAGTTTATTGCCTGAAAGAATAATGAAACCTAAATGTCATATTTGAGGTGCAGTATTATAAGCTGAAATAGGTCTATCGTCAGCTGTGATACTCAATCTAATAGTTACCTTAAACAGAGTGAAAAGTCTCTTGCACCTAATGAATAGCCTGGACTAAAAGGTGCTTCATAAGCACTTTAGCAGAATCTTTGAAATGATGCTCCCACAGTGATCAGAGAAGCACAGGATCCTGTTATTCTATTGATTTTCTCAGTGCACATCGCACATCGGTTTCATCCTAAACTAGGGGTCTCTTCAGCACTCAGGAAGTGCTCATGCAAATGTCTTGTTCATTCGTTAATAGCGGCCTACAGTTTCCTTTGCACAGAGCAATCTAATTAAAGTTTCTACAGAAAATGAAAGTGACATATGTAGCAGAGCATAGAGATGTTTACATAGCAGTTTTCAGGTGTCTAACAACACTGATTAAGGTGCTAAATTGTTTACTCACACAGCAGAAATGCTCAGCTTAATGTCAGGCAACGATGGAAGTTTTGTTCAAATTACTGTTATGGGAGTTGAGTATCACTCAATAATGAGTGATGGAAGGAACAATTAAAACAGCCCAGCTGCAAACTCAACAACTCCATTATCTGATCCAATGCCAGGGTTGACTAAATCATAATGCAATTTCTACAAGAAAGGAGTCATTCCAGGATACTTTTACATTTCTCTATTTACAAGGGAAACAGAGCTTTCATTTAGAATGTGGTTTATGTTTTTAAAAATATGTTCACACACACAAACACACACACACACACACACACACACACACACACACACACACACAGCGATTTTTAAAAGGTGAGCTGGTAAGATAACTAAATGGTTAAAGGTTCTTGCTGCCTAGCCTGGCTAACCTGAGTCAATTCCCTGAATGCATACTTAGGAGGTTGAAGAATGCCCATTCCTGCAGGTTGACCCCTGTCTTCTATACATTCCACCCTGGCACAGAGCCATTTCTGCACATAAAATGAATGTAATTAAAATAAACTCACGTGAGAATGCTTCTCTGTGATACCTTGCTGCTTTCATGAGTACGGGCTTACTTGCCTTCCTATTTCATCCAGACTTCATTATATTAAATTAAATGCATCAAAGATGGAAATAATGGCACACTTTGTCTAATAGTTAAGTGATTAGGAAACTAAATTTATTATTTCAAAACTTAAGAGGCTTGACATAAGAACCCCAAAACACATGACAGGTAATATGTAGGTGTCAAGGAAAGAATTATAGTGACAAGGAATAAGTCTGTTTAGCCACATACTAAGGAATAAGCAAACAAGAACAATGGGAACACCTATCTTGTCATATTACTAAACCAACTAATCTCTCTCTCAATGTGTTTAAAAAATCTTTGATGAAACTGCCTTCTTTTCAATTATGGCAAAACACCTAGGATTTGAAAACATTATAGTTTTATGATCTAAATAATTCCTCTGGTCCTTGTAACTTCTCTGACTTTTAATTTGTGCCACCAGGATTTGAGTATCAATTCAAAATGACTAGAAAATTTATATGAACAGAGTAAATCATGCTGTGATAGGTGGATTTTAGACAAAACAGAAGTAAAACATACTCTTAAAATCATAATTTAATAATATAAATGGCTTCCTGTAGTAATATGGACCAATGACAATATCTTGCATATTACATTAATATTTATCATTTTTACAACCGTTCACTTCATCAGTCACCAAATATTTATTTCTTCGTTTTTTTATTTTTTCTTTTTGAAAAATTCTGGCTCACTATCTGTGGTGGAAGACTTCTGCCCGGACCATGAGGGCTTCATAGCCAATAGTGCCAGGAGAAAGCTACCCTCCCAGGAGTATGGAAAAGCCATGAGTGGGGTAAAGATGAGCACCACTGTTCAGCGGGACTGCCCGAAATCCTCAGGACACAGGAACTGAGGAAAAGCCAGGAACAGGTCTTTAGGTTTCCATCTGTGTCAGGAGACCTCTGCCTAGGCCACCAGGGCTCCATAGCCAAATAGTGCCAGGAGAAAACTAGCTTCCCAGGCTCTCAGGACACAGGGACTGAGGACAGCCTGGGACAAGAGCCTTCCGGTTTCCATCTGTGGCTGGGGACCTCAGCCTGTGCCACAGAGTTCCATAGCCAAATAGTGCCATGAGAAAGCTAGAATCCCAGGAGTGTGGACAAGCCTATATACTCAGTATACCTGGAATTCCAGTACACAGTGACTGAGGAGTGGTCTTCTGGTTTCTTCAACAGACAGGGAGTTGATCCTGTGACACAGGGTTCCATACTCAAATAGTGCCAGGAAAGAGCTGGTATCCCAGGAGTGCCGACACACCTTCGAGAACAGGCAAGACCACGATTTCTGTTCAAATTTACTGGATCAAGAGGAACCTTTGCAGAGCCATCAGGACACAGGAACCAATGGACAACCGGGGACAAGATCCTTCTGGTTTCTGTCTGCACACCAGAGCTGACCCTGTACCACAACTCTCCAAACCCAAATTCCTCTCAGAGAGAATTGGTCTTCAAGGAGTATTGACACCAAGGCTTGCAGAAGGGACAAGCCACAGTCAGAGAGAGTAAGACCAGCTAACACCAGAGTTAACCAGATGGCGAAAGGCAAGGGCAAGAACATACGGAACAGAAACCAAGGCTACTTGGCATCATCAGAAACCAGCTCTCCCACCACAGCAAGCCCTTGATACTGCAACACACTAGAAAAGCAAGACTCAGATTTAAAATCCTTTCTCATGATGATGATGATAGAGTACTTTAAGAAGAAAATAAATAACTCCCTTAAAGAAATACAAGAGAACACAGGTAAACAACTAGAAGCCCTTAAAGAGGAAACACAGAAATCCATTAAAGAATTACAGGAAAACACAATCAAACAGACAAAGGAAATGAACAAAGCCATCCAGGAGCTAAAAATAGAAACAGAAACAATAAAGAAATGACAAAAGGAGACAACCATGGAGTTAGAAAACCTAGAAAAGAGATCAGGAGTCATTGATAGAAGCATCACCAACAGAATACAAGAGATAGAAGAGAGAATCTCAGGAGCAGAAGATACCATAGAAAACATCGACACAACAGTAAAAGAACATACAAAATGCAAAAACCTCCTAACCCAAAACATCCATGAAATCCAGGACACAATGAGAAGACAGAACCTAAGGAAAATAGGTATCAAAGAGAGTGAAGATTCCTAACTTAAAGGACAAGTAAATATCTTCAACAAAATTATAGAAGAAAACTTCAATAACCTAAAGAAAGAGATGAACAGAAATATAGAATAAGCCTACAGAACTCCAAGTAGATTGGACCAGAAAAGAAATTCATCCCATCACATTATAGGGAAAACATTGAATACACAAAACAAGGAAAGAATATTAAAAGTAGTAAGGGAAAAGATCAAGTAACACATAAAGGGAGACCTTTGAGAATTACCCAAGATCTCTCACCAGAGACTATGAAAGCTAGAACATCCTGGGCAGAACTCATACAGACCCTAAGAGAACACAAACGTCAGACCAGGCTGCTATACCCAGCAAAACCCTCAATTACCATAGATGGTGAAACCAAAATATTCTATGACAAAACCAAATTTATGCAATATGTTTCCATAAACCCAGCACTACAAAGGTTAATAGATATAAAATATCAACTCAAGGAGGGAAACTACACCGTAGAAAAAGCAAGAAAGTAACCTTTCAACAAACTCAAAAGAAGATAGCCACACAAACATAAAAATAACATCAAAAATAACAATCATTTTTCCTTAATATCTCTTAACATCAATGGAATCAATTCCCCAATAAAAAGACATAGACTGACAGACTGGATCCATAAACATGATCCAGCATTTGCCTGCATTCAGGAAATGCACTTCCATGATATAGACAAACACTACCTCAGAGTAAAGGGCTGGAAAACAATTTTCCAGGCAAACAGTCCCAAGAAACAAACTGTAGTAGCCATTCTAATACCAGATAAAATCGACTTTCACCCAAAAGTCATCAAAAAAATAAGGAAGGACACTTCATACTCATCAAAGGAAAAATCTACCAAGAAGAACTCTCAATTCTGAACATCTATGCCATGAATGCAAGAGCACTCATATTCATAAAAGAAACTTTACTAAAGCTCAAAGCACACATTGCAACTCACACAATAATAGTGGGAGATTTCAACACCCCACTATCATCAATGGACAGATCTTGGGAACACAAACTAAACAGACATAGTGAAACTAACAGATGTTATGAACCAAATGGATTTAACAGATATCTATAGAACATTTCATCCTAAATCAAAAGAATATACCTTCTTCTCAGCACCTCATGGTACCTTCTCCAAAACTGACCATATAATCGGTCACAAAACAAACCTCAACAGATATAAGAAGGATGAAATAATCCCATGCCTCCTATCAGAGCACTATGGATTAAGGTTGGTCTTCAATGGTAAAAACAACAACAGAAAGCCCACCTACACATGGGAGCTGAACAATGCTCTACTCAACGATAGCTTGGTCAAGGAAGAAATAAAGAAAGAAATTAAAGACTTCCTAGAAATTAATGAAAATGAAAGTACAACATACTCAAACTTATGGGACACAATGAAAGCAGTGTTAAGAGGAAAACTCATAGCTTTGAGTGCCTCCAAAAAGAAACTGGAGAGAGCATACACTAGCAGCCTAACAGCATACCTGAAAGCTCTAGAACAAAAAGAAGCTAATAAACCCAAGAGGAGTAGAAGGCAGGAAATAAATCAAACTCAGGGCTGAAATCAACCATGTAGAAACAAAAAGAACTATACAAAGAATCAACAAAACCAGGAGCTGGTTCTTTGAGAAAAGCAACAAGATAAATAAACCCTTAGCAAGACTAACCAGAGGGCACAGAGACAGTATCCAAATTAACAAAATTAGAAATGAAAAGGGAGACATAACAACAGATTCTGAGGAAATTCAAAAAAAATCATCAGATCCTACTACAAAAGCCTATACTCAAAAAAAAAAAAAAAATCTGGAAAATCTGGATGAAATGAACAATTTTCTAGACAGACACCAAGTACCAAAGTTAAATCAGGATCAGATAAACCATCTAAAAAGTTCCATAATGCCTAAAGAAGTAGAAGCAGCCATTAAAAGTCTCCCAACCAAAAAAAGTCCTGGAGTAGATGGGTTTACTGCAGAATTCTATCGGACCTCAAAAAGACCTAATACCAATACTGTTAAATCTATTCCGCAAAATAGAAATAGAAGAAACACTATCCAATTCCTTCTATGAGGCCACAGTTACACTGATACCAAAACCTCACAAAGACCCAACAAATAAAGAAAACTTAGGACCAATTTCCCTTATGAATATTGATGCAAAAGTACTCAATAAAATTCTTGAAAACCGAATCCAAGAACACATCAAAATGATCATTCACCATGATCAAATAGCTTCATCCCAGGGATGCAGGGATGGTTCAATACCCGGAAATCCATCAATGTAATCCACTACATAAACAAACTCAAAGAAAAAAACCACATGGTCATTTCCTTAGATGCTGAGAAAACATTTGACAAAATTCAAAATCCCTTCATGATAAAAGTCTTAGAAAGATCAGGAATTCAAGGACCATACCTAAACATAGTAAAAGCAATATACAGCAAACCAGTAGCCAACATCAAACTAAATGGAGAGAAACTCGAAACAATCCTACTAAAATCAGGGACTAGACAAGGCTGCCCT
>CM052709.1:15899234-15943948 GCA_028551405.1 Uromys caudimaculatus
GGGGAGGGGGAGGGCATACGGGGTTTCCAAGTGGAGAAATATTTGAAATGGGGAAATATTTGAAATATAAATAAAGTATCAAAAATTAAAAATTAAAAGAAATCAGGCTCACTAGTTTGCTTTTTTGCAGATACAAAGTAACATGAGGTCATGCCTACAGCTTCGGAGCTGGGAAGTTGAGTAGTGTAGACACCAGGAGTGCTGCTATTAGCAGTGTGAACCTAACAGAAATGATGGATACGAGGAGAAAGCTTTTATCATCTGAATAACAAGCCATACAATGCTTTTCTGTCAGTTTAAGGAAATATTGACAAATATATATGAAGAGGGCAAAATTCAATAGCCTTGTTCTTAACTCTCTTGTTTAATTTCTCTTAGGTGTTCATCAAAATTCACCAGCATTCCACTTGTAGTCAAGGTGCCTTTGACATGATCTCTGAGGGAAAAGTGATTTTGATAATCAAGGTCCTAAGGAATGGCAGTGGAGAAACTGCCCTTTGTTAGCTGTGCAGTGTCTCTTGTACCCTCTCAGTCTCCTTGGGCTATCAGTAAATCAGTCATTCTGTATCTGCCCTTTCTCTCCTAACGGTAATAGCATGGTTCTGGTATGTTTGTTTTGTTTTTTGTTTTTTTTTTCAAAAAAATAAAGAAGTAGAGAGAAGTATAGAAAGCAGGCTCACAGCCTGTCCCCAGCACACTGAGTTACACATGTATTTCAGCAAAGTCTTTGTGTTCTCTGAAGTGCTGTCTATTGCCCTGCAATTTTCTCAAGACAATCATGCATGAAGATACCTTGACTGATGCCTGCCTGAAGTTACATTTTAATGGGCACCTTTTCGTCCAGATGCCTGAACTGCACACAAAAGATGTATAATTTCTTTGAAAACATTCTCAGCAAATATTTTGTCTCTTTTCTTTTTGTGTTCATTGATTAAAAGAAAACAGTTTAGGATGAAACTATAAAATGGAAGAAAAATTTAAAAGGTAGAGAAAAAATGCAGATGCGAAAGTTTGTGTAAATATATACTTGAGCTTGTCCCAAGTTTGGCATTTTAAGTAGGAAATATTTTTGATAGCCTGCTAGGGATAACAGTTATTCTGAGAGCGTCCCTTCAGAAAGCAAGTTAACCTAAATTCCAATAAGCTCTGACTGAATAGAAATGAGAGTAAGCAAACTGACCTTTAAAGAAAATTGTTTTACATCCATTATAGGTTTCTTGGGGTAAATATTTTTATCTTTAATCATAGAGAATTTGACTACCATTTTAAGACACTAATTTATGACATAAAGCTTTCATATATGCCTTAAAATTATTATGCAGTTATATAAAATTGCATTCATGTAATAATTGGGATATATTCTATTTAAAGACATTTATTTATTGTGTTTTTGTATGTTTGTATGTGAGGGGGGTGTATAACTATAAGTAGGACCTTATATTTTTATGTCCATAGGGCAGAGAAGAAGGTAAGCTGTTCTTAGCTAACCCATTTAGCAGCCTACAATGGTCCTGTGTCTTGATCATCCCCTTCTCCAAGCACTTGGAGGAAAAGTACACTGAGGTTAGTCCCATAGTTTGGATCCAAACTCAGGTCCCCATGTTACAAACTCTCTTGCCCACTAAGGCATTCTGGGTTGTATTTTAAAGGTTGTTTTTTTTTTGTTTTTGTTTTTTTTTTTTAAGTTAGCCCATTAGACATTATATTCATTTAGATTGCAACATTTTCATTTCACTATTGTCTAAGGGAAGTATCTTTTACAAACCAATTTAGATACATTTCCATGTGTTCCTCCAGACTGAAGGTATTTACAAGAGGTAAGCTCTGGAGTGACTTTGCTAGCAAAAGGATTTAACATAATTTAAACTGATACCTGCGGACAACAACAACTGCACTTTTCTTAGTCAATATATTATTTTCAAGGTTGGTTCAGTTGGGACACAAAGGGATCTGGGGATGGAAGAAGGATGAGTGAACAGGGGTAGTTCCTTTGAATTTAGAAATGGAGACAATCTTCTTTTATTTGTAAATTACATGTGTGTGCATGCACACATCAGAGAGAGAACGAGAGAGAGACAGACAGACAGAGGAAAGAGGTAAACATTGGGAGCTGGTTCTTTTCTTTTTTCACATAGGTTCAAGGGATTAAACTTACTTCCTCAGGCTTGACAACAGGTATTTTTACCCATGGAGCCATCTCCCTAGCCCTTAGGAATGGAAATGATTTCTAAAGTTTATTCATCTGTATCATCTTTTTTTTTTTTTTTTTTGAAATATTTTCCATAGGAATATATAATCAATATAGATAAATCTATCTTGAGACTATTCTACTCAGCACCTCTGCATAGCATTTTATGATGGTCACGGAGAGCCTTAAGTGATGGTTCTTATTGAATGATGCTAGTGATTTTATTTTTGATTTGCACACTCTCACATGGTTAACAGTTTTAACTGACTTGCTGGTCTTTATCAACATTATGACTGACTCAGTTATAATCATTGGTATGGATTGCACTCATATGCAAATATATATATATATTGAATAAACCTAAGTTTTTCCTATGCTAAAACTTCAGATTGTGTTTGTTTGTCTGTTTTTTATCACCTTTGTTTTGGTTCTAAGTTGGCATACATAGCAGCAGGTTATTGGCACTCCATGCATGCTTTGTGGTTACTCTTCTGCTTTCCTGCTTCCATAAGCCACGCCCATCCTCCTATCTCTCACTTTCCGGTCTGTATTGATCTCCCAGCTCTTTCCTGCTTTTGCTTACATGTTGTATCTGTTCCATTACCATCCCCACCCCCAGAATATCAGTCCTTTTCTTGTTTCCAGAGATCTAAACTCTCCCACACACATTTATATGTACTTATTTTACATTAAAATGTAGGGCTCACATATCGAGGATACGTGTTATTTGTCTGAGTCTATCTTATTTAGGTTAATATATGTTTCATTCAATTCAATTCCTGCATATATTGTGTTTTCATTCTTCTTTATAGCTAAATTGATTTCCTTTGTCCTTGGGTACTATAGTTTTTTATCTGTTTATCTGCCCGGGAACACCTAAACTCATTCCAATTTTAGCTTTGGTGTCTAGAGAATTAATACACATGAAAAGCCTCTGTTGTAGGACTTGACCTCCACTGGGCATGTAACCAAGAGTATCATAGTATAATAAACATATGTAACTAGGTTTATTTTTGAGAATATTCCACACCAATTTTCTTAGTGGCTATAGACATTGACACTAATACTAAAAGCAAATAAATGTTCCTTATTTCTTCCTCCACATTCTCATCACCTTCTGTTGCCACTTGTCTCTTGATGTAAGCCATTCTCATTGTACTGGGATAGAATCCCAAGGCATTTTTGACGGGTATTTCCATGATTACTACGAATATAGAACTACATTTCAATTAGTAATTGTCCATTTTTATTCTCTCTTGAGAACTATCTTTTGACATTCCTTAAACATCGTTTGAGAACTATTCAGGTTTTTTTGTTTTGTTTTTTGTTTTTTTTTGTTGTTGTTGTTGTTCATTTACAGGAAAGTTTGTGGCTATTTTTTGATTGTTTAGTTTTTCCAGTTTTTTATATTTTAGATATTATTTCCTGTGTGACATCTGTCAAAAATTTCTCACACTTCTTGGATATCTTTTTACTCAGGTGATTGTGAAATGAATGTTTGTTTCAAAATAATTTTGAGACTATGATTTCATTTCTTCATTTGCTTTCCTCCATTTAACCGTCCCATATAGCCTCTGACTCTCTTTCAAATACAGGGCTTTTTTCTTTAGTACGTTTTATTTTATTCTTATATGTATATACCTATATATTTCTGAATATAGCCTGTTCAGGCAATATAACGTTACTAGTATGTATGCCTTCAGGACTGATCATTTAGTGCTGGATAACAAATTAGTGTGCCCTTCCCTTGGGAAGACCACCTTTCTCTTTCCCAGCTTTTCACACTTGCCTATAGTTCTTTTTGTGGAGTTGAGACCTTAGGAACTTTCTTCTGTCCTGTTCAGTATGTTCATCACTGGCATCTTTGTTCAGCCCATATTTAGGCTGTCATGTTATTGAAACACCATATGTGTGAATTTTGACATTCTAAAAGGCGCAGTCTCACAGAAAACTCCCTGATCTTCTGAATCTACAAAATCTTTCTGCCCACTCTTTGCAGTGTTCCCTGAGCTTTGGTTGCAACTGCATTTTGTGGATGTGTCCGTTAGGCTAGGTTCGACAACTCTTTATTTGGTTTTCCTGTAGTATTCTGTAGTGGTCTCCTTCTGTTGCAAAGAGGCTTCCTTAATGAGAAGTGAGACTACACTTACCTGTGTAGCATATATACTTATCTGTGTAAAGGACAAATCTTTATAGATTTGTTTATTTTTAGTGGTTATGCTGGTTTAGTAAATTAATGATTATAGATTTGTCTCCAACATCCATGATTTCCCTGGCTTTAATTAATTAGTTAAAATTCCGGCACTGGGTATTGTTTACGTCTTGTTGAATGTGTGGGTAGTAAGTCCAATTAGAGAGTTCTTGGTTAATGCAAGGTATATGTATAGGCCTACTACTGGACATCTAGGGTTAGCATGCGATGCTTGCCAGTGATGTGACTCATAGAGAACATAGGTGGGTAGGGTTGTTGGTAATCTCCTTTAGATGATTACATGGTACTTTATGGCATAGTGAATGGTCTTCCAAAGGGGGAAGCTTTCAGGGCAGTCCCAGCTAAGGGATACCTGGGCCTCATTTCTGAAATACATGGTTTCACTGACAATAGAGATTCACCTTCTCCATCATATTTTTGTCTTAGGAGTATCTTTTTCTCTAATATTAATATTTATGAAGGATAAAAGGTCTCAAAAAGGTAGCTGCCCTGACGTTACAGAATAGGTCAGAAAGAAATAAAGAAATTTGTGAAAGTAGACTAGAGAGGTGAAGAAAATTCCAAATTACATGTGACTTTATCACAGCCATTGCTGACTTTGATCTCAGTATCCATTTTTCTAAGAGTTTTTTAAAAAATTATTTTCAAGTATGTGTAGATTTGTCTTTCTGCTTTTTTGCCTATCTTTGTGGGTATGTCAAATATATGTCAGATGCCAACAAAGCCAGAGGAATTGAATATATTGAAGTTATAAGCAGTTATAAACTTCACAACATGGGTGCCAGGAAAAAAAATACTCAAGCCATCCCCAAAAGTAACATGCATTCTTAATGGTGAGCTATCTCTCCAGTCTCTCAGGATCCCTTTTATGTAAATGTGTACTTATAATATATGATAATAAAATTGTTTTTAATTTTATACTACTGAAGATAGAATGATAATACTATGCAAGAACTGACATACTTTAGTGTTTATGTAAATCTTTCATTTTATTTCCTGATAGGGAAATGTCTTAAAATATACTGAAGAGTAAAACTGTGGATGTTACAAATGGGTGCTATCTATAAGCAACACTCTATATCTATAAGCATCTGAAGTTATTATTTACTAAAAAGCACCCTTGGATCAGGCAGTGAATCTAATCAAATCTAGATTTTGCAGTTCTATTACATATGGATACTTGAGCTAACCAAATTATACAGTTTGACTGGTATTTTAAAGGAAAATCTAAATCTGTAATTATGTCACTGTTTTATGTTGGAAAAAATTCCTAGACATGAAATATGATTATGTAAGGCATTATAAAAACATTTGATAAGACAGACTGCATCGTTATTGTTGAAGTGTTCTCATCTCATCTCTTGCTCCTCACCCTTGATGGGAATCAGAGAACCTTACATATTGGGAATTTATTCACTGATACTTTGCCAAAGATTTTAAAAAGTAATGTATAACTCAGTTTTATATGCTATCTCTGGGTATATAGGCACCTCTTCCAAGTCAATAAGCTGCAATTCTGATAGCATGCCCAGTATTAGAAATTAGTAATGCCAATGACAATCACACTTAAAGAAGTCACAATTTCAAGTAGAATATATATATATGTATATATATGTATATATATGTGTGTGTGTGTATATATATATATATATATATATATATATATATATATATATATATAAATTAGTGTGTGTGTAAACTCCATATGTGTGTATAGCTAAGGCAGAAATATGCTTGTCATTTAATTGAAAGTGGGAAAAAAACAGTATTGTGCAAGGCACACTGTGGCACAGTGCTTTCCTTTTGCCTTTAATCTCATTACATATTTTACTAAGCACAGAATAAAATCAGTTTCAGGATTACATTTTTACACATGTCCATCATTGCACTTTACTCACCCAACATGCCGTACCTCCCTGCCCCCTCCTGCTTGTCCACTTCCTAACCTTTAAATCATTCTTCTTCAGTTTTCATTGTAATATACTTACGTGTGTGTGTGTGTGTGTGTGTGTGTGTGTACATGCATGCATATGTGCAAATGAGATAATATTTCTTTCAGATACATGAAAGAATTATGGCAAAATTTTCAATCTTAAAATGTTATAAAGCTAAAATTATAACAATCTAAATTTAATTAATTATTAAAGAAAAATAGACCTCCTTAATAAAATAAATTTAGTGAATAACATTTGCAAATTCTACAGCGGTGGGCAAATAATAAGCAGGTCTTCCTAAGTACTTATCTTTTACGTATGCTCCAGCTGGTATTCTGTCTTTTACTTCTATTATGGAATCATTTCTGGGGCATTATGACATTCATTGTATGCCGGTTGCACTGATACTTGTCATTGTCTTACAGCTGCCTGGGGATGAGGTGCAGTTAACATGTTGTACAAGGTTCAAGCTTAGGGGCAGTAGGCTATTCTGCATAGCTTCTAACACATCATTTTACTTTGTCAAAGTATAATATATGGTATAAGCGCAGTAATGAAATTACCCAATCACACTTTTATCACATTTTAAATCTGTTTTATTCATTGATTTTGTGTATCTGTGTGTTGTAGAAAAAAGAAAGAATAGAATAAGAAAGAAAGAAAAAAGTCCTTCACACACAGCTAAATGATCTTCCAAGTTTATCGTATGATTAGTTTATAAGTTGTTCAATTAGGCCTCTTTGATACAGTGCTAATGTCACTGTCTGTTTTGGTGTAATCATACAAGATGCATACTGCTAGATGCGTCCTCTTTGAAAGATTGTCCATTAACAATTTCCCATGCACTCTATCAGCTTCATTAGCATACAGTCTGCACAGAAATATTCAAGGTAAAGCAGAAAGCAGATTGCACAGGGACTCTTAAGCTCATTTGCACACAACAAATTTATTACCACAATGAGGATAAAAAGCAGTTTGACGCCTCCCAATCTTCACTAATTCCTTCTGCTAATTCAGAATGTCCACAGAGAGAAACCAATGGGGTAGAATGCAGAAATGGTAGTTTGGAATAAGAGAAACAAAGAATAACGTGTGCCTTAAGTCTGTGGGCAGGCTATGGATCGCTTCTATTCTGGAATCTTGCTCATATTGTAGAAAACTACATCTAATGATGCAGAGAAAGATGCAGGCTCTTCAAAGTACAGACTGATTTCCATTCTGTGCATTCTGTTCCTCTCAGTAACTGAAAGATACCAATTACAGGATATCAGAGAGGGAATTCAGGTGGTAAAAGGCTCAAAATATATAACACAGACTAGTATGATAAAAATGTGTCATTTTAGAATGGAAATTTTTAAAGAATATAAAATCATGCTAAAATGGATTCCTCTTAAACTCTGAAAAGTGTCTCTAAAAGGGCCATAAAATATAGCATTTAGGACAGCAAAAGTACTATTGAATAACAAAATTTGATGACTACCACAGGTTATTTTGTATTCAGAAACCAACACATTTTGAAGTATATTTTAAAAATAGAATAATTTCTAGTTAAGTATTTGAAAATGTTATGAGACTGACAATAAGTTTCTGACATTCATCCTTAACCTGAAATGGCTTTGACAATTCTGTTGTTCTTAAAAAGAAGAAAGCATTCCATTTGTTTGTTAATGTCTAGCATTTCTTTTACTCTGCTTATTTGAGTTGTTACATCAACAGACTTTTCTTCTCACCACTACCTTGGTGTGTATACTACCTCTGGCTACATGTTTCTCTATTCTCAGGAAATATCTGAGCTTTTGGAAATAAATAATTTACCTTCACCTACATACATGAAAGCTTCAGTCCCATTTGGCATCAAATCTATACACATTTCTAAGTTAGAACTTTTGCTTCCGTCTCCAGTCAGAGTATTGCATACCTGTAATAAACATTCTCTGTCCTTCATCCCCCTCCTCCACTAGAAAACTATAATACTGTTCTCATTATTGTTGGAATAACATGTGACAGGGACAAAGAAAATAAAACACAGGTTTCATGTCACCAGTATCTATGAATATACCTTTGATACCCTATGAATATGGAAGATCTTATATCTTACCTCTAGTGCATCTCAGATCAAATTGTAATTTTTCAGGTAATTTTCATCCTGTCCTTTGGTTGCTATCACCATAGTTCTCAGGAGTAAATCATTGCCTCTTCTGACCTTTCATTATGTTTTCTTTGCCACTTGGATTCTAAAGTTCCGTTATGGTTGATTCTCCTTGTCCCTTGCACTGTTCTTTAAGAACTCCACTGTTAGGCTCTTTCAGTTGCCTTCTTAAGAAACACATCAAACTCATGCTCTTTATGCATGCAGAAAGTGTTACCACTCATACACAGGCATCCTTATTATCTCAGGGCCATGTTTCAGATGATATCTCTATATAACTGAGAGTTCTCTGTACAGATCCTACCAACACCTTGTATGTAAAATAAGATATGATATCTCTCCAAGTAAACCTCTTAATTTCTTTAAATAAGAAGTCTGATTCCATATATTCCTCATGGCTATCATGTTCAGACTTGGAATTTGGGCTAGTAATCTTTGCATAAAAACTACCCTTCAGAAACTCTATTCAGAAATTCAGGTAATATTTCAACTTCGCAATTAATATTTTGTCTCTTCTATGTCTTCAAAGGTCTAATGGCCAGTGTTATTTTGCCTTATGTGTAATCTTGAGAATATAAGAAAAGTTGCCTGATCCACCACCCTACCCACACACAATACACAGTTATCATTTGATCAACACACAATCCCAATGACCAAATAAAGTGAATGTCCTTACTGACACTATTTTTCTGCTTTCCATCATCATCACTCACGATGAATACACAAGAATTTAAGCAGAGAAAATAGATATAGAAAGTCGGAAACCTTCCTCCAAGCTGCTTTCAGAAGAAATATATAGTACTCAGACTGAATTTTATTAGTTAGAGCAAATAATATATTTAGACTTAACTTCAAGAAAAATAGATGCATTTTGTGGTGACTTAACCAAGTCTAATTGGAGACTACAATATTGTGAAACATCTCTAATAAACGATATAGGTCTACTACCTAACTATGAAGGCCACAGGAGTCAGACTATTGAGGCCATGCTTTTAATGAATAGCAGCTACACCCATCATCAGAGCATGATGCATCAGTTCTCAAATCATAATCTGGAGACTACTTGTCTTAAAAACCCAAAATATTTTCAGATAACATTCAGATGTTACATATTATAGTCTTCTTCCATTAACAGCTGTTTTTCAAAGCTATAGGGCGTGTCTCAAAAACTATATGCCCTCACTAAACATATTAGTAGCTAATATGTAGCTATCTATGATTGTTCACAAAAAGGAATATCTTTTTAAGCATTTCATATGCCACTTATTTTAAATAAACTAATAAACACATATTCCTTGTGTCAATTTGTAATAATTCACAGGGTAATTTGAGTTTCAGAGGTCCTCAAGGGACTCTTAACCCTTTTGCTATTGCTATATAATATTTAAATCTCTTCCTTTTCATTTACATTTTCTTCGGTCCAATTTAGGTGTTATTTCTAGTATCATGCCCCAGTCAACTTCCTGCATACTAATCTGTATCCCAGCTGCTGTTTTCCCATGACTCCATTTAATATAATAGGTCCTGAGAGTAATTCAAAAAAGCAGACTCAAATTATACTTACAGCTCTATCTTCTGATGGCCAGTGGGAAACAAGGGTAGTATTACCGATAGTATAAAGGACATAATATCTCAATAGGTGAAATGCTATATTTGATAATGCATCAGTGATTAATACCAATAGTATTTGTGATGGTGAATTTCAATTGTCAACTTGAGGAGATCTTGCATACAATAGTAGGTGTTAGAAGGTACACTAGCTTCAGTTGGCACTATTCTTTAGGCAGGGACTTTGTAGGAAGTGACCTGAGCACAAGTGGTATTTTTTCCTACTTCCTGACTAGAACTCAATGTGGCCAGGTCTCTCAAGCTCTTGCCA
The DNA here is from genome assembly GCA_028551405.1 of Uromys caudimaculatus. Lineage (NCBI taxonomy): Eukaryota > Metazoa > Chordata > Mammalia > Rodentia > Muridae > Uromys > Uromys caudimaculatus. The sequence continues at coordinate 15,909,597 of CM052709.1, forward strand.
CTGGGATTGCCCTTCCATGATGGACTGTATCTTATAGCTGTGAGCCAAAATAAGCCCCTTCACTTCAATTGTTTTTAACTGTTATTTATCTGTTTGTTTTCTTGTTTGTTTTATCATAGCAACAGGAAAAATGGCTAAGACAGGAACCAAGGGTAGGGTTATGATATGTGTCAGATATTAGGGGACAGTAGGGTAAATGATAATAAGAGAATTAGAGAAGGAATGGCTCTTGTTAGATACAATTAATGATACGAAAAAATCAACTTCAATAGTCAATGCAAGTAGATCTTGTAATTTATCGGGAATATTAATTCTTGGATAAATAGAAAAAAAGACTCATTGTTCACTCCAAGGCGGAATCATCAGAGAAGCAAACCACTAGAATGGGTGGCCTTTAGATATGAAGAAGAGGGATTGCAAAACAAGACAGATTTGCGAACTTCACTCCTCAGTCCTAAGTGTTATAGTAGCAATGTTTTTGAAGTACTTATTCTTCATACAGCTTCTTCATTGTTATTATTTCTTTCCTTTGTCTTGTCTTCATCTCCTCCTCCTCCTCCTCCTCCTCCTCCTCCTCCTCGTACTACTACTACTACTTCTCCTCCTCTTCCTCCTCCTCCTCCTTCTCCTCCTCTTTCTCTTTCTCTTTTCTGTTTATTTCTTGTGACAGAATCATTTTGTAGTCCAGACTATACTAGAATTCAGGATGAAGCGTTACCCTGCCGGCAGCTCATAGTGATCTTCCTATTTTAGCCACCAAGTCCTGGAATTATAGGAATGAGTTATGGGTCCTAGCTTGCCTGTATTATCTTCAGTAGAGCAAATGAATGCAATCTCAGGATTAAGTTTCAAGACTTTTTGCTGTTAGACCATTCTTTTTCTTTCCTACCAGATACGAGGAGTAGAGCCATTTTACATTGACTTAAAACAGACCAAAAATGTCTAGTTATGTATGGCATGCCAGCACTAACTTTTCTACTCTCATTCGTAATATCCATAAAGCAGGACCACTGGGACATTTGGTTTTAGAGGTCATACTGCTCTACTAGAATCTATAGATTCTCCTTGTCTAGAGCTTATAGCTCTATGACTGACATATAATGCAGGTTGAAATATTGAACCTTATCCATATTAGAAATTTTTAATATTCAAATGTCAAACTCTATGAAGGTTTAGGAAAGTCACATATTATAAGAAAATGTTATCACATTTATAATTATAAATTTGTATCTAGAATACCTCAAATCAATGCCAATAATAAAAATGTTTCCAAAGCAAAACAAAAACGTGATACTAAACCAAAGAAGATATACAGTACAGAAAGCATATAAATAAAACTTATGTGACATCATAGATTACTAGGAAAGTATAATTAAAATACCAACAATGGTGTTAACATTGTTTAACATGGTTTTTCAACAAAGGTTAAATGAAACATTGAGCACATCACCTACCAAGAAATAATGTGAATGAACTCAAGCGTGCATGCAACAATTATAGGGTACAAAGTACACAAGTACTTTACAAAATGTGATTCTGGAAAAGTTGAACTGACAATCTAATTCAAGGTATTCACCCAAGAAAAAGTGAAAGTGCATGTCTACACAGGAACTCAACACAACTATTCATAGCACATTTCCTTTTATTTTTAAATTGAGTTCTTATTTTAGTTTAAATGCAACACAAAGAAGGTGTTAAAACTGGTATAGAAGCTCAATAAAATGAATATTCAGATTTTTCGGTTGTAAAAGGAAAGGTATTAAAAATTCTCAACCAGAATCCCTCCAACGTGATCACAGTAGATGAAGTCTATGCTTGTGTATGCAGTTAGAATGACACCTCTTCATAGAAATAGTGATGAACTTCAGGTAGTTCATAATTTTACCATCAGGAAACTGGTTAGGTAGTCATTAGGCTATTCTCAGTCCCCTAGATCAGGTATGAGAGAATCTCAAAGTAATTATGCAATGTGAAGAAGAAAACAGATGACAACTTCATTTTACAAATTCCATTTAAAGCAGTCAAGAAAAGCCCTGTCTACAATGATAGAAAGTGTGTGGTGAATGAGAAAAATTCAGGAGGAGGGGCCAGAGGCAGAGTGACGATGACAGGGCACATCTTTAAGATGGGGGTATGTGAAAAGAATTTTTAAATGAATGAGCTATGCAATATGGATGGTGGTTTTGGTGATAGTGTCTGATTTCTGTTAGAAGTACTAGTGGCTATAAATCCTTTTCAATGATCCTATGTGTTTATGTCCAGTTACTGTCCTGTGGCTTGCTGCAGTGGTGTTGTAAAGGCACTTAATGTTGGGCATTCAGGAGTAAGCTGTAGTGCTTAAATAAGAGATGAGGCTTTGTCTCTGTTCTGGTCAAATCTAAGGTAGAGATAAAGACTAAAAACAACACAATAAAGAAGCAAAGGAAGGAAGGTATGAGAAAGCAAGTTTAACAAAACAGAAAGAGAGCTCACCGGCAGATTTCCTAGCCACACTGGGAAGGAAGTGAAACCTATAAATGTCACGTTGATCCCCATCTTTTAGTCACCTCTCTGGCTCTGTCTTTGTGTCCCTGGCCCTGTACCCCTCCGTGTGTGTGTGTGTGTGTGTGTGTGTGTGTGTGTGTGTGTGTGTGTGTGTGTGAGTGTGGGTGTCTGGTCATGTCTGCATGTATCTGCTTAAAATAAGATTGTATTTAATTTTATTTTATGAGTGCTTTTCTTGTCTGCATATATGTGATTACATCCTTGCCTGGCAGCCAAGGTGCCAGAAAAGGACGTCAGATAGCATTGAAAATTAGAGTTGCTGTTAGCCATCAAATGGGTGCTATGAACTGAACTCAAGTCTTCTGGAAGAACAGCCAGTTCTTCCACCTTACCCACCACTCTCCCCACCAATCTTCTTCCACTCTTAACCACCAAATGATGACTCTACTCCTGTCACTTTCATTCTTACTATTTCCTATTAAATCCTTCAAGACAAAATAGAAAATCTGGGTCATTACAAATAAAACCTTTCACCTAATTTTGACAAAAAAACAACCTACAAACATCATCAACAACAACAACAAAACATACACAGGAAGGATATTGAAGGATCCCCTAAGCATTTATCACGGTGTCTTAGTCAGGGTTTCTACTCCTGCACAAACATCATGACCAAGAAACAAGTTGGGGAAGCAAGGGTTTATTCAGCTTACACTTCCACACTGCTGTTCATCACTAATGGAAATCAGGACTGGAACTCAAGCCGGTCAGGAAGCAGGAGCTGATGCAGAAGCCATGGAGGGATGAAACTTACTGACTCGCTTGCTTCTCCTGGCTTGCTCAGCTGGCTTTCTTACAGAGCCTAAGACTACCAGCCCACAGATGGCACCACCCACAAGGGGCCCACCCTCTTGATCACTAATTGAGAAAATGCCTTACAGCTGGATCTCATGGAGTCATTTCCTCAACTGAAACTCCTTCCTCTGTGATAACTCAAGCTTGTGTCAAGTTGACACAAAACCAGCCAGTTCTCGAGGTCTATTGCTATTTTTCTTCATTCTCCACTGCCCTTTCCTCCAATGACTTTTAAAGACTCCTTGGGATGTGATGTCCAAAGCCTTGTGGAATATATAAGGATTCTCCTTTTCTTTAACGACAAATTCAACATTCCAAAGCTATGCAGTATACATATCACCCAAGTTTGCTGTAGGGAAACACTCTTTTCTCTCACTTCAGTTTATTAGAGACTGTATGCATTGGTCTATACGACAACACTTTTATTTCCTTGAGTTTCTTTCTGCTGGTCTATGGTTGTTTATTAGTTCTTAGATGATTTATGTATTTCCAGTGTTCAGGTGCCTTGAAGGTAAGATGAATAGGGGTGTTTTTATAGTAATATTTGAAAAATAGTTCAAGGCTTGAAAAAGCAAAGCTTATTAGGTAGTCAAAATTAAAATGAATGTTTTCTTTACCATGCTATTTCTTGAGACCGTACAAGAGTCGGGAACAGAAGGTTTCTGAAAAATGTTTCTTTTCGTTGCTCTCTATCCACAGAACATCAGTGTCAAGTATGAATACTAAGTCATTTACCATAGAGAGTTGTGTATTTTTTTTCAGAAGTTTATTATGAAAGAGACAACACTAAAGCTATAGTACATGAATCCTGAGCATCTAGAGCTCTTAAGTTTGAAGACAAATTCTATTCAACATATAGGCAAGACTTCCCATGGTGTTTCTTCATGGAGACATAGAATATCCCTATTATTGTTTTATGTAAAAACCCATTTTAATATCATCATAAATGTGCTTAATTAAATATGTACTTGTGTTCTTATTTATACTAATCTTAAAATTATTTGATAATATAAAGGTACCTGTTCATCTATGGTTTAAGATAAAGAATTCCTACTATGAGTCATATAACAGGAAATAACCAAATCCCATCTAGCCGTCTTAAGACATATTTCTGAATATATTGTAAGTTATCCAATTGTTACTAATATTTCATGTCTTAACGATTCTGTCCTTGAAGTATTAGTTTTCCATTACACTTAAATATCCACCAAGAAGTTTGTGATATTGAAGATATGCATAAGGATTATTTAGGTAAGGTCATATATGGCTTATTTAAGTTTATATGAATTTATCTTGCCATAAAATAAAATAAAAAATCAAAGAGAGTTTGAGGGTAAAATATTCTTATTTGAAGTGATAAAACATAATACTTTCCTGACTAGGCTAATCGGAGAAATTCTGACAAGAGGAATGCCAAGTATCACTAAGTAGCCGAGAAGTGTTCTGGAAAGGACTGAGGTCAAATATGAGCAATGATGCACCTTATTACTCTCCATAATAGATTCAGCTTCTAATGTTGGTTCATAACCTATATGAAGGTGATTAAAATAACCATTCAGGCAATCAGCTCAAGTTCTGATGAGGTGTGCAGAGGTGATAAGGAAAGGAGGTAAAGTATAGGGTCATGGTTGTGCTCCAGTGATGTAGAGACCCACAGACTGAAAGTACATGAATATAAAACCAACACATGAGAAAAGAGAAGAAGTCAGGGTCATAAAGAATCCAAACTATGGGGGATTTTTGCTGTGGATGTGTAGGCTATGCGCAAGCAACAGTTTATTCAGTATGATGAGAAAAACGGCAAGAACATCATAAGATGAGCTTAAAATGAGAGGAACGTAGATGCAGGCTGACTAACCCCTTCAGAAAGCCATCTGAGAAAAATCAGATATCACCAAACAGAAGGGAGGCAAACAGGAACAAACTTTTGTTTTTTTTCTGTTTTGTTTTCAATATTGGGGAGACATGCTATGTATATTCTTGGGGTTAAAAAGTTCATGAGACAAAGGGTGATGCTATAAGAATGAGATGAAAGTTATCTAATAAAGGAAAATGTTGAGAAGTATCTTGCTCTAATCCCATACGTAAGATTTTGCTGAATATGGAAGAGGGCTGCACATCATTCCCAAGTGAGTAAAGGGGCTGGAAGAAGAATGAACAAATAAGCTACTTCTAAAGGCCAGAAAGACCTGCTGAGTTAACCATCTTAATGACCTAAGAAATAAATTGTCCTGGGAAGCATCAGGAAGTACCTGGTAAGGGAATTGGCTTCAAAAAAACAAATGTTAAATGTCTCAGGAGCTGGCTTTGTTCATGATGCCAGACTGTGACTGTGGGGATTTACTGAGAATATTTGGCAGTATGAAAAACTAGGATAATGGAGGAACAGAGGTTTTCATGGCTTCTGCATGCTCAGTGGGTGATCCAGGTAAAGGAGAGATAATATAGTAAAGTTATCTCAATTCAAAGCAACTGCAGTGGAAGAAATACGGCAATAGTGTGTAAGGCACTAGGGAGAATGGGTTTTATGTTTCATAGTTGGGTAACAATGTAATTTATCATCCAAAGTGGGGCATATTTGAAAGCAAAAGAAGGCTCAGACTAAACACAATGTTTGGGAAATCAGAATAAATTGTTCTGTCAATAGGCAACTCATGATAAATGGTCAGTTTGTTCACAGTGATGGAAACAAATTTTTTAAAGACCACACCAATTGGGGTAAAATGTCTAGTAAATGGTCTAAATCTATATGGCATTGGTTAAAAAAAAAGTTGGAGTAAGAGACTAAAACTCCTGGAAGTATAAAATAGGGTGCAGAGGGTTAGGTTTCAGAGGCTTAATAGATGCTGTGACTCTGGTTAATGAAACAATTTACTGTTGCTGGGATGCTGAAGAGGAAGAACTCATTGAGGATCAAGAGGTTGCAGTGGTCTAAGGTTAAAACAGAGATGTTTATTTTCCACACATTTAAAATTGTCAAGGAAGGGAGTGGACGAACGGTGGAGAGCTTGGAAGCCAGAGGCTCTAGTGCTCAAAGACTGCAATAGAACAAGCTTAAGAGGGTCAGTCGGTAGCAAGCATGGGGTCTGGGTAATGTGACACTTGGTGAAGATAGCTTTATAAGAGGGCACAAGAGGTTTGGTAATAGCTATTAAGGAATGAATATATCTGGCTGCCAGGGATTCACATCATTAAGTGTTTGAATCATCCTCGATCCAATCTCCACTCTGCACCTTTGATTATGATTTTACTTTCAATACTCTCAGAGAAACTAATAACACAATCAGATTTTACATGTCTTTGCAATCTTTATTTTAAATTATTAACCTAGACTTCTCATTATAATCACAAATTTTAAATTTCCGATCCTAATTGCATGTCTCCCTTCCTTTCCTTCCTTTCAACTCTGCCATGTACCCTTCTTTATTCTCTTTCAAATTCACAGGCTGTCTTTTTATTAGTTATTATTACATACAAATGTCTACACAGCATGTATTCTATAATATAACCTGCTCTGCCTATTTAATGTTGCTTATATTTATGTGTTGAGGGCTGATCATTTGGTATTGGATAACTATTTGGTGTGCTCTTTCCTAGGGAAGGCTGTTTCTCCCAATGTTAGCATTTGTTAGTTGCTTACAGATTTTTGTATATGGCAGAGACATCTTGAGCTTTTTCTTGTCCATACTGGTAGGTCTATTGGTATCATCTTTGCCCAGTTGCTGAGATTTTATGGGTATAGTTTCTGACATTACCTGGAGTCACAAGATCACATTTTTCCTGATCTTCTGGCTCTTTCAATCTTCTTTCCCCTTTGGCAGTATAACCTGAGCTTTGGCTGTGCTTGCTATATTGTAGGTGTCTCCATTGGAACTGGGATACACAACTCTACATTTGTAATTATTGTGTATCTCAGAATTGGTCTTAATCTGTTGTGAAGAGAGGTTTCCTTGATGGGGGGTTGAAGACTACTATTATCTGTGGGTATAAGAACAAATATTTACATCATAATGATGTTAAATTCTACTCTAATAACCATAACATCACTGGGACTGAGTAGTTATGTAGGGAAAAGAGGAGTATTCATGTTTGGTACTGGGGTTTTTATTAGATGGTGTTTGGCTCTTGAAGAGAACATTGCCAGGACAGATGAGAATGGTCACTGAATATATGTATATTTATACATGAAATGATATACATTATACTTCTTATAGCAAGTATGTTAATGATATGTTTCTATATGGCTTTTTTGACATCCTTATTGCTATTCAACTCACCTAGCTCCTCCTGTATATACCTTCATACTCACTCCATAAAGGGCCTCCCATTCTCAGTTTTCTAATCCCACCACTTGTATCTACTATCTGCCTTCCAAGCTCCCCAATCCCCCTGTTCCTGGTTTCTTCAATTACTCCAGACCATGCACTTTCACCTGAAGGTTTGGGATTGTGGTGCCAAGGAGAGAGAATATATGGCATTTGTCTTTCTGGATCTGGGTTCTGACAGTCAGTGTGATCTTTCCTGCACATTTCATCATTTCCTTCTTTTCTGTACATATTCATAACATTCCATAGGATATATATACCACTTTTTCATTATCTATTCATTAATTGAAGAATTTCTAGCTTTTTGTTTCCATTTCCTAGGTACTGACTAGAGCATCGGTGAACATGTCTAACCATTTATCTGTGGTATATAATGTCAAGTCCTTTGGAAATATGACAAGGAGTGCTATACCTGGGTCATAATCAGTCAGGAGAATTCTTAAAAGCTAAAAATAAATCTGTCATATGACCTAGCTCTAGTACTATTTCACTTTTGATTTTGATTAAGAATATTTCTTTCTAAAATGATGTCTACAGTTCCCTGACAAGTAAACACAAAATGTACTGTCTACAGCAGAGTCATATCCTATGAAGTGGGAAATGACAAAGGGAATTGTCACATTTCAACATTGTTTTGAAATGTCTCCATGTAATTCCATTATTTATAAGTTAAAGTAGCAAAAGGAGTTTTAAAAGTACAATCTGTATTCAGAGCAACTTTGTTAAGATTATAAATGCTTTCCATCTCTGCTATTTTATACCCTCTATCTCTGATTTTAACATATAAAATTGTATGTATGAACAGCTTTCACATTTAGTTCCATTCTATCATTCATGATGTGAATGGCTATCTTTTATAAATGTTATAGTATATTCCCAATATGACTTTAGCAAGATAAATCATTTGACAAATTAGTACTAATACTTTTTCATTATGATGTTTTTATTGCATTAAAATTAAAGCATGCCATTGGTCCAAGTACTTTTTTCTTTTCTTTTTTTGAAAACTTTAGGAATTTTGCTTGTATAAAATGGCATAACTCAATGTCAACTGAATAAACTAATTGCAAATCAATAATATATAAAATTTAATCTTGGCTTGATTATATGAAGTTATTGAAATTATATTAAACTATAGCATAACCAATGTGACAAAATATTATCTTACTATTTAGTGATAATGTATTAGGTATGTTAGTACTCTGTTAATGACCTTTGTGTAGAAATCTATTCTTGTCACTTGCTTTTCCCCTTAGATGGGCTCCTTGATGATAATTTTGGCTCCATCCTTTCTTCTTTACTCTGAAGCTTCTCAGTAGAATTGAAAATTAATTTAATACTTTCATCCTTTCATCAGGGAATAGTATCCAGCCCCCAGATCTGCCACATTTACCTAGTCTCTCTCTCTGCATTTATTCTGCAAACCCTGGCAATATACACGGTTCTGCAAATGCAGGCAGCCACATGATTAAAATTTATAAAGATTATATTATATAATCTTAAAGATGAAAGAAACCTAACTTTAAATTATTGCTTTGAGTTTTGCTAAATAGTTTCTAGTCTTTATACTTTGTGAACATGTATTTTACCCAGACAAAGGATGGTACAGAGACTTTCAAAATACCTGAGTAATTAAACAACGTAACTTAAAGCACTCAGCAATCTGTGCATGAACATGGAGGACTCAGTGAACTCTATCCTTATGGTTGACAGCCTTTTGTCTACACAGGAGTCTAGTCAACTTACTTTTCTCTATTAGACTTTTTTCTTAATATGAGGCTTTATTTTTAACCTACCTGACATGGTCCCCACTGATCTCTGCTTCTTGAATTTAAGGTCTCTGTGTAATACCATGCCGTTGAGCATGTACTATACCTAATGACTTTATTACAGCTGGCAGTACATGACAGAGTGGAGGGATGGCACCTCTGAAATTAGGTTGTACAGTTCTGTGGGGTTTGGCCTCCATGTTTCTTTATCCCTTCTCAGTTGCTCACTCTGATGAATCCAGCTATGATGGTGTAATCTACCCCAGAGAAAATCTCTATATAGAAAGAAATGAAGACAACTCAGAGGAATTGCAGTTCTTCATGCTACAGTCTGTAAGGAACTGAATGTGCCATTGATGACATCTGTGATCCTAAAGCTGATTAGTTTACTCAGGCTTTGAATCCATATCACAAAATATCAAATATTGTAGCAGTGATCAATATTATTGGTTGTCAAATTGACAACATCTGGAATTATTTAGACCCTAAATGGCTGGCTCCACCTGTGAGGAATTTTTATTCTTAATTAAATCATTTGAAAGGGGAAGACCCACTTCTAATTCACATGTGTGAAGTGGAAGATCCACCATTAATCTGGGTCACACCTTTGCCTGGAAACCTATAAAAAGAACATAGTAGAAAGAAGCTTGTGGTCTCTTTACCTGTTCGTGCTATCTCTCACTAGAAAGTCTATCTCTTCACTGGCATTAAAACCTATTTCTTTGAGATTCCTACAAATACTGAAGATCTGCTGAGACATTCAGCCTTGATAACTGGACAACTACTGGATTCTTAGACATTCAATTGGTAGACAGTCATGGCTAAATTAGCTAGTTCACAGCCTGTAAGCCATTCTGATAACTGCCCCCCCCTCTGTGTCTGTCTGTCTGTCTGTCTGTATGCCTTTCTGTCTGCATGCATACATGTATTTATATATGTAACTCCAGTCTAGAAGTTATGTTCTTCTATTGAACCCTGTCAAATACAATGGCTTAAGGAGGAAAGGACTTAATCTCATGATTTCAGAAGCTTTAGTCATAGTCTGCAGTTCCTGTTTCTGAGCTGGTGGTAAGACAGACCATATAGACCTCATGGTGCACAGGAAACAGGTACATTTAATTCTAGTCAGCGCTCTAGATACTCTATTTAAAACATTTTCTCCTTACTTCCATATCCAATATCCAATATTAAGAAAATATTGCTTTTAATTGTTGTGACAGAATGTTGCAAAATTCTAAAGAATTTTTAAAAAACTATTTGTAATGTTGTAATAAGAGAAAGTAAAAATTAAAACAAATCAAGTCAAATAAAATTAATGTGTTATTTAACAGATATAGTTATAAAGGTAATAATTGCAAATTACCCTTATATATGCATATAAAGACATTAGATCAAAGTATATTTTCACTTAATATAGCAAATACTTAAATAGAGAAACATGTTAATTTTACCAACATCTTCTATATTATACATTTTGTTTAATATCAATACACATTCACCTCTTTAATGGCTGATGTACTTATATTAGAATTGTTTAATGCATGTTTTGTATTTGTGATGAATTATAAGTAAAGCTTTCAAACAATAGGAAACAGTCATTCTACAATTTTGGCTTATAAAAGAATCTTACAAATATCACATATTTGGATAGATTTCAATATTGCACTAAGTGAAACATATTAATAAGCAATTTGGCAAAGAAGGACACAGTAGTGTGTGCTTTACTATGCCTGATGATGCGCAGCTTGGCTCCCCTAACTTAAGGAAAGACATTTCAATGGGAATTGTTTAATAATTTAGTAAGAGATAGAGATATTTTGGAAAGAACACTGAGAAGCTGAGCATTTAATGGCTGGCAAGGAACATGGGAATGAGAACAGCCTGCAGCATGGAGACTATAAATAAATAAGAGAGATTTCTAGACTGTCTTAAAAAACTGAATAAACTCAAACCCTCACATGGAGTCAGAATTAATCTGATCTACTTTTTAAGGGAAGAGTAGAGAGTTAAAAAAAAAATAAGTGAGCTTAGAACTGTACAATTTAGATAAGGGAGAGAAGTATTTTCTTCAAACCTTCAAGTGATGTCTGCTATGGCTAAAGATACACTTCCAAGTACCCCAGGCAGAACTGTTGACTCCAATGGCTAAGACTACCAAGTGCACATGTAGAAAGCTTCACAGAATTTTGCCATGCAGTAAGCCAAATTCATTTTTTTTTCAGGACAAATCATCTTTCACTGGTCAGAATTATGCAAATTTGTTTGATACATTGATCTAATTAATCAGATGCAGATATTCTCAAAATTAGGAATGAGGTGCTTTACTAGATCTGGAATAAATTTGGCTGTGAAGCACAGTTACTGCTTTAGAGTTGGAGAAATGTTCTGAGATCTGAGAAGAGCTCTGGAGGCCCATCCCCAGTGACATGCTACATCTAGCAAGACCACACCTCCTACACTTACCCAGACAGCATTATCAACTATGAAGCCGTTATTCAATTCCTCTATACTTTGGGGGACATTTATCATTCAAACCACCACACCACAATTTCTATTCCAAGGCCTTGGAGAACAAATATGCTTCCTAATTACTGTCTCTCTGGTTCAATAAGGTCTTAAAATATTCTCTAGGTTAAAATCTAAGGTTCATTTGGAATGTATTTTTTTTGTTTAATTTTGAGATTGTGTTTTAATTACACCCTTTCTTTCCCGTTTTTCCTTCCAAACTTTCCTATCTACCTCTCCCCATTGTGCTCTTCAAATTCATGGCCTCTATTTTAATCAAATTTCTTGTACGTGACACTTTCTTCTCTCCTCTACAGACATTTCCTGCACTTGGTAAATAGACATACATGCTAGACAAACACCCATAACACATTAAATAAATAACAAATAAATAAATTTAAAATGCTAAAACATACATAAATAGTTTAATGAGATAAATATTAAATATTTATTTCAATATATTTTTAATTATGCATCACTTTTTATTTCTTAATATTCCAGAACAAAACTCATCTATAAACCAGTATATAGTGAATATTTTGCTCTCATATATATGTATGTGTGTATATGTATATATGTGTGTGTGTGTATGTGCAGGTATGTATTTTGATGTTTCCGTATTTTATATATATATATATATAACTGACATTTAGTGAGGAAGGGATTCTTGTAATAAGTGTGTGCTCACTATAAAAGAAAGAATGCTTACAAAACACTTCTGCAGAAAGAAAAACAAGAGAAATCTTTCAGGCAGTTGATAGAGAAGGACATTATGCTGCAAAACCACAATGTTTTGCTGCTATGACATAAACAAAACTTGTAATTCTACCAAGATGAGTGACAACTCTGGAGAATTTGAATGAGGATGGGCGAGGAGAGACCATTGTGCTCCATGAGATGAGACATTGCGTACTTGTTTAGAACAAACCTTAGCCTACCCAAGAAGTAAGCACCACCATTTTGTTACTACAGAGAATCAGACTCATTTGCTGAACTGATCAAATTCACTACCCCGTCTCTACCCTGTTCCTTCACTCTGTATGGAGAGATGTACTCCATAGGTGCTCAGTAGCAAATTTCTGATATTCTTGTCTTTGACTATTTCTGGTTGTCAGGTATCTGCAAGTCACTTGCCACTACAAGTCAGCAAAGCCTCATTCCCAATATGTCACTGATTCCCCAGCTATTCCTTAGTTAGGGATGCATGACTCCCTGCCTCAAGCCACTGGTGACTCATTTCTTTAAAGTTTTCTCTTGTTTGGTCTTCCTTCCTCCCAATGACATAAAGGTGTAGCGTCTTGCTTTATACTAGGGAACTTTTTATATCAGCAAACCATAGTCTGTGGGTCAAATGCAGCATGCAGCCAAGAGATAAAACCAAGGTTTACATTTATAAGTGGATAAATTTTCATTTTAGGTTTGTTCCATAGGCCCTGAAATATTAATATTTGGCCCTTTAATAAAATTCTGCTGACCATACTGTAGATATCATTTCCAGTGACTTCAGTTCTGTACAGTTTTGGATTTCTAACACGTGTGTAATTCCCAAATTCCAGTAATTCCAGTGTTCTGCTTCTGGATTCTTATCTCCCAAACCATTTTATTTTCCTGTGGCCACCAACAGCAAAATGATGAAATTGTTCAATTGTTGTTTATTAATGTAGATTGTACACACATGATATGTCTATGCATATATACAATAAACTTAATGATACTCATTCCCCCATTATCTTTTATCACATCCATCCCTGCCCTATAGGTCCCTTCCTTTGCCAGTGAGTCCCTTGTACTACCTTCATGTCTTAATTTCAATAAAATTATGCATGTAAGGGAAATATAATATATGTTACATTCTTAATAAATGTGAATATATGTTGGATGAACACATTTTGTGAGTATATTCCCTATTAAAATTCTAGTTACCCTCAGAAATAATGTTATCATGGGCTTAACTCTATGTGGTTCACAATATGACCTTTCCATCCTATAAAAGCATGCTTGATTTCTCTCTTTTCTTAAGTACAGGCAACCTATTCTAGAATACAGAAACTAAAAAAGAAATCTATGCTACAAATAGCAACTATCCATTTTTGAATAATTATTATGTACCAGGCACTTAAAAGCATAATCTTATTTGATCCTCTCAAGAACTCCACAAGGTATTATTCATATATTAGCAATGAAAAAGTGAGATTCTAAGAGGTTAATTGCTCAAATTCAAAAAGAACGTAAGTGTCAGAGTTCCAGCTGAGGCCTTTAGAGATACAAACCTCATCTTTCTTCCAGTATATTGAGCAAGATAAGAATGTCTTCAGGGTCAGGCATATTTGTTAATGGTCTATTATGGTGGAACTTTTAGAAGAGTCAAATTAAGTTTAGAAAGATTACTTAGCATCACCTCAAAGGATTACGGAGGTATTGTTCTCCACAGTGTGTCACAAACACTAAGAGGCCTGTGTGTTGGAAAATAATGCAGACTTGTCAAACAGTGCTATATGTAGGGGTTGTTTTGAACACAATAAATGCACAAGGAACTTCTTTACTCCCCTATGACTACAAACAAAGACAATCCAATGTGTTACAGAATCTTAGAGTTTTATAGCTCTAAAAATTGATCATTTTATTGGATGATCTTCTCACTTCTTCCCACACCTACAGGTTGTTTAGCTGATTAAAAAACAAACAAACAAAACAAAAAGATCCAGCAAATTACCAATGTAAATTGAACACCGGATGAACTATTTTAACTTTATTACTGAATAATTTCTCTGCTTTCTTTTATCAAAAATTAACATAACTCTTCTTTATTCAAGTCTGAAGTTTCCTAATAGGTCCAATCAGTTCGAATAAAGATATTCACATACAAAAGGAAGCAGGCATTTCTCACAAGTAGTTAAAAATTTTCAAGCTTAATATAGTTTATACTTATATAAGTATTCTCCTTAAAAACCCTGTCATTAAAAAGACAGAAAAACATATATGTCTAGTTTTCAGTGTTCCTTCTGAGGGGCCTCTCTTACTTCCACTCTCTTTAAGAATTTCTAGATTATCTGCAAATTCCCAAGGCACACAAAGCCATTGGTATCCTCTTGATTCCACTCTGCCTGGCTAAATTGTGCATTGAGATTGAGTAACTAAGGATCCTCACAGCGCTCAATCTGGATGTATATCTTTATAGATTTGTACGTGGCTTTAAAAGTCTCATATCCACTTTGAAAATGAGAGCATGTCCTCGGAGCCATTTACCAGTATTTATTTCTCCTGAAATACACGAGACACCTCTGGAGCAGGGTGATGAAGGGAATCACAATATTCAACATGTTCTCAGAATTTCCCTTCCATTAACATTTCTTGCATGCTTACTGCTCCAGACAAATGTTCATTTACTATTCATAATTCTATTAAACTCAAATAATTATTATTGTCCTTGCTTGCACAAAAAAGAAGCAACCAACTAAAGAATAATGAGATGATGTACAAAACTCTGCCTTAGGTCAGAGTGCAAATTCAGCCACTCTGATAATACAGCTTGTTTAATCATAAAACCATCATCTTTCTGGAAATCATAGAGTCCTTTATTTTAAAAGGAGGTTTTCAACACTTTTATTTTCTGAGTGAGCTCTCTTAATTAGCGCACTTAGTAATTTATGATATGGTGTCTGCAGAAGGGAACATAGACTGAGTGACCAATTGCCTTGAGCCACATTTGCAAATTTACTGAGAACACTTTTGTTGCCACATGACATTGCTTTCTAAACTTCACATTCTTAATCTTGCATGGTTGTTTTATTTTATTTTATTTTATTTTATTTTATTTTATTTTATTTTATTTTATTTTATTTTTTGATACTTCATTTACATTTCCAATGTTTCCCCCTTTCTAGGCCTCCTCTTTGGAAACCACCTGTCCCATCCTCCTCCCCCACCTCTATGAGGTATTCCACCCACCCACTCACTCCCATATTCCCACCTTGACATTCCCCTTTACTGGGGCCTCTCCTCCTCATGATGGCCAACAAGGCCCTACTCTGCCACATATGTGGTCCCAACCATGGGTCCCTTGATGTGTATTCTTTGGTTGGTGGTCCAGCCTCCAGGAGGATTGGGAGGTTGGGTCAGTTGACACTGTTGCTCCTTCCATAGGACTGCAAACTCCCTCTGCTCCTACAGATCTTTCTCCAACCCCTCCATCTGGGACCCCACTCTCAGTCCAGCGGTTACTCTTAAGTGAAACTTGGGTATTCCGAACTTTTGGGCTAATATCCACTTTTCAGTGAGTACATACCATGTTCGTTCTTTTGTGACTGAGTTACCTCGCTCAGGATATTTTCTAGTTCTATCCATTTGCCTGCAAATTTCATTAAGTCATTGTTTTTAATAGCTGAGTAGTACTGCATTGTGTAAATGTACCACATTTTCTGTATCTATTCCTCTGCTGAGGGACATCTGGGTTGTTTACAGCATCTGGCTATTAAAAATATGGCTGTCATGAACATAGTGGAGCATGCGTCTTTATTACATGTTGGAGCATCTTCTGGGTATATGCCCAGGAGTGGTATAGCTGGGTCCTCAGATACACTGAATCTAATAGAAGAGAAAGTAGGGAAAAGTCTCAAACACCTGGATACGGGGAAAAGTTCCTGAACAGAACACCAATGGCTTATGCTCTAAGATCAAGAATCAACAAATGGGACCTCATGAAATTGCAAAGATTCTGTAAGGCAAAGGACACTGTCAATAGGACAAAACGGCAACCAACAGATTGGAAAAGATTTTAACCAATCCTATGTCCAATAGAGGGCTAATATCCAATATATGCAAAGAACTCAAGAAGTTAGACTCCAGAAAACCAAATAATCCTATCAAAAAATGGCAAGCAGAGCTAAACAGAGAATTCTCAACTGAGGAAACTCAAAGGGCTGAGAAGCACCTAAAGAAATGCTCAACATCCTTAGTCATCAGGGAAATGCAAATCAAAACAAGTCTGAGACTCTACCTCACACCAGTCAGAATGGCTAAGATCAAAAACTCAGGTGACAGCAGATGCTGGCGAGGATGCGGAGAAAGAGGAACACTCCTCTATTGTTGGTGGGATTGCAAGCTGGTACAACCACTCTGGAAATCAGTTTGGCAGACCCTCAGAAAAATGGGCATGGTTGTTTTAACTAGTATATTTGAATTATGAAAAAAGTACAAATGTATGCTTCTATACTGATTGATTCCTTGTTACATCACTCCAGTCTCTAAAATACTATCTAAGGTACAGTAATATTTCATTAAATACTTCTTTAGTATAAAATAAACACTGAGGAGGATAGTTTCACAAAGGAATAGCATGTGCCAACACTGGTTTTGTCTCGTTAGGATGCCTTGATCAACAGCGGCCTTGACTGCTAAAGACAGAGAGAACGATTCCCTACTTCAAATCAATTGATAGAGTGGAATATTTAAATTTGCTTATTTGCATTATTAAACATGTATTTTAGAACTTATTACTCAGGTAAATAATTTATAATAAAAAAGTCCATTATGTGTGACATCTATATCTTTGTGCCCATAATGCTGAATCACTTTTGTGCACTGAGGTATTATTTTTGATAATGTTATTGACTGTGTGGATGTTTGTCAATCCTTTATGAGGAGGATATTAGAAGCAAAGGAAGCTTTGAGTGTAAGTTCATTTCCCAGAGCAAAACAGAAAATAATCTTTGCTCAATGTGCATTTCAACATTCCAAAATTGTACATGTTGCTAAATATAAGGAAAAATGTACATTTTACATGTATAAATTATTTCAAAATCTTAACATTACTGTTGGAAATCTAAATCAAAATATAGAAGAAAGATTTTTACTTTAGTGTACCATATTCTAAACGTTGACCCTCAAATTTTCTCTTTCCTTCTAGAGTACCTTAGCCCTTTTTCTAGACATAGTTTGTATTCCTCAGTTATTATAATTTGTGAAAAAATAAACTACCACAAAGATCACACTATGCACAAACTAACCGATAAACCCTACCCCCCCACACCCACACCCCAGAGGATCATTTTTAATTTGTGGGAAGCACACCTGATTAGAAACCTCAGTAGCTACAGAAAAGACTTGCTGAGGAACGAGGCGCCTCCTCCTGCTGACTCTTCCTTCTCAGTGTGGAATTCCCGTGTCTATGTTTGAAATTTCTCATGAAAAATACAGCCTGATCCCTAGTGTATTTCTGAATGGAGTGTTTGTATTTTCTTGGCCTAGTTTAACTCTTAGGAAAATTGTAAAATATCTAAGCCTTTTTATTTTCTCTTCAGCATTCTTATCTAGGATACCTGGGTTATAGCTACTTCTACAAAACTCCATTATATTTGAAGTTTACAGTTGAATAAACAAAAGCATTTCTAAAATGAATTAATTGGTATTCTGGAATTTTCTGCAGTCTTATTTTCTATAATGAGAATAAAAAATAATCTCTGAAGGAATAAAAGAAATAAAATGTATAAAGGACAATAATTTACTAGTAGAGACTTATAATTGTCCATGTTAATGAACTTTTGAACCACATAGGCAAAATGCAGGTACAATTACAGAATGGTTCATCTCAGTAATAATACCATTTCCATTACACAGGCTACACTGGTTGTTTCCAAATCTTTAATCACTTCTGAGATTTTTTTTTACCTGAATTGCTGATTCTTCTGACTCAGAAAACCATGATTATTTTTCAGCAATGGCTGGAAACATGACTATGAATAAAGGTGTATTTAGTGAACTTTATAACTCTTAAACCTTGAAATTAACATTAAAAATAAAATAATTCTTATTATTTAATTGTAGGTTTAGTAATACAAAATCATCATTCTGAAGCTTAATGACAGAAAACTGATTAGTATCATTTAAAATAATGCAGTAGAACATGCAAACACATACACATATACACACTCTGATATTTACAGATTTTGCTATTTTTGCTTTATTATAGTTCCTTTCAAAGAGATAGTCTACCTTTTAAAAAGTTAGTGTAAACTGGTATAGTCCCTATAAAAGCTTGTGTGGAGATTCCTCAAAAAGTTGCATACTAATGCACCAGCAATGCCACATTGAGACATATACCTGATGATTTCTACAGCTTTCTACAATGATAGCTGTTCATCTCTATTCATTGCTTCCCTATTCATTAGAGACAGAAATCGTAAACAGCCTAAATGACCAGTTGAGAGGAAAATAAATATGTGGTACATTTAAATAATGTACTTTTAAACGAGATATTCTTAAATATTATCCAGCTCTTAAGAAAACTGAAACTATTAAATTTGAAGGCAAATAGATGGATCTAGAGTGAGTCTTTCTGAGGTATCCCAGACATGGAAAGACAAATATTGCATGCTTTCACATGCATTCTGTCTTTGAAGGTTTCAATGTGTAGGTTTCAATCCAAGTAATCTCAGAAGTTAAGGGGATTCTAAGGGGTCATAGAAGAGGACAGATGTTTCTAAGGAAGAAGAAATATAGTATAATGTTACAAAGACATGAAGGGGAACTAGAAAAGGAGAATTAAATTGGAAGCAGGACAGGAGGGCAGAATGAGGAGAGAATATCAGAGGGATAAATTATATATATAAATTCAATATATATATATTGAATTTAATACCTTATAACACATGACAGAATGCCCCAACTAGACAGCTTATGCCACCAACTAAAACATTCCAGTGGTGCTGGGAATGCATTAAATTTTGATGAGTTCTTAGTCCAATGGGTCTCGTATACCGCTATATATCCCACACTATTTCCAGACTTATTGGTTATTCTCCATAACCAACTGCTGAAGACACAAACATATTCATTTCATTTAACACGAAGAAACTGAGCTTCTCCACAGCTAAAAGTTTCACCCTAATTGACTAATGTTCATGGTGCTAGAAGGCTACCTGAGGAAAACTGTAACCATCAATTTCATGCAGCTCCAAACCCTGTGACCTAGAGCCTATTGGTAGAATACAGAGGTTCAATGTGTCACAAAGGTTATGGGACTAAGCAATTGCTCTTTGGTTGGAATTAGGCCTACTTTATGAGATAGACTCCAGAGATTACACTGCTAAAGTGGCCTGGAACCTGTGACTCGACAGATCATAGGCCCTAAGGGAGAAATCTCCTACTGCTATTGTTACCAAGGAACATAGAATAAAATGACTGTTGACTTATTGCTCTAATCCTAGAGCAGAGCATTGTTCAATCCTTATCAGAAAAGCTTCTTCTTGCAGTAAATGGTAATTAACAACAACAACAAAATCCACAACTGGACAATGTGCACAGAGTGAGAGGTTTGAAAATACATAGCCCTAAATGTGAATATGATCTTATTTTTTGTCAAATCCCTCCATTCAAGGTTCAGGGATCTATACAAAAGTGAAGGTGAAAAAATAATAAGGGCTCAAATGATGGTTATACCAAGAAAAGAGTGTTTTCCAGGGGAGGGGAGAAGATGTACAAATAAACTCACAGAATCTATGACAGCATGCAAAGGACCTGTTAGGTTCAAATAGGACAAAACCCCGAACTGAGGAGAAGTAAACACAAAGTCTCACCCATCATCAAGATTCTATTAATAACTGCTGACAAAGGAAAAATCAGTTTTCTCCCATGGAGTATCAGTGGTATATCAACCACACTCCAGGCAAAGAGCCATGCTCAGAAACAGCTGGTCAATACAAAATATACTTCCCACTTCTTTGTGTGTGGGTGTGGGAGTGTATGTTCTTGTTTGTGTGTATGTGTGTGTGTGTGTTTGTGTGTTTGTGTGTCTTTATATATCTGTGAATCTTTTGTTTTAATATGTTTCATCTCATTGATTTTCTTTTTATCAGTTTGTAATGGTTTGCATATACTCTGCCCAGGGAATGGCACTAATAGAAGGTGTGGACCCACTGGAGTGAATGTGGCCTTGTTGGATTAGATGTGACACTGTGGGTGTGGGCTATCAGACCCACTTCCTAACTGCTTGGAAGTCAATTTTCTCTTAGAGGCTGGGAGATGAAGATGTAGAACTCTCAGCTCCTCCTGCACCATGCCTGCCTGGATGCTGCCATGATCCTCCCTTGATGATACTGGACTGAACCTCTGAACCTGAAGCCAGCCCCAACTGAATGTTGTCCTTATAAGGATTGCCTTGTTCATGGTGTCTGTTCACAGCAGTAAAACCAGTTAACACCTGGGACTGGGGTATTGCAGTGATAGGCCTGATCATGCTTTGGTTTGGAAAAATGTAGATTTTTGGATTTGGAAAGCGGTGAATGCTTTAAATGGGCATTAATGGACTATCCTAGTAGGAATATGGAAGACTTTGTTACTGAGAGTGATTTGAATTGTGCAGAGCTTGCCCAAGAGGCTTCAGTGGAGAAGAATTTCAGTTTGTGGCCTGGAGACTTTTTTGTGGTATTTTGGTGCAGAATGTGGCTGCTTTTTGCCCTTATCTGAAGAGTCTACCTGAGGCTAAGTTGAAGAGACTCAGATTAATTGCACTGACAAAGAAAGTCTCAGAATTGGCCATCATAGACTTTGTTCTCTGGTTAAGTCTCAGGAAGAACATTTTAAGCAAGTGTATCAAACTGAGAAAGGAAAAATATAAGATATATGGTTCGAGTATTAAAGGGGCATTAGGAATTGAAATGGAGCTGAATGTTGTGTCCTAGGAAATAACAGATTAAGGGAGTGGGACTTTGGGGCAAGATCCTACCCAGCTAAATTTAGATCCAGGCATGGTGGTACACACCTTTATTCTCAGAAGATAAAGCCAAGCAGATCTCTGAATTCAAGGCCAGCCTGAGACATGTAAATTCTAGATGAAGAAAAGCTTAAATCCAGGCATGGTGGTAGACATCTTTATCCCAGGAGATAGGCATGCAGATCTTTAAATTCAAAGTCAGTCTATGGAGCAAGATCCAGGACAGCTAAGTTTAGGCAGTGAAGGAGTTGGAAAACAGAAAGCTGGTGATAATGTAATAGAACAAGGGGGCCATGTTCCAGCTCTTGCAAGCAGCAGAACTCAGCAGCTTAGGTCATATGGCTCTGGCTTTAGAGTGCAAAATAGGAGGGACTACTGGGAAAATTGATGCTGGTTAGCTGAAGCTAAGAACTTAGTGGTGATTAAGAAGAGACCCACATCACTGAGGTGAAATCTTATGGGAAGTGTTTTCTGAGAGCACAGAGAAGTTGTTTTCTAGAGATAGCCATGGTTGTACCTTGTGCTGCAGCTATATTTGGTAATGTGTAAGAGTTACCCAGGTGGTACTGGTTTTGAAGGCATGAAGGAGTCATGAAGAGCAGCTGAGGTTTGGCACCATGAGAAGCCATGGAAGGGCATTGGCGAAGGTGCAGCCCCAGTTGCAGTTGACAGCCCAGGACTGAAGGGGTCGTGCAAAGGAGTTGAAGCTTGGCACCATGAAGAGAGCCTATGAAAGGCTACTGGTGAAGCCTAGTTGCAGCAGAAGACTCCAGTGTATTGGAGATGCCAGTACCATGGGATGGTTACCAAGATCAGCAGCAGCAGTAGAGTGGATCAACCTGAGCTTAGATTGCTACAGAGGGCAGAGTTAGAGAGTGATGCCAGCCCTTGGGAGGAGCCCAGGAAATCATGTGTGGACCCCGGACATTGAAACAAGAAGTTGTAATACTGAAGTTGCCTTGGAGACCCCAAGATGTTCCAGATGCAAAAGCCTTGGTCTATCTGCTGAGAAAAGCTGCTAACAAGGAGTGGAACCAGCCCAGGTGAAAGAAGTTTGTTGCAGTCAACAAAGATGTTAAAATAAAGAGTTGGAGATCTGAAGACTGCTTTGACATCAGACACAGAGATGCAGAGTTTGGCCTTTACCCTGCTGGTTTCTGTATTATTTGGGGGATTAGAGTTAAGTGATTGGAAGAATCTCAGAAGAGACTTTGAACTTTGAACTTCTAACACTGTTGAGAACTACTATAGACTAAGGGGACTTTTGAAGTTGGACTAAATATATTTTTCATTATGCTATGTTTAGGTAAGGCATCCATAGACTAATTTTTCAACAAATCTATGGGGGGCAAGGAGTGGAATGTGATAGTTTTCATATGTTCTTCACAGGGAATGGCACTATTAGAAGGTGTGTCCCTATTGGAGTGGGTGTGGTCTTGTTGGAGTAGGTGTGTCACTGTGGGTGTGGGCTATCAGATCCACTTCCTAGTTACCTGGAAGGCAGTCTTCTCAGAGGCTGAGAGATGAAGATGTAGACCTCTCAGCTCCTCTTCCACCATGACTGCCTGGATGCTCCCATGTTCCCACTGTGGTGATACTGAACTGAACCTCTGAACCTGAACCCAGACCCAATTAAATGTTGCCCATATAAAGATTGCTTTAGTAATGGTATTTGTTCACAGTAGTAAAACCCTTATTAATACACAGTTGTTTTGACTTTTATTTGTTTGTATTCATAGGAGGTTATTTTTAGTTTTGTTTTGTCTTTTCAAGAACGAAGAACACAGTCAGGTAGATAGGGATATAAGGAAACAAGGTGGCTCTGGGTAGAGCCATGATCATCTCCTTAGATGCAGAAAAAGCATTTGACAAAATACAACACTCCTTCATGTTAAAATCATTGTAAGATGAGGAATTCAAGGCCCATACCTAAACATAATAAAAGCAATTGACTGCAAACCAACAGCCAATATCAAATTAAATGGAGACATACTTAAAGCAATCCCACTAAAATCGTGACAAGACAAGGATGCCCACTCTCCCCATATCTATTCAATACAGTACTAGAAGTGCTATCTAGAACAATAAGGCAACACAAATACTTCAAGGGAATACAAAATGGCAAAATAGAAATAAAGATACCACTATTTGCAGATAATATGATAGTATACATAAGTAATCACAAAAAATACTACCAGAGAACATCTCCAGCTAATAAACAACTTTAGCAAAGTGACGGGATATAAAATTAATTGAAATAAATCAGTACCCTTCCTATATACAAATGCCAAACAGGCTGAGAGAGAAATTAGGGAAATAACTCCCTTCACAATAGTCACAAATAATCTAAAATATCTTCCAGTAACTCTAACCAAACAAGTGAAAGATCTGTATGACAATAACTTCATGTCAATCAAGAAAGAAATTGAAGAAGAGCTCAGAAAATGGAGAGATCATCAATGCTCATGGATTGGCAGAATTAACATACTAAAAGTGGCCATCCTACCAAAGACAGTCTGCAGATTCAATGCAATTCCCATCAAAATCCCAACACAATTTTTCAAAGACATGGAAAGAACAATTCTCAAATTCATCTGGAAAGTGCAAAAACAAAAACAAAAATCTAATAGTAAAAACAATTCTTAACAATGAAAGAATGGCTTGGGGAATTATCATCCCTGACCTCAAGCTTTACTACAGAGCAATAGTGATCAAAGCTGCATGGTATTGGTACAGTGACAGGCAGGTAGATCAATGGAATAGAATTGAAGACCCAGAAATAAAACCACACACTTACAGACACTTGATCTTTGACAATGAAGCCAAACATAAACAACTGTGAAAAAAAGAAAGCATCTTCAATAAGTGATGCTGGTCTAACTGGCAGTCAGTATGTAGAACAATGAAAAAAGACTCTAAACTGTCACCATGCACAAAGCTTAAGTCCAAGTAGATCAAGGAACTTAACTGAAAACCAGATACACTTAATCTAATAGAAGAGAAAGTGGGAAAGAGCCTTGAATTCATTGGCACAGGAGTAAATTTCCTAAACAGAACTCCAATGGCTCACACTCTAAGATTAAGAGTTGATAAATGGGACCGCATGAAACTGGAAAACTTCTGTAAGGCAATGGACATAGTCAATAAGACAAATTGGCAACCTACAGATTGGGAAAAAAATCTTCACTAACCCCACATCCAATAGAGGGCTAATATCCAAAATATATAAAGAACTCAAGAAGCTAACCACCAAAAATACAAACTCAATCATAAAATAGGGTATTGAACTAAGCCAAGACTTCACAACAGAAGAATGTCCAAAAGCTGAAAAGCATCTAAGGAAATGTTCAAAGTCCTTAGTGATCAAAGAAATGCAAATCAAAACAACCCTGAGATTCCACCTTACACCAATCAGAATGGCTAAGATCAAAACCTAAGGTGAAAACGCATGTTGGGTAGGATGCAGGGAAAGAGGAACACCCCTCCATTGTTGGTGGGATTGCAAATTGGTACAACCACTCTGGAAATCAATCGGGAGGTTCCTGAGAAAATTGGAAGAAGATCTTCCTGAATATCCAGCAATATCACTCTTGGGAATATACTCAGAGACTTCCCACTATGCCACAGGGGCATGTGTTCCACTATGTTTATAGTGGTCTTGTTTGTGATAGCCAGAAGCTGGAAACAACCCAGATGTCCCAGGACAGAAGAATGGATAAAGAAAATGTGGCTCATTTATACAATGGAATACTACTCAGATATTAGAAACAAGGATATCCTGAATTTTGCAGGCAAATGGATGGAATTAGAAAATATCATCCTGAGTGAGATAACCCAGACCAAAAAAAACATGCATAGTATGTACTCACCAATAAGCAGATATTAGACACACACACACACAAACACCCACACACACACACCAAAACAAAACAAAACAAACAAACAAAAAATGAGAAAACCCAAGATACAGTCCAGCGAACCCAAAAAGGTCAACAAGCTGAAGAACCCAAGTGAAGATCCCTCAGTCCCACTTGGGAGGGTAAAGAAAGCAATCACAAGTGGGGAGGTAGTGAGGGACATGGGAGGAAAAGTAGATGGCGGATGGGGGGGAAGAGGGGAGCGTAATATGTCATTGGGTGGAGGGAAAGAACTGAAGCCCTGAGGGACAACAGAAAGAATAAAAACAGGCAACTTTGGAAGGTAGAAGGTTAGGAGAACTCTCCAGAATGTACCAGATACCTGGGAGGTGAGAGACTCTCAGAGGGAGGGACCTTAGGTGAAAAGCTCTAAAGTGGGGAGAGGGAAGTTGTAGAGCCCACCTCCAGCAGAAAGATAGGGCACCAAGTGAGAGAGGAGGTTGCCATTCCACAGTCAAAACTCTGACCCATAATTGTTCCTGTCTGACAGAATTGCAGAGATGGAAATGGAGAGGAGCCTGAGGAAAAGAAGGTTCATTGACCAGAGCAAAGTGGGATCCAGCTCAAGGGGAGGCCCTAAGGCCTGAGGCTATTTCTGAGACTATGGAGTGTTCACAAAAAGGGACCAAGCATGACTGCCCTCTGAAAGAACCAACAAGCAGCTGAAATATTTGCACCCAACCAATGGTCAGAAGCTCTTGACCCCTGTGCTTGAATTAGGGAAAGGCTGAAAGAAGCTGAGGAGAAGGGTGACCCTGTAGGAAGACCAGCAGTCTCAATTAGCCTGGAACCCTGAGATCTCTCAGATACTGAGCCACCAACCAGGCAGCATACACCAGCTGATATGAGGCCCCAACACATATACAGCAGAGGACTGCTGGGTCTGGGTTCAGTCAGAGAAGATGCACCTAACTCTCAAGAGACTGTAGGCCCCAGGGAGTTTAGAGGTCTGATGGGGTGGGTGGTGGGTGGTGGGTGGTGGGTGGTGGAGACATCCTCGTGGAGACGGGAACAGGGAGGCGTTATGGGATGTGGAAAAGTCAGAGGGTGGACTTGGAGGATAATAAAATCTGGAGTGTAAACAAATAAACAATAAATAAATAAAAGATAAAAAGAAGGGAAACAACATGATCAAAATATACTACATGAAATTAATATTAAATTTTAATGTTTCTCTGATACAAAATATTAAGAATCATTCTTTCTAAGGGATAAATACTTACTGCACAAAGAATGTTTATCCTCTTTCTTGTTTCCAATTGTAAACTCTGGAATTATTTTCAGAGTAAATATTTATTGGATGAGAGAAAAAATTCAGGAAGGGGAGTAAGGAGGAATGTGAGGGAGAACAGGAAGGATGATGAGTCGTTAGGGAACAAAACGTGTGCTTGCTCCTTTTGTTGTTCCTTTACTCGGTGACTGAATTCACAGTAGCAAGTGGCTGATACAGAGTGACTACACAAAGTTTCCAGTCCAAAAATCATGATGCTCTTAATACAAATTTATACAATTAGGACTCAAACACTAAGACTTGGGAATACAAGTGATTTCATCCAAAAATAACTCCAGGAAAAGGGAGAAAGCCTTAGAAAATCAGAACTAATAATAAGAAAAAAAAAGAAAGAGAGAAAGAAAGAGAAAAAAGAAAGGAAGAAA
Organism: Uromys caudimaculatus; assembly: GCA_028551405.1. Classification (NCBI taxonomy): domain Eukaryota; kingdom Metazoa; phylum Chordata; class Mammalia; order Rodentia; family Muridae; genus Uromys; species Uromys caudimaculatus. Next base: position 15,936,817 of record CM052709.1, read on the forward strand.
GAAAGAGAAAAAAGGAAGAAAGAAAGAAAAGAAAAGAAAAAAAGAAAGTAGACAGGAAAGAAATAGTCAAAATCAGAACTGAAATTAATGAGTAGAATTTTAAAATGTAAATCAAATACAGTCTTTAAAAAATATGGCATGAATGACAACACTTTAGCCAAATAACCCCAAAGAGAGTAAATTCAAACCAATAAAATCAAAGAGGAAAGAGGAAGCTTGCTCACTTAGAAGGGGAAATAAAATAGTCATAAGGTGCAACTAGAAAGGGAGAACTGGGAAAGAGGGGAGATAGTGAGGGGAATGGGGATTCAGGATCAGGTGTGGTGAGATGGCTAGATGGCCATGAAAATTAATTGAAATCTGCAACTGATGGGGGTGATGAGGTGGGGGGCATCTCTAGGACTGGACAGAGACACTGAATAAGGGAAGCACCCAAAAATCAGTGGGGTGACCTTAGCTGTAACTCAATACATTGGGGATATGGATCCTGAAAACTCGATCTCCTGTAGTCAGGCAACAACCTCAGTGTAGCAATAGAGACATCAACCCACCCACCAAACATTCAACTCAGACATATCTGACAATCTGTTGATGGATCAAGGCAATATATATCAATCCCAAAGACAACATATTACAAACTGAACACAAACTCAAAAGTTTCCCACTAAAATCTTGAACAAAGATGTCCCACTCTCTCTCTCTCTCTTGTTCAATATACTGATTGAGATAATCCATTCAGCAATAAGTGGATGAGATAAAGGACTACAAATAGGAGGATAAAGAGTCATAGTCACTCATTAGTGGGTATATAACAAGCATGTCCTTTTGGGTCTGTGGATATTAGCCAAAAAAGAAAACGAAAAGAAAAAAAAAAAAAAAAGAAGTACAGAGTACCCAAGATATAGTCCACAGAATTCAAAAAGGTCAACAAGCTGAAAAGTCCAAGTGAGGACACCTCAGTCCCACTTGGGACAGAGAAGAAAGCAATCACTAGTGGGGAGGGACGGAGGGACATTGGTTGGAAAGTGGACCTGGGGAGTGGGGAGGAAGAAGGGAACCTGATCTGGTATTGGGTGAGGGAAAAGGACTGAAGCCCTGAGGGCCAGCAAAAAGAATGGAAACAGGCAACCTCATGAGGTAGTAGGTGGGGGGACCCTCCAGAATGCACTAGAGACCTGGGAGTTGAGAGACTCTCAGGGCTCACAGTGAGGGATCTTAGATGAAATACAGTAGGGAGAGGGAACTTAAAAAGCCCATCTCCAGCAGAAAGACAGGACAGGGCATCAAGTGAGGGAGGGCATTGCCATCCCACAGTCAAAACTCTGACCCATAATTGTTCTTGTCTGAAAGAACTGCAGGAATGGAAATGGAGAGGAGCCTGAGGAAAAGAAGGTCCAGGGACCCGCCCAAAGTGGGATCCAGCTCAAAGGGAGGCCCCAAGGCCTGACATTATTACTGAGGCTATGGAGCGCTCACAAAAAGGGACCTATCATGTCTGCACTCTGGAAGATCCAACGAGCAACTGAAAGAGTCAGATGCAGATATTTGCACCCAACCAATGGACAGAAGCTTCTGACCCCTGTGTTTGAATTAGGGAAAGGCTGGCAGAAGCTGAGGAGGAGGGCGACCCTGTAGGAGGACCAGCAGTCTCAATTAATCTGGACCCCTGAAATCTCTCAAAATGCTGGACCACAAACCAGGTAGCATATACCAGCTGATATGAGGCTCCCAATACATATATATCAGAGGACTGCTTAGTCTGCTTTCAGTCAGAGAAAATGCACCTAACCCTCAAGAGACTGGAGGCCCCAATGAGTTTAGAGTTCTGGTTGGGTGGGGGGTGGGAGGTAGGGAGATCTTCGTGGAGACAGGGGGTGGGGAGGAGGTATGGGATGTGGAACAATTGGAGGGTGGACAGGGGGGCAGAATAAAATCTGGAGTGTTAAATAAATGAAAGAAAGAAAGAAAGAAAGAAAGAAAGAAAGAAAGAAAGAAAGAAAGAAAGAAAGAAAGAAAGAAAGAAAGAAAGAAAGAAAGAAAGAAAGAAAGAAGGAAAAGAAAGAAAGAAAATAATCATAGTCAAAGCAATTTTATTTGCCTTCCTGGAGGAAATACATCACTGGGAACAAACTTTGATAATAACCTTGCTTTCATTGTTACTCTGTTCACAAAAGCAAGAAAATGGAAACAGCCCAGATGTCCATCAACGGACTGATAGATACTAAAAATGTGGAATTTGCTAGGTAATTGTTTCTTGAAACAACTGCTGAGTGAGGTAATCCAGACCCAATAGGACGACAGGAAAAAATATATATACATACATATACCTCCAATGTCTTGAATGGGTTACCAGAGCTTGTGGTTTTGGCCAGTAAGGGCCCCTATAGCATCAGATATTAAAGGTTGTTACTCTAAAACATGAATGTAATACTATTGCTGGAGGCATCAAATATTAAAGTCACAGGACATGAAGAAATCAAGCTGGTGTTGGTATGGGAGCATTATTCTTATTGAAAAGCATTCATTATGCTGGAAGACAGTTTTCTTGCTCTCCAGGGAGAAAAGTAATCACCATTCTCATTCAACTGTGGACACTGAAACAATAACTCCACAGCAAGTTATGCTCATTGGTGTAATAATGGTACAAATGCTAGGGAAGCAACCAACCACCTTCTGATTGAATTAAAGTATGATCCACACAATGAAACTAGTACCTATAATTATTATGAGGACCATGAACCTGTGGCGAGGGGCATTATGGGCCTTAGAGGAGTACCTACATCTATTATGGTGGTAGAATATTATACTAAACTGACTTCTTAAAAACTCCCATTTCATCCATCTGTGGCAGGAGACCTGTGCCTCGGCCACCAGGGTTCCATAGCCAAGTAGCACCAGGAGAAAGCTACCCTCCCAGGAGCAAGCAAAAGCTGTGAGTGGGGTTAAAATGAGGACCACTGCTCACCGGGACCCACCTGGAACCTGCGGGACACAGGGACTGAGGTAAAGTCGGGCATAGGAATCTTCCGGTTTCCATCTGTGGCAGGAGACATCTGCCTGGGCCACCAGGGTTCCATAGCCAAGCAGTGCTGGGAGAAAGTCACGCTCCCAGGAGCATGGAAAAGCCATGAGTAGGGATAAGACAAGCAACATTGCTCACTGGGATCTAGGGATCACAGCCTGGGCCACAAGACTCCAGGAGAGAGCTGGTATCCCAGGAGTGCTAACACACCTTCGAGCATAGGCAAAACCACCACTTCTGTTCAAACTCACTGAATCAAGAGGGACCCTTGCAGAGCCATCAGGACACAGGAACCAAGGGACTGCTAGGGACAAGATCCTTCTGGTTTCTGTCTGCATCCCAAAGCTGATCCTGTGCCACAGCACTCCAAACCCAAACACCTCTCAGAGAGAGCTGGTCTTCAAGGAGTATTGATACAGAGGCATGCAGGAGGGAAAAGCCACAACTAGACAGAGTAAGATCAGCTAACATCAGAGTTAACAAGATGGCAAAAGGCAAGGGCAAGAACATAAGGAACAGAAACCAAGGCCACTTGGCATCACCAGAACCCAGCTCTCCCACCACAACAAGCCCTGGATACTCCAACACACCAGAAAAGCAAGTCTGAGATTTAAAATCAGTTCTCATGATGATGATAGAAGACTTTAAGAAGGACATAAATAACTCCCTTAAAGAAATAGAAGAGAACACAGGTAAACAGCTAGAAGCCATTAAAGAGGAAACACAAAAATCCCTTAAAGAATTACAGGAAAACACAATCAAACAGACAAAGGAATTGAACAAAACCATCCAGGAACTAAAAATAGAAATAGAAACAATAAAGAAATCACAAAGGGAGACAAGCCTGGAGTTATAAAACCTAGGAAAGAGATCAGGAGTCATAAGATGCAAGCATAACCAACAGAATACAAGAGATAGAAGAGAGAATCTCAGGAGCAGAAGATACCATAGACAACATTGACACAACAGTGAAAGAACATACAAAACACAAAAAGCTCCTAACCCAAAACATCCATGAAATCCAGGACACAATGAAAAGACAGAACCTAAGGATAATAGGTATCAAAGAGAGTGAAAATTCCCAACTTAAAGGACCAGTAAGTATCTTCAAGAAAATTATAGAAGAAAACTTCCCTAACTTAAAGACAGACATGAACATAAATATACAAGAAGCTTACAGAACTCCAAATAGATTGGACCAGAAAAGAAATTCATCCTGTCACATTGTAGTGAAAACACCAAATACACAAAAGAAGGAAAGAATATTAAAAGCAATAAGGGAAAAAGGTCAAGTAACATACAAAGGCAGACCTATGTGAATTACACCAGACTTCTCACCAGAGAATATGAAAGCTAGAAGATCCTGGGCAGAACTCATACAGACCCTAAGAGAATACAACTGCCAGCCCAGCTGCTATACCCAGCAAAACTCTCAATTAACATACATGGTGAATCCAAAATATTCTATGACAAAACCAAATTTAAACAGTATGTTTCCACAAACTCAGCCCTACAAAGGATAATAGATGGTAAACGTCAACTCAAGGAGGGAAACTACACCCTAGAAAAAGCAAGAAAGTAATCTTTCAACAAACTCCAAAGAAGATAGCCACACAAACCTAAAAGTAACATCAAAAATAACAGGAACCAACAATCACTATTCCTTAATATGTCTTAACATCAATGGACTCAATTCCCCAATAATAAGACATAGACTGACAGACTGGATCCACAAAGAGGACCCATCATTTTGCTGCATTCAGGAAACACACCTCTGTGATAAAGACAAACACTACCTCAGAGTAAAGGACTGGAAAACAATTTTCCAGGCAAATGGTCCCAAGAAACAAGCTGGAGTAGCCATTCTAATATCGGATAAAATCGACTTTCACCCAAAAGTCATCAAAAAAATAAAGAAGGACACTTCATACTCATCAAAGGAAAAATCTACCAAAAAGAACTCTTAATTCTGAACATCTATGCTCCAAATGCAAGGTCACCCACATTCATAAAAGAAACTTTACTGAAGCTCAAAGCACACATTGCACCTCACACAATAATAGTAGGAGACTTCAACACCACATTATCATCAATGAACAGATTTTGGAATCACAAAATGAACAGAGACACAGTGAAACTAACAGATGTTATGAACCAAATGGATTTAACAGATATCTATAGAACATTTCATCCTAAATCAAAAGAATATACCTTCTTCTCCGAACCTCATGGTACCTTCTCCAAAATTGACCATATAATCAGTCACAAAACAAACCTCAACAGATACAAGAAGATTGAAATAATCCCATGGCTCCTATCAGATTGCTATGGATTAAGGCTGGTCTTCTATGGCAACAATAACAACAGAAAGCCCACATACACATGGAAGATGAACAATGCTATACTGAATGATAACTTGGTCAAGGAAGAAATAAAGAAAGAAATTAAAGACTTCCTAGAATTTAATGAAAATGAAACTACAACATACCCAAACTCATAGCCTTGAGGGCCTCCAAAAAAGAAACTGGAGAGAGCATATACTAACAACTTAACTGCACACCTGAAAGCTCTAGAAAAAAAAGAAGCTAATGCACCCAAGAGGAGTAGAAGGCAGGAAATAATCAAACTCAGGGTTGAAATCAACCAAGGAGAAACAAAACGAACTATACAAAGAATCAACAAAACGAGGAGTTGGTTTTTTTGAGAAAATCAACAAGATATATAAATCCTTAGCCAGACTAATCAGAGGGCACAGAGACAGGATCCAAATTAACAAAATTAGCAATGAAAAGGGCGACATAACAACAGATTCTGGGGAAATTCAAAAAATCATCAGATCCTACTACAAAAGTCTATACTCAACAAAACTGCAAAATCTGGATGAAATGGACAATTTTCTAGACAGGTATCAAATACCAAAGTTAAGTCAGGATCAGATAAACCATCTAAACAGTCCCATAATGCCTAAAGAAATAGAAGCAATCACTAAAAGCCTCTGACCCAAAAAAAGCCTAGGACCAGGTGGGTTCACTGCAGAATTCTAACAGACCTTCAAAGAAGACCTACTACCAAAACACTTCAATGTATTCCACGAAATAGAAACAGAAGGAACACTACCCAATTCCTTCTATGAGGCTACAATTAACTGATACCAAGACCTCACAAAGACCCAACAAATAAAGAACATTTCGGACCAATTTCCCATATGAATATCGATGCAAATATACTCAATAAAATTCTCGCAAGCCGAATCCAAGAACACATCAAAATGATTATTCATCATGATCAAGTAGGCTTCATCCCAGGGATGCAGGGATGGTTCAATACCCGGAAATCCTTCAATATAATCCACTACATAAACTCAAAGAATAAAACCACATGGTCATTTGATTAGCTACTGAAAAAGCATTTGACAAAATTCAGCATCCCTTCATGATAAAAGTCTTAGAAAGATCAGGAATTCAAGGTCCATATCTAAACATAGTAAAAGCAATATACAGCAAACCAGTAGCCAATATCAAACTAAATGGAGAGAAACTTGAAGCAATCCCACTAATATCAGAGACTAGACAAGGCTGCCCTCTCTCTGCCTATCTATTCAATATAGAATTGAAGTTCTAGCTAGAGCAATTAGATAACAAAGGAGGTCAAAGGGATACAAATTGGAAAGGAAGAAACCAAAATATCACTATTTGCAGATGATATGATCATATACCTACGTGACCTGATAAACTCCACCAGAGAACTGCTACAGCTGATAAACAACATCAGCAAAGTGGTCGGATATAAAATTAACTCAAACAAATCAGTAGCCTTCCTATACTCAAAGAATAAACAGGCTGAGAAAGAAATTAGGGAAATGACACCCTTCACAATAGTCACAAACAATATAAAGTATCTTGGTGTGACTCTAACCAAGCAAGTGAAAGATCTGTATGACAAGAACTTCAAGTCTCTGAAGAAAGAAATCGAAGAAGACCTCAGAAGGTGGAAAGATCTCCCATGTTCATGGATTGGGAGGATTAATATAGTAAAAATGGCCATGCTGCCAAAAGCAATCTACAAATTCAATGCAATCCCCATCAAAATTCCAACTCAATTCTTCATAGA
>CM052709.1:15950195-15965989 GCA_028551405.1 Uromys caudimaculatus
TTGGTTTTTTGAGACAGGGTTTCTCTGTGTAGCCCTGGCTGTCCTGGAACTCACTCTGTAGACCAGGCTGGCGTCGAACTCAGAAATCCGCCTGCCTCTGCCTCCCGAGTGCTGGGATTAAAGGCGTGAGCCACCACCGCCCGGCTGCTTGTTCTTTTCTAAGATTATTTTTTGAAATTATTTGTACATATGTGTGTAGGGGTTGGAAGGAACATACCTGGGAGGTCCTGGAGAAGAATATGTGAGAGGGAAAAGAACGTGTTGTAAATTTATTTCACTTAAAATGTATTTTTATTGGATATTTTATTTATTTACATTTCAAATGTCATTCCCTTTCCTGGTTACCCCCTAAAATCCCTTATCGCACCCCCCTCCCCCTGCTTCTATGAAGGCGATCCCATACCCACCCACTGCAGGCCCCCCTGCCCTCGCATTCTCCTACACTGGGGCATCACAGGACCTAGGGCCTCTTCTCATATCGAGGCCTGACAAGACCATCGTCTGCTACATATGCAGCTGGAGCCATGGGTCTCTCCATGTGTACTCCTCGGTTAGTGGCTTATTACCTGGGATCTCGGTGAAGTCAGGTTGGTTGATATTGTTGTTTTCCCTATGAGGTTGCAAACCGCTTCAGCTTCTTTCTCTAACTCCCCCATTGGGGACCCCGTGCTTAGTCCAATGGTTAGCTGTGAGCATCCATGTCTGTATTTGTCAGGCTCTGGCAGAGCCTCTCAGGAGACAGCTATACCAGGCTCCTGTCAGAATGTACTTCTTGGCATCCACAATAATGTCTGCGTTTGGTGACTATATATAGAACGGATTCCTAGGTGGTGCAGTCTCTGAATGATCTTTCTTTCAGTCTTTGTTCCATAGTTTGTCTCTGTATTTGTCTCTCCCATGAGTATTTTGTTCCCCTTTCTAAGAAGGACTGAAACACCCACAATTTGGTTTTCCTTCTTGAGGTTCATGTCTGTGAATTGTATCTTGGGTAGTCAAGCTTTTGGGCTAATATCCACTTATCAGTGAGTGCATACCATGTGTACTCTTTTGTGATTGGGTTATCTCACTCAGGATGATATTTTCTAGTTCCAACCATTTGCCTAAGAATTTCATGAAGATATTGTTTTTAATAGCTAAGTAGTACTGCATTGTGTAAATGTACCACATTTTCCGTATCCATTCCTCTGTTGAAGGACATCTGGGTTCGTTCCATCTTCTCGCTAGTATAAATAAGACTGCTATGAACATAGTGGCACATGCGTCCTTATTATATATTGGAGCATCTTTTGGGTATATACCCAGTTGTGGTATAGCTGGGTTCTCAGGTAATACTATGTCCAGTTTTCTGAGGAACTGCTAGACTGATTCCCAGAGTGGTTGTACCAGTTTGCAGTCCAACCAACTATGGAGAAGTCTTCGTCATTCTCCACATCCTCGACAGCATCTGCTGTCACCTGAGATTTTGATCTTAGCCATCATGACTGGTGTGAGTTGGAATCTCAGGACTGTTTTGATTTGCATTTCCCTGATGACTAAGGATGTTGAATATTTCTTTAGATGCTTCTGGGCCATTCATTATTCCTCAGTTGAAAATTCTTTGTTTAATTCTTTACCCCATTTTTAATTGAATTATTTGATTCTCTGGAGTCTAACTTCTTGAGTTCTTTGTACATATTGGATATTGGCCCTGTATCAGATGTAGGATTGGAAAAGATTGTTTCCCAATCTGTTGGCTGCAATTGTGTCCTATTGACAGTGTCCTTTGCCTTACAGAAGCTTTTCAATTTTATGAGGTCCCATTTGTCTGTTGCTGATCTTAGAGCATAAGCCATTGGTGTCCTGTTCAGGAACTTTTCCCCTGTGCTCATGTGTTCGAGACTTTCCCCTACTTTCTCTTCTATTTTAAGTTTCAGTGTATCTGGTTTTATATGGAAGTCCTTGATCCACTTGGACTTGAGCTTTGTAGAAGGAGAATGGGTTGATTTACATTCTTCTACATGCTGACCTCCAGTTGAACTAGCACCATTTTTTGAAAATGTTGGGTTTTTTTCCACTGAATGGTTTTAGCTTCTTTGTCAAATATCAAGTGACCATAGGTGTGTGGGTTCATTTCTGGCTCTTCAAGTCTATTCCATTGGTCTTCCTGCCAATATTATTCAGTTTTTATCACTATTTCTCTGTAATACAGCTTGAGGTCAGAGAAGCTGATTTCCCCAGAAGTTCTTTTATTGTTGAGAATAGCTTTTGTTATCCTGCTTTTTTGTTATTCAATATGGTTTTGCAAATTTCTCTTTCTAACTTATGAAGAATTGAGTTGGAATTTTGATGGGGATTGCATTGAATCTCTAGTTTCCTTTCCACAAGATGGCCATTTTACTTTTGAAAAATATAAAATGCCTGACGGTGACTTTGACAATAAAGGTAGAACATAGATAAACAAGGCTTCCCAGGCAAGCACCAAAGATTTGGACTATATTTGAATCACAGTAATGAATTATTAGATGGGCTTAAGCAGAAGATTGATATATTATGATCACCGTCTAAGAGACACTCTCCCTATAAGGTGTAGAGGCAGTGCTCTGTAGAGAAGGGCAGTGAGTTAGGGGATTGTTGAAGTCCTCCTTGTGACACATCTGTAGTTCAGACAGGATTGTGCCATTGGATGCCACTATTAAATTGTGTGCAACCAGAGGAATTTTAAATTCTACCAGAGGAATGCATGTGGGATGTGTGTAAGGAGAAAAGTAAAGAATGCGATGTAACTATGCAATTTTCTTCTGGAATAAAAAAAGAGGCTGTTATGTGCTAACATATACTATAAGTGGAAATAATTCTCTTTTTCAAGGACAGATACTAAAAAATACCATTAACTTATGTGAAGTTTGAAATGATAGAAAATAGAGAAAAATTTGTATTATAATCATGGAACTAAAACACGGGAGGTATCAGTGCGCAATTATTATTTGAAAAAGACACCTCTATAGGAAAGGGATAACTGAAGATCCCAGTGAAGAGACATAAATGAAGAATGGGCTGAGGGAGCAGTAGAAAAGATGACATTTACTGTGTGGTGTAGAAAGCTCTTCTACAGACAGGACACTGTCCTTGCCTTCTTAAAATCTGCATAGCTGAGTTTATTCACCAGGGACCAGCACAGGAATGGCACCATTAACCTTGCTTCTGGAGTTAAGGAGAAGAGGATCATGAGCCCCTTGATAAGAAATGTAGGCATTTAACTGTGGTTAGTAGGAGTAGCTCATAACTCCTGCCCCTGGATATATAAGAGGTTAACAGTTAGTTTCTTGGAGACATTCTTTTGATTATGGGTATAGTCGCCAGTGAACTATCCATGTTCTTGTTAGCAGTTCAAATTAAGCTCATTGTCTCACCAAGTTAGACTTGGGTAAAACCAATTTGTTCATCTGTAATTGGTGGCTTATATAAACCTAATGCTCTTATTCAACTTCTTGGGAAAATTTCACACGCTATGTTAAATTTATGAGAAATAAAGTAGAAAAAACAAAATCAGTTTTCATAGACTGTGAAAGCTGTGGTAAATGTGACTAAAGGGCCCCAAAGAGATTGAATGTGAAGTAGTGGAAGAGAGAATATTTTCAGTGACTCTGTATACATGTCGTAGAAGGCTTGAGGTATAGCATAATGCAAAAGTTTTTGCCTAGCATGTTTAGTGAAAGTTCTCAAGTTCAATCCCTAGCCTTCATGACAAATAAAATAGAGTACAGGACTAAGTCAGTGGCTAAAGATCTTCCTGGGTATAAGCATGAAGATCTAAGTTCAAATCCTCATTCTCCAAGTAAAATGATCAGCAAGATAGCATGCTCCTATAGTCCTGTTGCTGGAAGACTGAGACAGGAGGAACCTCAGGGCTTTCTGGACAGTTCATCTAGTAAACCATGTGATCTTCAGATTCAAGGTCTCAAAAATCAGTGCAAACTGACAGAGGAAGACATTTAGGCTACCAAACCCAGGTTTAGGTATGTCCCCACATGCATAAACATGGGATCATACCTGCACGAATCACAAGTGAAAACACACATGTGCCATGCATGTATACACACAAACACATAGAGCAAATTTGTAAAATGTGACGATTTCCTTAAGATAAAAAGCACTAATGTTCATTTGATGTAAGTAGATAATCCAATGTTCAAGAACTTAAGATTCAAAACAATAGGGGCTTAATTTTTTTTTTAAGAAAAAGCAAATTGTAGAACTATGCAGGACTAATCCACACAAGTCACCTTTGTAAGGATTCAGTTTATGATGAAGCCAAGATGCAACTTCAGTTACTTGCAGCACCAATTGCCAGACTATCATACTTACTATCGTGCATGCCCTATAAAACTTAGGATAGAAATACGATGAACTGTGGAAATCAAACACTTTATTCAGTGCTATCAAATAAAGACTTGGGCAGGGGAAGTATGAAGTATGGATAGCAGCAAAAATCTGGAGGAAGAGGCATTATCAACAAACAGTACCTGCACTGAAACTAAAATAAACTTTAGATATATAGGAATAAGAAACAAAGATGACTTGTGTACACAAATCCCTGTATATGAGGTAATGTGTTCTGCCCCAATTGTGTGACCTTGATATTCACAGGCTGTTTAATTGAATGCTCATTGCCATTGCCTCCCCAAAGCATTCTGGGTCTGTGCTTTTTCTTCTCACACCTCAATGACTAATGATGGTTTTGGGCTGTTACTTGGCAGTGCTCCCCCTGAAACTTTCCACAATTTCTTTATATATATTTATAAAACTATAAACCTCAGATGTAAATATTAGAAATTTCTCTATATCAAACATATCACTTCATTAAAGTTAAGTACTGGGGAAAAAATCAATCAACTGAAAAACATCAAGTTTAAAAGAAAAGACCATAAGCTTAGATTTAGACAATGTGATTCAGTATGAAAGAAAGAGATCTAATTTGCTGTGTGAAGAGATCCCTGGAGCTCTGATATGGCACTTTGAAACACTTTGGGCATTCTCTTTGGAGCCTGAGCAGTGTTAACTCACCATTTTTCCCACATGATCTGAAGGATTATATCCAGCCAGATATCTACAAAGGATAAATTAGATTGTAGAACATAAGGAAGAACCCTGAGCTCTAGCCATTTGACTTTTTACATTAAATGAGGACATACTTAAAAACTCCTAAGTAGTAGAAAATATATCTATGTGATTATGCAAGGGCTCTACAAGTGGATGGTTCAAAAACTCACTAGTAAATGGTGAGCAGGGCTTTGATAAGATATGTATTATAGCCATGTATGGTAGCATGTTACCTCTGTAATATCTGGTTTCCTTGCAGGTCAAATTGCTACAACTTTTTAGGGGCCTGAGGTGTGGAAGATAATGGTTGTTATAACAAGGTAGGAATAGTTATAATTAACATAATACAAGATAATATAAAGTATTGTTTTATTAATCATTTGTGTGCACATGCATATGTGGCTATATGTATGCAGGTGCCCAGGGAGGCCAAAAGAGAGCATCAGATCTGCTGCTGGAGTTATAGAAGGCTATGCTACCCAAGTAGTTACTGAGCACTGAACTCTGACACTGCCATGGTAGCAACTGCTCTTAACCTCTAAGCCATCTCAGCATCCTCACAAAACAAGAGTATTGCATTCCTGTGAATAAGAATGTCCCTTATTCATTTGAATGTTGGGAGAGGCATTATTTGAGAAGGATTAGGAGGTATGGCCCTATTGGACTAGGTGTGTCCTTGTTGAAGGAAGTGTGTCAATCTGGATGGGCTTTGAGATTTCAAAATACCATGGGAAGCTCATAGTTTTTTTTTCTCTTGGCTTATAAAAGAATGTAGCTCTCAGCTACTTCTCCAATACTGTGTATGCTTCCATTCTCCCCACCACCATGTTAAAATTCTGAAACTATAAGCAAGCCCCAATTAAATGCTTTCTTTCATAAGCCTTGCCATGGGTATAGTGTCTCTTAAAAGCAATAGAATACTAAGAAAGGAGTTGGCATCAGAGAACTGAGTATTGCTGTGACAGGCTTGGCCATGCTGCTTGTTGGCAGGATAAGGTCTTCAGATTTGGAAAGCATTTAAAAGCTTTATGTAGGTTTAATGGGCCATACTAGTAGGAGTATGGAAGACATTGCTGCTGGGAACAATGTAGATTACGATGACTTGCCTCAGAAGATTTCAGAGGGGAAGAAAGTTTGGAACCTGGAGTTCACTTTTGTAATAGTTTGGCAGAAATAGAAAGCTACTTTTTGAGACTAAAATGAAGAGTTTTGGATTGATGGCTTTGGCAGAGATGATTTTAAGAGAGTCCAGTGTTGACTGTGTCATGTAGCTGTAATGAAAAGGAGCAGACACAGCGTGGAGAAATACAGAAGTTACACTATGAGGAAACTAAGCATACCCAGAAAGGCAATGTTACAGCCAAATCCTGTGCTCAAGGAGATAAAACGCTTAAAGAACAGCCTGGTGCTATGTGGACTAAAGGGGATGGTAACCCCAGGGCAAGACTATCCTGGGCTAAGTCCATAACTTGTGTAAATGAATTAATAAGGAAAGCTTAAGCCATGAAAGGAACCATCAACAATGGAAACAATTACCTGTTGTACAAGCAATTGAAAGAGGAGACAAAGTCCCAGGTCCAGCAAGCAGCAGAAATTGGCATCTGCCATCACAACCATAAGGTTTAACTTTAGAATCAAGGATACAAGAAAGAGGTTATGGAATTTCCCTCCGTATATAAGGAAAGCCACTGAGGACAGAAATATGTCAGGGGTGTCCATACATGGAGGACTAGAGAGGTCATTCTGTGAAGCTATGAAACTGAGGCCTGGATGGTGTCAGTGACCTGAGGGTGATGGAGATGCCAGTGGTGGGATTCTTGCAGAAGAAAGATGCATCCTTGTGTGGAAACCAGCCCAAGAGAGAGAAGTGTGTTATAGGCAACAAAGCTGAAAGGGGCTGGAGATCTGAGTGGCTGTGCCATTAGACACGGAGTTGCAGTGCCTGGAGATTTCCTAGCTGGTTCTTGGACTTGCTTTGGTTGAGTATTTATTTGCTATGTTCTCCGTTCTCCCTTTTGGAATGGTAATATATGTTCTTTGCCACTGTGAGTTGAAAATATGTGATCTGCTTTTTGATTTTGATTTTGCAGGGGATTACAGGTAAGGAATTGCCATGTGTCTCAGAGAGTTTGAATTTCCGACTTTTTCTTTAACTTTAAAGAGAACTGGTTTTTAATATTTGTTTTTTACTGGATATATGATATATAAATATTTACATTACAAATGCTATCCCATTTCCTGATTTCCCCTCCACAAACTCCCTTCACCCCTCCCCCTGCATCTATGAGGGTGCTCCCTCATGAACCCACCCATTCCCACCTCACTGCCCTAGCATTTCCCTATACTGGGGCATCAAGCCTTCACAGGATCAGGGCCTCCCCTCTCACTGATGCCAGATAAGGCCATCCTCTGCTACATATGCAGCTGGAGCCATGGGTCCTCTTTGGTTTAGTCCCTGGGAGCTCTGGGGGGGTCTGACTGGTTGATATGTTGTTCTTCCTATAGGGTTGCAAACCCCCTCAGCTCCTCCAGTCCTTGCCCTAGCTCCCCTTCAGAGTCCTTATGTTCAGTCTGAAGGTTTGCTGCAAGCATCCACATCTGTATTGGTCAGGCTCTGGCAGAGCTTCTCAGTAGACAGCTATCATCAGACTCCTGGCAGCAAACATTTCTTGGCATCAGCAATTGTGTCTGGGTTTTGTGTCTGCATGTCAGATGTATCCTTAGGTGGGGCAGGATCCGGATGGCTTTCCCTTCAATTTCTACTCCACTATTTGTCCCTGTATTTCCTTTAGACAGGAGCATTTCTGGGTTAAAGTTTTGAAGATGTATTGGTGCCCCCCATCCCTCAACTGGGGACCTTGCCTAACTTCTGGATATGGTCTCTACAGGTTCTCCCCCCCCCTCCCCCGTGTTGGGTATTTCAGTTAATATTATCCAGGTTGGGTCCTGGGAGCCTCTTGCTTTCCTGGCATTGAAGCTTTCTGGTGGCTCCCCCAGTTCCCCATCCCCCATTGCTACACACTGTTCACTTTCATGACCGTCTGTATATCACCTTTGTCTCTTTCCATTTCTGATCCTGCTTCCTTTCCCCTCCCCCTCCTCTCTTCCTCCCAAATCCATCCCACCCTTTACCTCTTGTGAGTATTTTGGTTCCCCTTCTAAGAAGGACCGAAACATCCACACTTTGGTCTTTCTTCTTCTTGAGCTTCATATGGTCTGTGAGTTGTATCCTGGGTATTCTGAGTGTTTTGCCTAATATCCACTTATCAGTGAGGACTTTTAAAGAGTGTTGAGACCATGGTATATTATGGTGACTACTAAAATTGAACATAATGCTTTTTTGCATTATAATACAGCTACAAGCCTTTGGGGTGAAGGGAGTGGAATGTGGAAATTTGAATGAGAATGTCTCCATATGCTCATATATTGGGATACTTAGTCTTCAGGGAGTGGCTTTACTTGAGAAAGATTAGGAAGTGTGACCTTGTTGGAGCAGGTATGGCTTCCTTGGACAAAGCATATAACTAGGTACAAGGTTTTAAAAGCCCATTCCAGATCCAGTTCTTTTTCTCCATCTTGTCCTGTGGCTCAGGATGTACTCCATCAGCAACATATGTGCTACTATGTACCCCGCCATGATGATAATGGGGGAAAAATCCCTCTGAAATGTAAATAGGCCCCAATTAAAGAAGTTGCTTTAGTCATAGTGTCTATTCATAGCAATGAAACATTGACTAAGAAAAATAATAAATTAACTAATCTGGGCCATGTTTTAGAAACTTAAAAATGTGAACTATGAGCAAACATTTTTCACCCAATGAAAAACAGCCTAAAATATATTCCTTCATCTCTCTATCATTTATTAATTATAAATTACCTCCTGTAAGGTTTACTTTAATTTCCTATTACAGTTCTGTAATTTGCAACCTACTTTGCCTCAATATTAATCCTGTTGCATTAAATTATATGCCAAAATATAAGGAGGCCTATGTGATGCATAAAGACTAAAAGATGTTCCTAATCTTCATTTGTTCCACTTGATTGATCCAACATGTTGGCCATAAATTTGGGTAAAGGCAATGTAATGTCCTTTGTATCCTGAAAAACCATTTTATTTTCATTATTGTTGTTGTTGTTGTTATTATTATTATTATTATTATTATTATTATTAGTGCTTGAGGGCATACAGATGCCTCACTAATACTGTTTCTCCTCATCTTCCAACTCAACATGGGTTTCAGAAATGAAACTCATGTCATCTGACTAATGTGTCAAGTGCTTTGAACCAGAGGAGCTATGTTACTATACTCACAAACTGTGTATTGTTGTGGGAAATATTAAAAAAGGAGAAATGGCATATTTCCGCCCTAGTGCCAGCAGGCTGTAGAGCTCCAATCTGGTGATCTCCACTCAGCTGTCTCTCTGTGCCTGAGCTGAGTCCCTTGGCTGATCTCTGCCACCAGGCCCACGCAATAACCGCCCACTTCATGGTCAGCCATCTCAACACCCCATTACCCAGTAGAATTAAAACTCTTAAGCATATACTTAACCAATCAGATTTATGTGTCAATAAAAACACAATTTATAAGATGCCAATACAATAATTTTGGAGCCAATTGATAATGATAAAAGTTGCCCACCTAGATTAGACAAATTATCTCAAAATTCTAACCTTTATTATATCATAACTACTGGTGGCACTACGCCAGTTCACGTTTTCCTACATCTTCCTTCCTCCTCTCTCCCCAAGACGCTCAGGGGAGACATTTGGCTCTGCCTCCCTGTTCCCTGTCTAATCACAGGGCTCCTATTGCCCTAATGTAATTGGACAGGGAAAATCCTGCAACAGTGTATAATGCTTAACTTTGTAAACTATTTTAAACCTTATTAGCTCTTTTTTCTTATGGGTATAGGAACACTATACATTTTTTAGATGCGTCACTTTTTATATCTTAAAAATGAAACATAGTTTAAGTTGCCAATTTCCAGTTCTTTAACAAGTTCCTGTAATAGTTTTAAGAAATCAGCAATAATATTCACTTTGAAAGTCCTGAATATATCTGTGGAGCGACCCAATATTTTAAACCCTATAAGTTGAAAGTCAGTGTTCAGAATCTGTTTCTTGTTTATTCATTTGGTGAGCAAGTATTTACATCTAGACAGATATGGGCTCACAACAGATGGAATTCTGAAGACATAGCAATTAGTAACAATTTTATGAAGTGTATGGAAAAAGACAGATACATATTCTGTCAACACATTTGTGCTAGAAATGTATGTGGAATATTACTATAGTGCATAAAATAATTTATTTTGTGAACTGAAAAGAATCCCTATGGAGAAAGAAAAGTCAAAATGGTATTTAACAATATATGGAAACGTATTTTCTCTGCACGGAACTTGTCATGTATAATTTAGAGAGTATTATTTCTCCAAACAAGAGAAAGACTGAAAATATCTTTTAAACAGTTATATCTATGTATAGATATAGTTATGCAGCTATAAATACATATATATTTGGGAATATGAATAAAGTCAATTTGCTAATCGATGCACTTACTATACTGAATGCCATGTAAGACATTTCATAGAAACTGGTAAAAGTATAATTATAAATTATCTTCTCTACGTACTTTTAATTAACTGTATTGTACCTAAGACTGTGGTATGTATATTATCATGGGTAACTTAAGACACAACATCTTAGTATGTCCATATTGTTATATTAAATTCGATTAGTCCCTTTTAATCATCTAAGGATATTCATTGTGATTAATCAATATTATAAACTTTTAAAAGAAATTCTTATTCAAGTTAAAGACAACAATGTCATCTATGTTTTTCTCAGCATCTAAAAAAAGAAAAGAAAGGAAATAACAAAAAGTTGAGCTAACCCGTTTTAATGGTCGTGCATAAGAATGAATACCACCCACCTGCCATTTATGTTTGTTCTAAATTAAGCCAAGGCTATGCTCACTAGTCCTTAATGCTAAAAGCCCATGAAACCAGAAAGATCTTGGCTGGAATTTCAAAACTGGCAAAAATGGCAGATTAAAAAATGGGTCAATCACTTCACTGACCTCAGCCACTGCTCCAGAAGCTAATGTTAGCTGTCCAGCTTCGGTTGGGACCTGGTGGAATGGATTCATAACACTAGGCTTGAGTCAGAGAAAGAGGAAGTTAGGAAATAATAAAATCCTTAAGTTGTTAACATGAGGGAGAGTAAAAATTATCTTTCTCATTCTCATTTTCTTTCTCATTTCTCATTCTCATGTCTCATTTGAGACAGGAGAAGGAAGAAATAGGTGGCTGGCATGGAGGAGGATCATGGCTAAGAAACTTTGTTTCATTTGACTTTAAGTATATATGAAAAAACCTCCTTTCATTCGTATACCTGACTTGAGTGATTAAACGTGTACCACTCTGATTTTCCTGCCACCAAACCTCACAGAAACCCAGCTAGTTTTGAGGCCAATGAAGGAAAAAAAAATTGGTAATTTTTTTTTTTTATTTTCACCATGCTTCTAACACAGCTGTCTCTCTGAGCTACTGTCCCTACTCAGTCTATTAGATGTGAGAGAGTGAATTTTAATGAAAGAAAAAAGGATTTCAGTGATGAGTGAAATCATTAATGAGTTCCCAGTTGACACAGTGCACCAAGTACTAAATATAATATCACATTCATAAGTACTTTCTCCATATTTGTAAAAAAATAAATCACATAAAATTATCATATTATATAAGTAAAGATTATATATATATATATATATATATATATATATATATATATTAGGTAATGTGCATATATATAAAGATAACATATGTAGATAGAGATAGATAGATAATTAACACACATATATTTGCCCAGAGAGAAAGAGGTACATACAAATAAATAGCATTTACTAAGCATCAAAACATTCAATAACCAAGATGATTTTCTATATAACTTCTAGATAAACCTAAGGCTCTTTCACTATGCTTATTTCACTGGGGAAAGACATTGCTGATCAGAGTTAAGTGAAAACAAGTTATCTAATCTTGGAAGCTGATGCTACAACCAGATGCTGAATCATGATCATTTTATCTGAGCAGCTCTGTTTTTCGGTAAGGACAAGTTCCTTAAGAGAACAAAATAAAAGCCACCATAGACTGCTATAAGGCAATGATTGAGATAGAGGTGACTGCTCAGAGAAACTACTCTAAGTGAAATTTTGCACATAGACATATTGAGATGAAAGTAGAAACATAAGACGCTGGCATGTACTTTTTCTGGGGAAGGCTCTGCAGAACACCTGCCTAAGCTAAGCAAGAGGTTTAGCATATTAACCAGTGAATCCATTTGTTATCTTCATAGTGTAGACTGGGACACTGAAATGGTAAGAAATTAATTAGGCAAATAATTAAGTAATATAAAATCAAGTAGTGATGACCGTCATTCATTAAGAAAAATATACATGTGTACATTTAAGTATGTAAAATAGACTCTGTTAATGAGAAGAAAATTTATAAATGACAAAAGAGTTATTGAGTGCCAAATTCATGTCTATATTTCATTACTTCTTTTTATTTGTTTTTTTATGGATTAATGAAAAATATTCCTTGCTGCCATGTGAATTAAACATCAAGCATTTAGAAGTTGTTTATATAAAAGATGAACTGGAATGCTCAGCTTACACTTAATTACATTTCTGAAGGTGTGAACATTCTAAGATTATCCTTTGTATTAAGGTGCCTTGATTACAAATTCTTTACCTAGGAAATGAATCAGATTCTATTGTGAACATTGGCCAAAGCTTTATTTTATTCACAAGATTTGAGGCAGTGACCTTCAGGGAAATTTTATGGGAGCCATTTTTACACTCAATAATATTGTATTAATTTCTTTCCAAATGCCTTATCTAATCACATCTATAATGAAGCTGTAGACAAATTCTGTATGGCACTTTCTTCTTAAAGTAAAATTATGAGCAAGAACATGTCACATATGATCAGCATTATTTGGCTTTCACTTCATTATTTGACTATATAATATACACATCTGTAGAATGCTTTATGTGCAGATATCTGGGGTCATTCTCATTCATGGGTATTTCACAGACCAGCCTTCTCTAAATGCTTGGGGTCTTTGCAAACTCAAGTGTAAAGTGTTCATTAACATTTCAATCATTTCACACCTAGTAGCATATACCATATGCTAGTCAGCTAGTGAAAAAATTGCATAACACTATAAAATCCCAATGTAGTCAGCTCCGGGCAACTCAGAGGAGAAGCTAATCTGAGCTGCCAGCCTCACTGGGGGATAAGGGAAAATGTGGCAGTGAGCCAACTCAGTTCCTACACTTTCGACAGAAAGAAATGCCACTGGAGATTTATGACAGATGAGTAGAATCCTTGCTACCATAGCCACATCCTTCAGCAGTGTGGTACAATTTGGGGAACTGTCATTATTATATATTTCTTTGGAAGAATTTATACTGTTTTCCTAGAATAGTGGAGTTGTCCCACAGGGTGTATCCTTTTGTTAAACAGAAAACACTGGCAATAAAGGCAGACATATTACAGAAGAGCAAGAGTGTTACACTGAGAAGACACCCAGGTGTGCAACTCCCATTGGCTTTTGATGGATCAAGGAAAGAGGAAGGACTCAAATATCTTCACTGATTTATTAAATAAACATGTTTTCAGAACATATTTCTTTTAAATGAGAGGTTCATATCCTTCCTTGGATTCAATCCAGGATATTCTGCAACATTGCATAAAACCTTGTAAGAGACAAGTGTACACATAATCATAATTTTATAATATTGTTCCAATTTCGAGAGAGGTCAATGAATATCCCAACCTTTTCTAATTATCAACAAATTCATGATATACAAGTACCCAAAGGGAAAAGGAAGGGGTTATCATTAATAAGAAATTGAACATAAAACTAGTCCCATGAACCTTTAAAATATTTTAAGGTTTTTTAAAGTAAAATACTTTAAAATTTAAAGTATTTTAAATTTCCTAAAAAATTGACTTTTAGTAATACCTATTTTTTTCATGCTCAGTTCATGATAAGTCATGCTAGGAATAAGTTCCTGGAGACCATGGAAGAAAGAGCTTTAACTAGAGATGTGGGGGGGGGAGTAATAAATCTTATGTACCCTTAAGTTGCTTGCTCCTGCCATGCATACATGCATTCAGGAGGAGAAGAGGCCAGTTTATACAATCATTTATATATATATATATAATCATATATATATATAATATAAACATTTGCTTCATTTCCTAACTAAATGTACTCATACATGCTGACAGAATTTAAAGTACTCAACTGAAATCTGCTAGAGAATATTCATTTAGAACCATTTTATTCCATACTTGCCTATAAATTTCTCTATTTAATGATTCAAAATTATAGATATATGCAGAACATTTTGAATAGCAATGTAATTAAGGATTGTAAGACAATACTAGGGCCATGCCAGAAGTCACAGTATTTAATACAAAGTGGAATTAAGCTTATAAAATTATATCTAGGCAAAGCCTTTCTCTGTGTTTCTTGTGTACTAACCACTGTGCAGAAGAAATGATGGTTGTCTTTAAGGTAACGTTCCCCCTACTCTCCTCATGAAAAACAGTGCAAATTTCACATTCTCTACTAAAACGTCTTGACAGCAAAGAGAAAACTGCCATCCTGAAAAAGGAAACTCAGGTCTGTCACTGAGCTGATACAACCAAGGTAGAAATAAGCACCCTCTGAGACAGGTGTCCCTGGCCCCAGGGAAATAATAGAGAAGTTCCATGGAACAGAGTATCATGTTTTATGACTGTTTAAATCATTACTTCATTTGATCCCATTAATTCTCTTACCCAGAGTTGAAGATGTAATGCTACTGCTTCGGCCTACCAGGGCACGTGACTGTCATGTTAATAGTGATCATCATTTGTCTGCTTCATTAACCATCTTTAAAAGAATCACTCCTTCATCTCTCTCACTAATTCTTAGGTTTTGCAGTAGTAGAGACTAATCTTGCTAATCCCACTAGTCATAGGAAAGCATGTGATAAAACCTGACCAAGTAGAGTATGCTATAGTCTTGATCACAACAATGATGGGGGTAAGACATAGAAGTGATGCTAATTAGACCTCTCCACAATTTTTCATGGCTGGAACACCAGTTTTATGTCTAATACGATCTGGATGTATATCCTCAGGCCAATAATTTCCTGAGAATGAGACATGTGGGAAAGAGTTTTATGGCATGGTTTGAAAAAATGGCCTATCTCTGTTCAAATCAGTCTATGTGTTTATCAGTGAGTCCATTTTAATGCTTAAATTAGTTTATACGTATCCATTGACACATTCAACTACACTAGTTATAATACAAAAATTGCTACACAAATATAGATTATTGTTCAGCAGAGGGATATAAATTTGGATTCAGCTAAAGTCAGGTGAGCAATGCAACAAAATTAATTCATCCTTGTGAAGTTCTAAACTTCCATTTGTAGAAGACAATGATATGTTCTTGCCTGTTTTATGTAGATGGTGACGATTGTTCCAGACGGTAAAGAATACACATCTATGGACTCATGGTTTGGACCACATATGTGGCAGAGGATGACCTCGATGGCTATCAGGGAGAGAGGAGAGGCCCTTGGGCCTGAGGAAGTTAGAGGCCCCAGTAAAGGGGAATGTCAAGGCGGGAATATGGGGATGGGTGGGCGGGT
>CM052709.1:15966089-15993450 GCA_028551405.1 Uromys caudimaculatus
GGATCAGATAAACCATCTAAACAGTTCCATAATCCCTAAAGAAATAGAAGCAGTCAGTCATTAAAAGTCTCCCAACCAAAAAAAAAAAAAAAAAAAAAGCCCAGAATCAGATGGCTTTAGTGCTGAATTCTATCAGATCTTCAAAGAAGACCTAATACCAATACTCTTCAAACTATTCCATAAAATAGAAACAGAAGGAACACTACCCAATTCATTCTATGAAGCCACAATTATGCTGTGTATTCTCCCTTGGAGATGGAATGGTTTCTGTCTAATCAGGAACTTTTCACAATTTCTGTCCATAGAGCACTTCATAAGAGTTTTTTTCTACTTCTATCATGTTTAATGTTCCAAATAGATTTTAAAAACAGGCTGAGTGTATATTACTTTTAGCTTCAGAATATATCATGTATATTTAAGAGGCATTTAACAATTATAAATTATTTTGATGACTTTAAAATGTCAATACTGAGTTGTATATTTTAAAATAAATTGTATTAGTTTAATAAAAAAAGAAAAAAGAAAAAAAAAGAAAATATTGAAACATCAGGATAGACTAAAACCAGACAAATAGACAGAATGCCTGCTGGAATGTGGAACTTTATGACTAGTTCTTGAAGTTAGAGAGAGAGAGAGAGAGAGAGAGAGAGAGAGAGGAGGGAGAAAGAAGAAAGAGGGACAAAGAAAAAGAAAGGATGACAGTAAAGAAAGGAGGGATGTTGGAAGGGAGGAGAAAGAAAGAGAAAAAAATGAGAGAGAAGAAAGAAAGAAAGAAAGAAAGAAAGAAAGAAAGAAAGAAAGAAAGAAAGAAAGAAAGAAAGAAAGAAAGAAAGAAAAAGAAAGCAAGAAAGAAAGGAAGGAAGAAAGGAAGAAAGAAAGAAAGAAATCGATCATTCATTTTGGGTTCATAACAACTGATTTCAAAGCAAAGTGGCAACCTTAATTTTCTTCATGTTAAGGTGACATCCAATATGTCAAATTGGCTGAAATTTATAGAACCATGTTTTATACAATAAAAATGTCAAATGCATGACTCCAAAGCAAAACAAACAAACAAACAAACAAACAAGGGAGGTAGACACACAAACAAATACCATATTAGATCACCAAAGCCATAGAAAATGGGACAAGATCAGCAGGGGACAATTGAGGTACTCACCCAGGCACTAAATTTAAGGAGCTATGTCAAACAATATCATAATTCAGGAACGTTATATCTTAATACAATATTTCAAAAATTTAATGAATGCAACAAATTCAAGTTCAAGAAAATGTCAAAATTCTAAGTAAAGCCTAGTGAAACCCAAACATCCCTTATACGTTTCTTGTCAAAAGAAAAAGAAAAAGTAACTCTTATTAAGCATACTGTAACCTAATTCAACCTGGATTTAAGAGAGTGATTAGTGGCCTCACTGCCCCGGGCAGATACACTAAATTACATTGCTAGGAGACAGAAACTACTAAATGAAATTCACATTTAGGATGAGACTCATCAAGCTTAGGTGGGAGTAACCAGAACAGAGAGGAAACAGAGAACAAAATTCAGCTGAGGTTTCCCAGGCATTATTTTGTCATTGAAATGTCAGCTCTGGCTACTTTTCCATCCCTAAAGCAATCTCCACACCAACAGGAAGATGTTTACAAAAGGATGCTTCTCCAGAATGCAAATCCTGCTGATAATCTCAGAAACTGCTCTGGAGCAAATTGGATAATAGATGGAATGCATTGACTTAGAAATTGATACAACTTCCTGTTAACTTTGGCCTTTGGTTAGATTCACTTCATAATATTCACTTTCGTCTCTTCTTTCATATGAAAATGTTTATTGTGTGTATATTTTGGTCCACAAGCATAATTTGGATGGGATATTTTGGGACTGTTTAGATCATTCCTGTAGTTACAGTTTCCTCACCTATTCATAACGACACCTAAGCTAAACAAAAGTGAGTTAGGTCATCCAACATCACAATGCTGGACCTGAGTAAAGAAAGTGAATGAGACGTCGATTTATCAGCCTTTGAGGAAACAGCACGTACATTCCAAGTAGTGTGCTGTACTTGGTTAGAACTGTCGTTTATTTTAGATTCCATGTTATTTGTGACAGATAAGTCTTCTCTATGTTGCAAGCTGATTCAGTCTAGGTATTTTATGTTATTTATTCACTTTACATCCTACTCATTGCCCCCTTCCCAGTCACACCCCTCCCACAAGCCTTCCCCCATCCTCCATCCCCTCTTCTCTGAGCAGATGGGGGCCCCGTGGTTATTTGCTCATCCTGGCTCTTCAAGTCTCTAAGAGGCTAGGCATTTCCTTTCCCACTGAGGCCAGACAAGACAGCCCAGCTAGAAGAACATATCCCACATACAGGCAACAGCTTTTGGAATAGCCCCCTCTCCAGTTGTTCAGGACCCACATGAAAGTCAATCTGCATATCTGTTACATATGTGTGGGGAGACCTAGGTCTAGCTTGTGTATGTTGTTTGGTTGGTAGTTCAGTCACTGAGAGCCCCTAGTTGATTCTGTTGGTCTTCCTGTGGAGGTCCTATCCCCTTAATGGCTGCACTCCTTATCCTGTCTACAAGAAATGCATGGACTGGTGATGGAACACAGACTGGGAGAATGGTCAACCAATAACTAGCCAATGGGCAAGCACCAATCCCTGACACTATTCATGATACTCTGTTATGCTGACAGACAGAAGCCTAGCATGGTTGTCCTCTGAGAGGCCCCACCCACCAACTGACTCAGACAGAAGCTGATACCCACAACCAAACAGTGAATGGAGCTTGGGGAATCTTATGGAATAATAGCAGTTTAAGTATTTTTGTAAGGTTAATCTTCCACTCCCAAGCTCTTCTTGTTTCCAATCTACTGTACTCCACTGCTCAAAACCTAGAATGCAGGACTAGACATCTAAAAGCTTCTTTTTCCTATCCATTCTTTGCTAATCACCACACCCACATATTTTCAGTACCTAGAACAAATGAATTTTAGTTTGAAAATCATGAATTTTTCAAATGATGAAATAATAATAAAAAAGACATAGAGGATATTGACCTCAGGGATTTCTTACACAAAAGAGAAAGTTTAAATCTCTTAAGTACTTAATTTCTTCCAGGAACTCTTCTGAGTATTTTATATGTACTTACTGGGAACTGTGGTAATCATTATTTTAAACATGAAAATAATAAAGTACAGAGTAGTTATTTGTTCTCTATTACAGAACAATTAAAAGTAGATAGCATAAAGAGCCCAGGTTATTGGTCTTACTTGTTCATAGAACAGTTCACAAAACCACTGGAAATGGATGAACAAATTCACTTAGAAACCATCTAAGACCACAATAAGGGCAGAGGGTGTGCCTGGACATGGAAAGACTTGTGTCTGCATCTGGAGGAATCCATGACATTCTGTAATTCACATTTCATGGAGAGACATATTATTTGTACACAGAAGGGCCTGTGGATACATGGGTAAACACTGGTCATTTTTATACCATCTTATTATACTATATCTATTTGAAGAAGAATATACTTATCAGAATTTCCTTTTCTCCCTGTTTTTCCTTCCTTTCATCTCACACTCCATACAAGCATAAAAATTCTGTCTTTAGCACAGTAAAGGCATTGTTGCTTCTGACCCACCTCTTCTGCTATTTGCTTCTAAGGATGCTCAGCTCTGTGCTGGTTTTACAGACCTTGTTTTCTTGTGACTTGTGAAATCAAAGCTACAAAGCATAAGTGCCTTCATTTCGGTACGCTTCCAGCTAAATCCTGCACAGTAAAACAAATTAAGCAGATGGCAGACTTAAATGTTAAAGATTGGAGGAGATATGTATGAAGAGTTCTTAGGATAAACTAGAATATAGAATGGAATATGTTGAAGTGAGATTAATCCAAGGCTGAAGGCAGAGAGAATTTTAAACCTTTTAGCTTCCCGAAAGATGCTTGAATGATTCAGGGTAGAAACTGAAAGTGCTTTCCCATGACAACTATGCCTTTGTAATGCTTAATTCCCAAATTAGTTGAAAGCCTTATTGCATGGCTCATAGAGGCATGCATGTGACCATCTTTCTCTTCATGAAGTGTACACAGTCTCATTCACATGAGGAAAGTATGAAAGACAAGAGATGTTTGAGGTTTTTAAATTAGTGATGCCTGTGGAGAGTTCAGATTTAAAAAGAAAGCAATTCCCATCTCCTGAGTGTTCTGGCTTCCCACATTCTGCTGCTAAGGAACCTGCATGCACGGTACAATTTTGAGCTCTGTTAAAATGCAAATTTTCCAGGGAGCATTCAGTCTCATGAGTCATTTTCAACTATGAGTAAACGGATCTAGCAGAACATTTCCTTAGGAGGGGAGAAGGCAGGCAGACGCATAAGACTATGAGAGGCTTGGATTTAGAAAAACAAAAAGGCTCAAAACATGCTTCAAAAAATACTTACCCTGGTCTAGAATTCATCCTAATATGTGTAAGGGTTTCCTTCCAAGAGGTATTACAAGTTTAATGCCACATAAATAGAAAAATGGCGAAAGGGAAAGTTGAGAAACATAGTTACTAAGTGCCTGTTACATACTAGATGTAACAGGTCCTCTAACCACCAGTATTTTCAAGAACCCCTACCTTCTTTGGTGGACAATGAGGTTCAGAAATGCAATTTTACAACTCATAAAATATATAAATATTCTTCAAATGTGGATCTTCACCATGCCAGTGGTGATGCCTCTCTGGCTTCAGTTCTTCCTATGCAGGCTAACATTTTAAAGCCATTAAAGAATCTTAGGCATTCTGAATGCTGAAGTGGGAGGGGCACAAGCTGAAGACCTGCCTGGAGTCGAGCAAGTTCATGCAGCCACAGTTATAGCATGTCCTGACGTCAGCAGGAGACAGCATTGTAGGAGCAAGAGTAGGTTATCTACTCTCTACTGCATGTCTCTACATTCAGAAATTAGAAGTGTTAGGAAGTAGTACTCTTATAGTTAAAGGTCAGAAATGGGGAGATAGATATAATCATAATATACTGAACACACGAATGAAATTATCAAAGAGTACATAAAAATTGAGAGAGAAATATCTGCTAGAACTATTTCTGCTTTTATATGTTGGAATTCTGGCATATCGCATCCAGTCTTTCTTCCCTGTTGTTAAAATTTCTTGATATTCTGTGAGCTAAAGCAAATAACAATACATACCTAAATTGGTATCTTTTTTGTGTCTCAGACTTTGGATGGGGGAAGAAACATTATCTCTGAAGTATAATGTACAAAGAAAGATTGTGTGGGCATGCCCAGGAAAATGAAAAGCTACCTTTTAAGTGTTTATATTACAGGGAAAAGGCTCTAATAATTTAGATTAACTGCCAAAGTACCTCTAAAAGACTGAAATAAAAGCAAGGAACTTTTAAGAGCTGGGAGGGAAGAACCATATGAATAGTCACACAGAAGAAACACCATTTCCCTGGAGAAACAGTACAGAAACACATTTTAAAGAAACTTATAACAAAAATATAATCTCTTAGTTTGTAGGAGAATGCTTGAATTGCTAAATTGAAAAGCACAGAGTAAGCACTTTATATTTCATGGTATAAATTATCATATATACTCTGTATAGCACTTGATGTCACAGGCTTATCAAATGGGTGTTTGTTTGTTTGTTCTGCAGACAATGTATTCTCAGCAGCTGTAATATAATTAGTTTTAGACTACAATGCCAAATCCAATATTTTTATTTAATAAAATGTGGAGTTTTTTTTATGAAACTGGCTTCTTTCCATCAGGTATATAATTTTAAAAAGGATTGGGAGGAGAACGCCTTCTGTGGACAGTGCCGTGGTGTCTCTCAGTTTTCTCTAATTTTCAAAATCTATGCACAGAGCTTTTGGAGGCTGCACGCAGAAGGAGCTAGTTAACATACCCGTGCAAAGGTACACTGACTGAAAACCGATTATATGTCACATAACCATGAAAAGCATTTCTGAACAGACAAGAGGTGCGCTTCATAATCAAACAGGAAAGAATAGTGTTTTGTTGTTGCTGTTGTTGTTGTTGCTCATTTTTATTGAAAAAAAGAGACTGTTTTCATACAATATACTCTTTTGTAAATTCCTGATATATTCAAATCAAACAAGTAGCAAACATTTTGGGAAGAAGAGCTGAATTTGTATACAAAGGTAGAATGTTTTCAAATTGTGAAAATAAGATGAGAACAAATTAATTTGCCAGCTCAGATAGCCTGTGTACAAGGATGGGTGAAAAGATCATTTCTACTATCTAATAAATGATATATATCATAAATAATACCATGAGATATTTAAAACAAATGCCAGAGATTCTCTCTTTCATCTTCTGCATGATGAGCTCCTCATCTGTTGGCGAGTCTTGCTTCTGACATTTCTGCTTGAGTTGCTATATTTTTCATTTTTATTTTTGCCCCAGATTTTTTTTTTTTGGGGGGAGGTTTCCATTTCCACTATCAGGTATTTGTTTATTCTCTTGTATTGTTTGCTTATGTTTTTTATAGATTTCTGTAAGAGAATAATTTATTTCCTCTTTAAGGCTATCTATCATATTTTATAGTCCTTGTCTTATGCTTCAGTTATGTGAGTCACAGGAGATAGTTGCAAGAGGAGAGGGAGGGATGGGAGGTAGGCCGCAGTTGTCCTGCCAACGATCTGGGAATAAGATGTGGGATTAGACTTGCAGAAGTGGAGGGAAAGGGAAAGAGCTAAAGTTAGTTTGCAGGCTTCCCTGGATTTCCTGGCTTGCTAGTTCCTGGGGATTGCATGCAGAACTTCAGGGCTAAGATAAAATATGAGATGGGAAAGGAAGGTTGGAGGAGTAGATCTATGTGATGCACAGGAGATGGGGGTGAAAAGGGAGGCAGGGAGAGGTAGACGGGGTAACATGTGGTCTGCTACAGAGCTAGGGATACTACAGGTGACTGAACTTTGAAGGACGGGAGAAGAAAAGATGAAGATTTCCAGTTAGCCTACCCACTTCCTTGGCTTCAAGATATTATAATCACACTTTTAACCTTTCTAAACTGATCCCAGAACCTTTCCATATTCCTACCCACTCAGCTTCTGCCCCCCCAAAACAAACATAAAACACAAACAGAAGAATAGACAACCAAGACACACATACATAAATGAAAAAAAAAAAACCCACAATGTCAGAATCCTAGATATACAAACAAACAAACAAACAAAGACAAAAAAGTGCCCAAAGCAATGTGAAAGAAGTGTCTACAAAAATATCATTGAGTTTGCTTTGTACTACCATCTTAAAGTATATTTATGGTAAGAAATATAAACAGACCCAGATAAGCTTAACAATTTGTGATAGAAGTCTTGTTTACAACTAAGAAAGTACAATGAAATGTCTCATATTAATAAAAATGTGATAGAGATTAATTCTGCTATGAGGACTAAATAACTTAATGCTTTATATGGTATCGTTATAGCCAAAACCTATTTTAGCTTCCTGTGATGTTGGTGTTTTTATAATTTAAACATGGAAGAAACAATGAGTGCTGTTTTACTTTAAAATAATTCAATAAGAAGGAGCTAGTTGGGAGGTAGAATTAAAGTAAGAATATTTTAAGCAGGGTAGTGGTGGTACAAGCCATTAATCCCAGTAATGAGGAGGCAGAGGCAGAGGAATATCTGTGAGGCCAACCTGGTCTACAAAGAGAGTTTCAGGATGGCCAGTACTGTTACACAGAAAAAAAAAAAACCAACAACAAAAAGATTTAAAAATAGATTGTCCATTTAAAATTAAATATAGTATGCATTTCAACAATTAACGTTAGCTATTTAGTAAGTGGAAAATCAGCTAAAAATTGCAAAATAGGTAAGTGATAATTGCAATGAAAATTACACTTTTATTTTCAAAAATACTTTCAAGGCTACAAGTTAAAAAGAATGGTTTTGGTTTGGTTTGATTTGGTTTGTATTTCTCTCTGTGTATATATGTGTGCGTGTGGTTCTTTGTTTTTGTTTTGTTTTGTTTTGTTTTGTTGAAGTTGTTTTAATTTTTTGAGACAGGGTTACTCTGTGTTAGCCCTAGCTGTCCTGGAAGTCATATTGTACTCTAGACTGTCCTGCACCTCAGAAATGTGCCTGCCTCTGTCCACCTAGGGCTGAGGTTGAAGATGTGTGTCACTACCAGTTGCCTGGTTTTGATTGTTTGTTTGGTTGTTGCTTGCTTTTGCTTGTTTGCTCTGCATTTTTATGAGGTCTTTCTACAGTAGTGCTTTAGGAATCCAGTAGATTCTGTTAGTGCCTTTCTATAATTAGGAACTACATTGACATCATGTATGGTCACTGCGAGACAGGAAACCTCTCTTTATTATATACCCACTTAATTTATTTGTTTATCTGTCCAAGCCTTGAGCTAGTATTTGGCTACATGACTACAATGATAAGCATTCTAGTTTCCTTTTTGTTGTTCTGAAAAACACTCTGAAAAAATAAACTGAGGGGGTGAAAGGCTTTAATTGGTTTATCCTTTCATAGTCCACCACTGAAGAAAGTCAGAGCAAGAAATTTTAGACAGAAACTTGAAATAGAAACCATGGATTGTGCTGGCTCACACTTTGTGCAAGTTCACTCAGGTTCATGATCAGCTATCTTTTTTCTACACCCCCAAATTAGTTGCTCAGAGAATGGCCCTGCCCATGGTAGGCTGGGCTCTCCTACATCAATTTGTGATCAAAAATATCATCCACAACCATGCCTACGGCAAATCTGAAAAGGACAATTGCTTAATTGAGATTTTTTACAAGTAGTTACATGATATGTCAACTTGACAGTCAATGTGAAGACACTAGATAATTAGACAATAAGCTTATTAAATATTTACCCAAGATATGCAAGTGACTATTTTGCCATAAAAGAGTATAAAATAGGCAGTTAATGAAAGCACAGGGGCTATGTGAATAAGTCTATAACAAGGGCTTGCTATTAATCCAATAAGTGCCATTTTGATGGACACTTGGGAGGAACACTTAAATAAAGCTAATGAATTTGAAGAAAAGCTATTTCAGTGGATATATTTAAATATGTGCCTATACTTTCACCTGCTATTTTGCAAGTTCTTGGTGATTTTACTTCTCTTCATCAGATAAAGAAGGTAATGACAAAGAAATAATCCCGTCCAACTCCAACTTGTTGGATCCGAAAGTGCATTGTGATTACCTACAAGTATGTAGGAAGTAGGAGTATACATGTACGAACATAATTGACTTTGCCAATACTACAAAATGCACCTCATTGTAAAAGCTAAGAAAAGCTCCCTGCACACAGTTATACCACTGAGGAAGAGAACTTTCTCCTCAACTACAATTATTTATTGCTCATAAAACCCCTGAGATAGGAACAGGCTTCTCTGGGTCTTGTTTGTCATCCAGAGAGTTTAACCCTTTCAATTGTGAAGAAGATTTTCAGTGGAGAAGGAAATGATACATAACAAGAGTAAATTATCAGACAAATATTGAGAGCATATTCAAAAAAAGAGAGCTGGGTATGGGGCGTAGATGAAAGAAGGTATCAGGAAGTTTAAAAGAAACAACTTCAACATGTCTGCATATAAGGCATCATTGAGAGAACTGACTTGTGGGGATATGACAGAAAGGGAAGCAGAGGCAGTAAATGGCTCTATTTCTGTGGAAAATAAAACAAACACAGGTTGCAAAATGAGTGTCTTTCCCAAGTTCAAAGATAAGTTGTGGCACATTGCTGAATCATAGTAACTTGACTTCCAGCCTACTTTTATTTTATTGATATGAGTGAGTGACTGAGGGTCATCACTGCAGAGACCTTGGGTAACTCCAGACCCATCTCATAGGATCACTCATTCTCTAATCTTAGGATAAATAAGACACTTGAGCTTTATCAGATCAATGTAGCATGCCAAAGAGAAGTACTATTACCAGAAACACAGTGAATTGTGGAAGCTGTTTACCAAAGATATCTTTCTCCATCAATGAAATGTACTCCGGCTTATTATTTTTTGATGCAGTATCTGTATTAGTTACTCTTATTGTTGCTTCAAGAAGCGACTGAGAGAGGGAGGTTTTATTTTTGGCTTACAGCTAGAGTGTGTAGACCATCTATAGTCTTTTTTGTCAACTTTACAGGATGTAGGAATACTGTAAAGACACACTTCTAAGAATGTTTCTGACACAGTCTCTAGATTGAGTTAGTGAGGTTTAAAATAAGAACCACCTTATGAGTGGGTGGTATGATTCATGGGTTAGCATCCTGGACTGATAGACGCTGGAAAGCACCTGAGTACCAGCATTCATTTGTCTCTGTTTGCTGACTCTGGATGCAATAGAAATAGCTGCCTCAACTCTTTCAACTATGACATCCCCAGCATAAGAGACTGTAGCAGAATTAACTTTTCCATCTTTTGCTTTTGTCAGGTACAGTCATAGCTTAGGAAAGGTAACTCAACGCCATTCCTTTAAATTCAGTATGACTCTCTGAGACACATTTAGCCAATCACATCTGGCCAGGGTGTCAGCCTTAAGATGTAAGCAGATGGTAAGAAGTCATGCCATCCTGTGACCACCCAAAGTCACATGAATAAACTGTGTGAAAACACACTACTCATCAGCCCTGGATCATCCCTCAGAAGATAGTCAACATAAACACCTAGCCACACCAGGAAGACATCTTGAACAACCAACACAGCTTGGGCTGCAGAAATTTGTATTTCTGTTAAAGCCACTAACTGTGAATCTAGGAGCTGAATCTACATATCTCAATGGAATATGTGGAATTTTTATTGATCACTAGTGATTCTTGCAAATTTTTGAACCATTTGGATATGTCTGTTTTATCTATTAAAATGAAACTTAGATTAATAATTCTATTGGTATATAAAATAGCTAATTACTTCTAACTCCCACTTATGAGGTCTCTTACGGAATCATTTCTCTTAACGTTTAATACCTACAGCTCCTATTTGATATTAAGGGAATAAGTAACTAAAGCTTCTTCTAAATCTATCATCATTTTGTCCACTGTTGAAGAAAATGGCCCATATCATACAAACTTATTGCATGTACATAGTTTAAATTAATATATTCACTATAGATTTTTGATTATTTAAATATTAATTTAAGCCTGGTGTTGAACAAGGCAAAGAGTTTTAAACTACCACAACTGACTCACTTTAAAAGGATAAAACTATGAATAGCTCAGTTATATCCATAGGTAAAACATGCATAGAAATTTAATTTTTAAAATTCCATATTACAGTTTTGTAGCACATTTACTGTACTTTTAAATATTATCAAATATGTATCATTAGGTATTTATTGTGTCCTCTTACATTTTCTACAATTTTTGTCACATTGTTGATTTAATCAAAACACAATGTTCAAAGAATGTAGCCATATTTAATTTTTAATATCTTGGTTTATGTTAGTAAATATTTTTGTGTTTCTGTTAGCAACTTTACAAACATTAAATGCACTATTTTGAATCATTTATGTTTGACACATTTTAATATGATTATTGATCCTTAAAATATAAGGCCTGCCTACATTTTTTTCAAATTTTCTGTACTAATGTAATATTTTTATGTGTCACTTCTACACTTGTTATAAATATTGGAGATGCTAATTTTTGTCACAAGCTTTTCAATTGATTTCCAGGATTAAACTCTTATCTTTCCTTTTGGTAAGTTTTGATGCCAAAAGTGTTTAATTTTCAGTAGTCAAGAATGATCATATTGTAGCTAACCTTATTAATTTAGTGTACAGCTCGTTTTATCTGAATTGTGATTTGCCTCACATACATACGCTGTGCTGCTAGGATAGGGAATAATCAACTTCAGGCATAGGAGCGATCAGAGAGTTCCTATCGCAGTCAGATCTTCTCACTTACATCCATGTAAAATGACTGAAACTCCCATTCTGGAATCCTACACAAAGCTGTGCATGATTTAAACCCTGGCACAGTGTCTGGGGAAAGTGACAGATCCTATCTGTAGCTTCTTCTATTTTGCTTTGTGCAAGTCTGGGGAATCATATTCTTCTATATTTGCTGGCTGCCTCCTGTCTTTTGTTTCTTACTGACTTGTCCTCATGCAGAAACAATTGTTGATTTAGAAATATGAGCCCTCCTTAAAGAGTGATTCTCTCTATATGCTATCTTAATCTTAGAAAAGGATTTTCAAAGAGACCTTAATAACCAGGGACATTTACAACCAGACATTGATTGTTTCTAAAGGCTATTGCTTCACTAGCAATTTTTGTTACTGCTATATCCATTCAAAAATTAACTCAATGTGATAAGAGAATACTGTGCGCAGAGCTCTCTCTCTGTCTCTCTCCCTCCTCCCCTTATTCAATTACATATTTGTAATATGTTCAAGGTTTCACTCATACATCATGCCTTTAAGTTACTTCCATTATTATTCATTAAATCACAAACTCAAAAAGAAACCACCAGATTTTGTCTTTAATAAAATTGATTCATATTCAATATTAACAGAAAATGTATGCTATTGGTATGAATTGGTAGTAATGCGTAGAAAGTACCAGATCCCAAAAGACAAAGTAAACTTCTTGAAATAAGGTTTAATGAAAAAAGACAACGGAGAGTGAATCAAATGTAAGCATTATTTCCTAGCTTGATGGTTACTTTCTCTGCATGCAAGCCTTAGCTTCACAGCAAGCACAGAGTTACTAGCTTATCTTTTGCGTTCTACATCAAACATTTACTATCAGAAAGGAGTGGAAACAGATTTCTATAGCTCAACTTGAATTTCATTTTTTTAAATTTTTATTTTTTGATATTTTATTTATATTTCAAATGTTCCCCCCTTTCCAGGTCTCCATTTTGGAAACCCCCTATACCCTGCCCCCTGCCCCTGCCTCTATGAGGGTATTCCCCCACCCACCCAACTGCCTACCCACTCCCATCTTTCCACCTTGGCATTGCCCTATACTGGGGCATTTAACACCCTCAGGCCCAAGGGTCTCTCCTCCCCCAGATGGCCAACGAGGCCTTCCTCTGCCACATATGTGGTCCGAACCATGGGTCCCTCCATGCTTATTCTTTGGTTGGTGGTCCAGTATCCAGGAGCACCGGGGGATCAGACAAGTTGACACTGTTGCTCCCTCCAT
The DNA here is from genome assembly GCA_028551405.1 of Uromys caudimaculatus. Lineage (NCBI taxonomy): Eukaryota > Metazoa > Chordata > Mammalia > Rodentia > Muridae > Uromys > Uromys caudimaculatus. The sequence continues at coordinate 15,979,230 of CM052709.1, forward strand.
GGGGCTGCAAACTCCTTCAGTTCCTTCAGTCCCTTCTCTAACTCCTCCATCTGGGACCTCACACTCAGTCCAATGGTTACTGTGAAGTGACACTTGGGTATTTGGAATTTTCGCACTAATATCCACTTACCATGTTCGTTCTTTTGTGACTGAGTTACCATGCTCAGGATGATATTTTCAAGTTCCATCCATTTGCCTGTGAATTTCGTGAAGTCATTGATTTTAATAGCTGAGTAGCATTCCATTGTGTAAATGTACCACATTTTTTGTACCCATTCCTCTGTTGAGCGACATCTGGGTTGTTTCCAGCTTCTGGCTATTACAAATAAGGCTAATATGAACAAAGTGGAGCATGGGTCTTTATAACATGTTGAAGCATCTTCTGGATAAATGCCCAGGAGGGGTATAGCTGGGTCTTCAGGTAGTATTACATCCATTTTTCTAAGAGCTCCCCAAACTGATTTCCAGAGTGATTGTACCAGCTCTCAATCCCACCAGCAATGGAGGAGTGTTCCTCTTTCTCCATGTCCTCACCAGCATCTGCTGTCACCTGAGTTTTTGATCTTAGCCATTCTGACTGGTATGAGGTGGAATCTCCGAGTTATTTTGATTTGCATTTCCCTGATGACTAAGGATGTTGAACATTCCTTTAGGTGCTTCTCAGGCCTAAGAATTTCCTCAGTCGAGAATTCTCTGTTTAGCTCTGTCCCCCATTTTTGATAGGATTATTTGGTTCTCTGGAGTCTAACTTCTTGAGTTCTTTGTATATATTGGATATTAGCCCTCTATCAGACATAGGATTGGTAAAGATCTTTTCCTAATCTGTTGGTTTACATTTTCTCCTATTGACAGTGTCCTTTGCCTTACAGAAGCTTTGCAATTTCATGAGGTCTCATTTTGATTCTTGATCTTATAGCATAAGCCATTGGTGTTATGTTCAGGAACTTTTCCCCTGTACCCATGTGTTCGAGAATTTTTCCCACTTCCTCTTCTATTAGTTTCAGTATATCTGGTTTTACGTGGAGGTCCTTGATCCACTTGGACTTGAACTTTGTACAGGGAGATAGGAATGGATCAATTCACATTCTTCTACATGTAAACCACTGACAGGACCATTTGTTTAAAATGCTGTCTTTTTTCCACTGGGTGGTTTTAGCTCCTTTGTCCAAAATCAAGTGACCTTAAGTGTATGGGTTCATTTCTGGGTCTTCAATTCTATTCCATTGATCTACCTGCCTGTCACTGTACCAATATCATGCAGTATTTATCACTACTGCTCTGTAGTACAGCTTGAGGTCAGGAATGCTGATTCCCCCAAAGTTCTTTTATTGTTGAGAATAGCTTTTGCTATCCTGGGTTTTTTGTTGTTCCAAATGAATTTGAGAACTGTTCTTTCTAAGTCTATGAAGAAGTGAGTTGGAATTTTGATGGGGATTGCATTGAATCTGTAGATTGCTTTTGGCAGGATGGCCATTTTTACTATCTTAATCCTGCCAACCCATGAGCATTGGAGATCTTTCCATCTTCTGAGGGTAGCTTTCTCCTGGCACTATTTGACTATGGAGACCTGGTGACCTAAGCAGTGATCTCCTACCACAAATAGAAACCTGATGGCTCCTGTCCCAGGCTTTTCCTCAGTCCCTGTGTCCTGAGGGCCTGGGAGGGCAGCTTTCTCCCAGTGCTATTTGACTATGGAGCCCTGGTGGCCCAGGCAGAAGTCTCCTGCCACAGATGGCTTGAATTTCATTTTTAATAACAATTTGGTTCTCGCTCACAACAGTGATAGATAGAGAAATAGGAACTAAATTTCTTGATCACCAGAAGAAACCACTTCAACTGTTTGGATGAATCAGGTGAGAAACTAAATTGATTCTAAACTTTCATTTTTCTTCAAATTTCTCCTTAAAATTTAAAACTTTGTTCTTATTGTTCTTAGAAACCTATAATTTAATCATGTAAAGCTGATTTTCTCTTTATAAAATGTACAATGAGCATCATGGAATTTTTAACCAAGAGTCACCAGCTAGTATTTGCCAACAGTATGGACTTTTATCCAGTAGGTTCAAACTCTGGTGTTGTTACTTAGGAGCTATGTGGCTTAGGTCATCAACGAATCTCTTTGGTGTCAGTGTGAGATCCAATATAATGATGATGATAGTTCTTGTATATAGAGTTTATTTATTCTAAATTGAATGAATACAGCAAACATCAGGAAACAAAAGAATCACCCCTCCCTCCACAAACTCCCATCCCATCCCTCTCTTGCCCCTCCTCTTTGCCTCTATGAGGATGCTCCTCCACACACCCACATATTCCTACCTCATCAATCTAGCATCACCCTACACTGGGTTATCAAGCCTCCAGAGGACCAAGGGCCTCCCCTCCCATTGATACCAAATAAGGCAATCCTCTGCAAATTATGTAGCTGGAGTTATGGCTCCTTCCAGGTATACTCTTTGGTTGGTGATTTAGTCTCTGGGAGCTCTGGGTTGTCTGGTTAGGTTAGTTGATACTGGTCTTCCTATGGGGTTGCAAGCCCCTTCAGCTCCTTTAGTCTTGCCCCTAGCTCTTCCATTGGGATCTCTGGGCTCAGTCCAATGATTGGCTGTGAGTATCTGCATCTGTATTAGCCATCTGCTGGCAGAACTTCTCAGGGAACAGCCACAGCAGGCTCCTGTCAGCAAGTGCTTCTTGACATTATCAGTAGTGTAGGGGTTTTCTGTCTGTAAATGGGATGGGTCTCTACTGGGATGGCCTCTGGATGGCCGTTCCTTCAGTCTCTGTTCCATTTTTTTTGTCCCTGTCTTTCCTTTGGACAGGAACAATTCTGTGTTAACAATTTTGATATGGGCAGGTGACCCCATCCCTCAACTGGGGGCCATGTCTATCTACTGGAGGTGGTCTCTAGAGGTTCTATCTATGCTTTGTTGGGTATTTTTACTAAAGTCATCCCCAATGGTTCCTGGAAGCCGCTCACTTCCTTGGCCTTTGGGACTTTCTAGTAGCTACCTCCAGTTCCCCATCGCCCAATGCTACATACTACTATCCAATTTCCTGACCCTCTGTACTTCTGTCCCTTCCCATATCTGTTCCTGCCCCCCTTTTCCCTCCCCTTCTTCTCTCCCTCCTAAGTCCCTTCCTCCCTCTACCTCCTGTAATTACTTCGCCCCCCCCCCCCCCTTCTATGTAGGATTGAAACATCTACCCTTTGGTCTTCCTTCTTCTTAATGTCCATGGTTTGTGGGTTTTATTATGAGTATTCTGAGCTTTTGAGCTAATATCCACTTATCAGTGAGAACATATCATGTGTGTTCTTTTGCCTCTGGGTTACCTCACTTAGAATGATATTTTCTAGTTCCCTCCATTTGCCAGCGAATATCATGAAGTCATTGTTTTTGATAGCTGAGTAATACACTATTGTGTAAATGTACCACATTTTCTGTATCCATTCCTCTGTTGAGGGACATCTGGATTGTTTCCAGCTTCTGGCTACTATATACATGTGTGGTCACTGAGCAAAGAGTTAAATTACTGATATGCAAACCAGCTCTATTAAGCATATTTACATTAAATATCAATGAATTAAGCTAGTTCAGGTACCACCAAAAATAACATAATTATCTATATTGTCAAATGTTAGTAATTGATTTGTTTTATTTAACTCCGTGTATACTCTGGGCCCAAACTGGCAGCATACAAGGAAGAAGTACTATAAAAGAATATTGAAATTTTCAGTTTCAAGCACCTTGCCTTAACTGGAGAGGTTACTGCCTGAGAACAACTGGGTAAACAAATCTCAGTGTCACTGTTTCTTAAGGCTCATAAATAATATTAAATCTGCACATTTTCTCACATCTCCAAATCCAAATAATCAGATAAAAAATTTACATCCTTTTCTTTATTCCTCAATGAATTAAACTATTTTTGAATTTATAAGAAGTCTTATTATTCATCATGATTCAAATTTACTTCCCCCAGAGAGATTAAATTCTTTTAGTATGTTTATCATAGAAAAGGGTATATAACTAATTGTTTGAAATATTATACAAGGTCCCATGAATATTTTTTGTTCATATCCCCAGAATTTATCTTTGCCAATGTTCTGATTTAGCATCTATGAATATGATAGATTCATGGGACAGAATAATATGACTTATCTAGCCAAGATCCATCCAGGAAAATGAAGCAATTTTAGATGTTTCATGGAGATATTTTAACACAGAGAAGTGGTTACATTTAATAAAATAGTTGGAAAGTTGAATGGTTGATAGTGAATCAATTTAGAGGTTAGTAAAAGTAAAAGGTTCTCATGATCCCCAAGGCTAAAAGGAAGGAAGCAGGTATACATTGTCAATACCTGTGATTGGCTGATCCTAGCTAGAATTCAAAGAGAAGTTACTAAAACCTAAGATAATGGGAGATAGTACCTGTAGGGACCATCCCAAGTAGATAGGCAAAGCCCCAAAGTTGAGGGAATGGGCCACACACCCATCTCAAATATTTTAACCCAGAATTGTCCCTGTCTGAAGAAAGACAGGGATAAAAAAATGGAGCAGAGACTGAAGGAAAGGCCATCTAGAGACTGCCTCACCTAGGGATCCATCCCATCTGCAGACACCAAACCCCAACACTATTGCTGATGTCAGCAAGAGCTTGGTGATAGGACCCTGGTATGGCTGTCTCCTGAGAGGCTCTGCCAACACCTGACTAAGATAGATGCAGATACTCAGAGCCAACCATCGGATTGAGCATGGGAATCTCAATGGAAGAGTTAGGGGAAGGACTGAAAAAGCTGATGGGGATTGCAACCCCCTAGGAAGAAGGATAATATCAACTAACTTGACTCCCTAGAGCTCCCAGGGAATAAACCACCAACAAAAGAGAATATATATGGAGAGATCCAAGGCTCCAGTTACATATGTAGCAGAGGACTGCCTTATTTAGCATCAGTTGGAGGGAAAGCCCTTGGTCCTGTGAAGGCTTGATGACCCCGTATAGGGGGATGCTAGAGCAATGAGGCAGGAATGGGTGGATGGCTGTAGGAGCACTCTCACAGAGGCAAAGGGGAGGAGGGATGGGATAGGGGACTTGTGGAAGAGGGATAACTTTTGAAATGTAAATAAATAAAATAACTGAAACAACAACAACAGCAACAACAAAACTGAGTTATGTGGGTCCCCTGTTATTCACCAGAAGGAGGGAAAAATAGTGGGCAAATGAGCACTTACTGACTAGGACACTAACTTGAGAAATTCTCTAGCTGTAGCATGTGTGATACAAAGATGAAATCAATACAATCTGGGATATTAGGGAAGGGTAAAGACACAGTTGCAGAGTATCCGATATCCGAGATGGTCTCAGGGTCTGATGTTTTCACACATTTAAACTTCTTGGCAGGCTTACTAACTAGAGTGAAAAACATACTTTCTACTTCTATGTTTCATCAAGAAAGCAATGGAGCTACCTACTAGGTGTAAATGAGCACTGCTGGAATTGTCTGCATTTTTTGAGGAGGCAATTAAGGGTCAGACTTAGCCATGATGCCAGCTCTGATTGGCTGTGGTCCTAACGATTCTGGGAAATGACATAAAAACTAAACATGCCCACAGATACAGGCTTCTCCCTGTACTGATGGAAGCAAAAATAAACTGCTTAGCAAATCCTTTCCTTACCCATGAGATACATTTTTCCCCTGTCACTTTTGAGAGCCAATTTTCTCTTGTCTTCTGTCTGCTATGAATAGATTTTAGGAGTACAATGTTGTTAGCTGAAATTTGCTATGGGGTTTGACTCAGTGAATTTGTTCTGTTATTTGTCATCATACCTTGGAATTGCTTCCTCCTCTACCTCAGTTTCTTAACCTTCCAAAGGAAAGCTACTGCCTAGTGTTTGAGTTGTTTCATTAACTTCAATGCTCTGCACATCTTCTCTTGTATTTGCCTCATAATGTCTTTGAATAACAGTGTTAGCATTCCAGTGTGCTTTTAAAACTGTGTGGCTGTCATTAACTTTTGTACAGAGATAATATGACTTAGAAATTACTAATTGCCTCTGCTGGCTGCTCAATTTTCTTTTCTTATAATAATTGCAAGTAGTCCAGTACAAAATATTTCATTAAATTATATATTCCTAATCTAGCATTACTAGATCTTCATAGCTAAACTATTTCCCGTGAATTAAAAACTACAATGACGTTGCAAAAAATATTGCTAGTAAATATAACATATTAAAAATAATGACAATATGTGCTTTACATAAATTTTCTGTAATTTTACTGATAATTAAATGATCACACATTTGAAGCAAACAAATGTATACTGTACACAAGACAAAGGGTTACAGTAATATACTTCTGTGATAAAACCAACATTTTTGATTGAAAAAATTTTTAAAAGATAGAATCCAAAAGCTAAAACAGAAAGCTATTGCCTCATTATAGAAATTCTGAGTAGAAACCCCAGGGACAGAGTCTTCCGGTTTCCATCTGTGGTGGGAGACTTCTGCCTGGGCCACCAGGGCTCCATAGCGAAATAGTGCTGGGAGAAAGATAGCCTCCCAGGAGTATGGGCAACCCTCTCTGCTCAGAGGGACCCACCTGGAATCCCCAGGACACAGGGACTAAGGAGTGGACTTCTGGTTTCTTTTGGTGGCAGAGGAGTATATCTTGTGACACAGGGCCCCATACTCAAATAGTACCAGGAGAGAGCTGGTATCCCAGGGACACATCTTCAAGCAGAGGCAAGACCACCACTTCTTTTCAAATTCACTGGATCAAGAGGGACCCTTGCAGAGCCATCAGGACACAGGAAACAAGGGACAGCTAGGAATAAGATCCTTCTGGTGTCCGTCTGCACCCCAGAGCTGACCCTGTACCACAGATCTCCAAAACCAAATTCCTCTCAGAGAGAACTAGTCTTCAAGGAGTATTGACACTGAGGCTTGCAGAAAGGACAAATCACAGAGAGAGTAAGACCAGCTAACACCAGAAATAACCAGATGGTGAAAGGCAAGGGCAAGAACATAAGGAACAGAAACCAAAGCTACGTGGCATCATCAGAACACAGTACTCCCACCACAGCAAGCCCTGGATACCCCAACACACCAGAAAAGCAACACTCAGATTTAAAATCACATCTCATGATGATGATATAAGATTTTAAGAAGGAAATAAATAACTCCCTTAAAGAAATACAAGAGAACACAGGCAAACAACTAAAAGCCATTACAGAGGAAAAAAAAAATCCCTTAAAGAATTACAGGAAAACACAATCAAACAGATGAAGAAAATTAACAAAACCATCCAGGAACTAAAAGTAGAAATGGAAACAATAAAGAAATCACAAAGGGAGACAACCCTGGAGTTAGAAAAACCTAGGAAAGAGATCAGGAGTCATACATGCAAGCATCACCAACAGAATACAAGAGATAGAAGAGAGAATCTCAGGAGTAGAAGATACCATAGAAAACATACACACAACAGTCAAAGAAAACATAAAATGCAAAAAGCTCCTAACCCAAAACATCCATGGAATCCAGGACACAATGAGAAGACAGAACCTGAGGATAATAGGTATAGAAGAGAGTGAAGATTCCCAACTTAAAGGACCAGTAAATATCTTCAACATAATTATAGAAGAAAACTTCCCTAAATTAAAGAAAGAGATGAACATAAATACACAAGAAGCCTACAAAACTCCAAATAGATTGGGCCAGAAAAGAAATTCCTCCCTCAACATTATAGTCAAAACACCAAATACACAAAATAAGGAAAGAATATTAAAAGCAGTAAGGGAAAAAGGTCAAGTAACATATAAAGGCAGACCTATCAGAATTACACCAGACTTCTCACCAGAGAATATGAAAGCTAGAAGATCCAGGGCAGTTCTCAACACAAAGGCCAGCCCAGGCTGCTATACACAACAAAACTCTCAATTATCATACATGGTGAAACCAAAATAATCTATGAAAAAACAAAATTTGCACAGTATGTTTCCACAAACCCAGCCCTACAAAGGATAATAGATGGAAAGTGCTAACCCAAGGGGCAAAACTACACCCTAGAAAAAGCAAGAAAGTCATCTTTCAACAAACTCAAAGGAAGACAGAACACAAACATAAAAATAACATTGAAAATAACAGGAAGCAACAATCACTATTCCTTACTATTTCTTAACATCAATGGTATCGGTTCCCTAATAAAAGGCATAGACTGACAGATTGGATCCATAAAGAGGACCCAGCATTTTGCTGCATTCAGGAAACGCACCTCCATGATAAAGACAAACACTACGTCAGAGTAAAGGGCTGGAAAATAATTTTCCAGGCAAATGGGCCCAAGAAACAGGCTGGCGTAGCCATTCTAATATCGGATAAAATGACCTTTCACCAAAATTTATCAAAAAAGATAAGGAAGGACACTTCATACTCATCAAAGGAAAAAAATCTACCAAGAAGAACTCTCAATTCTGAACATCTATGCCCCGAATGCAAGGGCACCCACATTCATAATAGAAACTTTACTAAAGCTCAAAAAACACATTGCACCTCACACAATAATAGTGGGAGACTTCAACACCTCATTATCATCAATGGACAGATCTTGAAAACACAAACTAAACAGAGACGGTGTACAACTAACAGATGTTATGAAACAAATGGATTTAACAGATATCTATAGAACATTTCATCTTAAATCAAAAGAATATACCTTCTTCTAAGCACCTCATGGTACCTTCTCCAAAATTGATCATATAATTGATCACAAAACAAACCTCAACAGATATAAGAGGACTGAAATAATCCCATGCCTCCTATCAGATCACTACAGATTAAGGCTGTCTTTTAAAGTCCACATACACATAGAGGCTGAAAAATGCTCTACTCAATGATAACTTGGTCAAGGAAGAAATAAATAAAGAAATTAAAGACTTCCTAGAATTTAATGAAAATGAAAGTACAACATACCCAAACCTAAGAAACACAATGAAAGCAGTGTTAAGAGGAAAACTCATAGATCTAAATGCCTCCAAAAAAACTGGAGAGAGCATATACTAGCAGCTTAACAGCACACCTGAAAGGTCTAGAACAAAAAGAAGCTAATGCTCCCAAGAGGAGTAGAAGGCAGGAAATAATCAAACTCAGGGTTGAAATCAACCAAGTAGAAACTAAAAGAACTATACAAAGAATCAACAAACCAGGAGCTGGTTCTTTGAGAAAATCAACAAGATAGATAAATTCTTAGCCAGACTAACCAGAGGGCACAAAGACAGTATCCAAATTAACAAAATTAGAAATGAAGAGGGAGATATAACAAATTCAAAAAATCATCAGATCCTACTACAAAAGCATATACTCAACAAAATTGGAAAATCTGGAAAAAATGGACAATTTTCTAGACAGACACCAAATACCAAAGATAAGTCAGGACCGAATAAACCATCTAAACAGTCCTATAACTCATAAAGAAATAGAAGCAGTCACTAAAAGTTTCCCAATCAAAAAATGCCCAGGACCAGATGGGTTCAGTGCAGAATTCTATCAGACCTTCAAAGAAGATCTAATACCAATACTCTTCAATTTATTCCACAAAATAGAAACAGAAGGAACACTACCCAATTCCTTCTATGAGGCCACAGTTACACTGATACCAAAACCTCACAAAGACCCAACAATAAAAGAAAATTTCAGACCAATTTCCCTTATGAATATTGATGTAAAAAAATCAATAAAATTCTCACAAACCGAATCCAAGAACACATCAAAAAAGATCATTCTCCACGATCAAGTAGACTTCATCCCATGGATGCAGGGATGGATCAATACCCAGAATCCATCAATGTAATCCACTACATAAACAAACTCAAAGAAAAAAACACATGGTCATTTCATTAGATGCTGAAAAAGCATTTGACAAAATTCAACGTCCTTTCATGATAAAAGTTTTGGAAAGATCAGGAATTCAAGGACCATACTTAAACACAGTAAAAGCTATATACAGCAAACCAGTAGGCAACATCAAACTAAATGGAGAGAAACTTAAAGCAATCCCACTAAAATCAGGGACTAGATAACGCTGCCCTCTCACTCCATATCTTTGCAATATAGTAATTGAAGTTCTAGCTAAAGCAATTAGACAACAAAAGTATGTCAAAAAGATACAAATAGGAAAGGAAGAAATCAAAATTTCACTATTTGCAGATGTTACGATGGTATAATTAAGTGACCCGAAAAACTCTACCAGAGATCTGCTATAGCTGATAAACAACTTCAGCAAAGTGGCCAGGCAAAAAATTAACTCAAGAAAATCAGTAGCCTTCCTATACTTGAAGGATAAACAGACTAAGAAAAAAATTAGGAAAATGACACCCTTCACAATTGTCACAAACAATATAAAGTATCTTGGTGTGACTCTAACCAAACAAGTGAAAGATCTGTATGACAAGAACTTCAAACTCCTGAAGAAAGAAATCGAAGAAGACCTCAGAAGATGGAAAGATCTCCTGTGCTCATGGATTGGCAGGATTAATACAGTTAAAATGGCCATCCTGCTGAAAGCAATCTACAGATTCAATGCAATCCCCATCAAAATTCCAACTCAATTCTTCACAGACTTAGAAAGAGCAATTCTCAAATTCATTTGGAATAACAAAAAACCCAGTATAGCAAAAACTTTTCTCAACAATAAATGGACTTCTGGGGGAATCAGCACCCCTGACCTCAAGCTGTACTACAGAGTAGTAGTGATAAAAAACTGCATGGTATTGGTACAGTGAGAGGCAGGTAGATCAATGGAATAGAATTGAAGACCCAGAAATGAACCCACACACTTAAGGTCATTTTATCTTTGACAAAGGAGCTAAAACCATCCAGTAGACACAAGACAGCATTTTCAACAATTGATCCTGGTTCAACTGGCAGTCTAAATGTAGAAGAATGCAAATTGATCCATTCCTATCTCCCTGTACAAAGCTCAAGTCCAACTGGATCAAGGACCTCCACATAAAACCAGATACACTGAATCTAATAGAAGAGAAAGTGGGGAACAGTCTCAAACACATGGGCACAGGGGAAAAGTTCCTGAACAGAACACCAGTGGCTTATGCTCTAAGATCAAGAAACAACAAATGGGACCTCATGAAATTGCAAGCTTCTGTAAGGCAAAAGACACTGTCATTAGGACAAAATGGCAACCAACAGATTGGGAAAAGATCTCTACCACTCCTACATCCAATAGAAAGCTAATATCCAATATATACAAAGAACTTAAGAAGTTAGATTCCAGAAAACCAAATAACCCTATCAAAAAATGGGGAACAGAGCTAAACAGAGAATTCCTCAACTGAAGAAACTCATAGGGCCATGAAGCACCTAAAGAAATGTGCAACATCCTTAGTCTTCAAGTAAATGCAAATCAAAACAAGTCTGAGTTTCCACCTCACACCAGTCAGAATGGCTAAGATCAAAAACTCAGGTGACAGCAGATGCTGGTGAGGATGTGGAGAAAGAGGAACACTCCTCTATTGCTGATGGGATTGCAAGCTGATACAAACTCTCTGAAAATCAGTTTGGCAGACCCTCTGAAAAATGAACATAATACTACATGAGGACCCAGCTATTCCACTCCTGGGCATATACCCAGAAGATGCTTCAACATGTAATAAAGACATATGCTCCACTATGTTCATAGCAGTCATATTTATAATAGACAGAAGCTGGAAACAATCCAGATGTCCCTCAGCAGAGAAATGGATACAGAAAATGCAGTACATTTACACAATGTAATACTATTCAGCTATTAAAACAGTGACTTCATGAAATTCACAGGCAAATGGATGGAACTTGAAAATATCATCCTGAGCGAGGTAACTCAGTCACAAAAGAATGAACATGTCATATACTCACTGATAAGTGGTTATTAGCCCAAAAGATCGGAATACCCAAGAGTCACTTCACAGAAACCATTGGGCTGTGTGTGAGGTCTCAGATGGAAGAGTTGGAGAAGGGACTGAAGGAGCTGAGGGAGTTTGCAGCCCCTTGGAGGGAGCAACAGTGTCAACTGGCCTGACCTCCCGATGCTCCCCGAGACTGGATCACCAACCAAAGAATACACATGGAAGGATCCATGTTGCTGGCCACATATGTAGCAGAGGAGCGACTTGTTGGCCAACAGGGGAGGAGAGGCTCTTGGGCCTGAGGGTGTTAGATGCTTTAGTATAGGGGAATGTCAAGGATGGATGGAAGACGAGAGTGGGTGTGTAGGTGGGTGGGGGAATACCCTCATAGAGGCAGGGGGAGTGGGGATGGGATAGGGAGTTCCAAAGGGGAGATCTGGAAAGGGGGAAATATTTGAAACGTAAATAAAGTATCAAAAAAACAAAAACAGAAAACAAAAATATTGGAAAAAAAAAAGAAATTCTGAGTAAATATTCTTGTGTTTAGTTTTAGCTTTAGAAAAAGGATTCTTGACAAAAGGAATTTCATGGAGCTAAAAGACACCACTGTGATGATAAACCTAAGAAGAGTATTTGTAGACTTCAGCCTTAAGAATCTGGAAGAGAAATAAAATCAATTTCTGACAATCTGAGTTGAACATAGCAATGTATCCTGAGAGCTGAGGAGTTTCAGCTCATCGATGCTAGCAGAAGACTGGGATAGAACCTGGCAAATCTACATCAAACTAACAGAACTTCTGTTATGCTCATATTCATTAGCCAGGAAAAAAATCAATATTAGGGTGCTAAATATTATGGGACTTTGAGTTTAAGCATGACTTTATGACAGTTAGAAGACCAGGAAAGCAAGATATAAACCGAAGGCGCTATAGAGGCTAATAGATAATACATTACATAGGTTATAGGGATGTTATAGAGGAAAAAAGGTCAAGAGATGTTTTTGTGAGATCCAAGGTCTTCCAATTTCTTGATGGTATGTAACATGATTTTATTATAAAATTCTTTGTGATGTTTGGAATAATATAATTTTTATTGGATATTTTATTTATTTACATTTCAACTGTTATCCCTTTTCCTGATTTCCTCTCCACAAATCCCCTATCCCATATGTCCTCCCCCTGCTTCTTTGGAGGTACTTTTCATGAAATTTGCAGGCAAAAGGATGGAAATAGAAAATATCATCCCAAGTGAAGTAACACAGTCACAAAAGAATACACATAGCATGTGCTCACTGATAAGTGGATATTAGGCAAAAAGCTCAGAATACCCATGATACAACTCACAGATCATATGAAGCTCAAGAAGAAGGAAGATCAAAGTGTGGATGCTTCAGTCATTCTTAGAAGGGGGAACAAAATACTCATAAAAGGTCGAGGGTGGAGGTAATTGGGATGAAGAGAAGATTGTGACTTAGTCAGGGTTTCTATTTCTGCACAAACATCATGACCAAGAGGCAACTTGGGGAGGAAAGGGTTTATTCAATTTACACTTCCATGCTGCTGTTCATCATAAAGGGAAGTCAGGACTGGAACTCAAGCAGGTCAAGGAGCAAGAGCTGATGCAGAGGCCATGGAGGAATGTTCCATACTGGCTTGCTTCTCCTGGCTTGCTCAGCCTGCTTTCTTATAGACCCCAAGACTACCAGCCCACAGATGGTACCACTCACAAGGGGGCATCCCCCCTTGATCACTAATTGAGAAAATGCCTTACCTCTGGATCTCATGAAGGCATTTTCTCAACTGAAACTCCTTTCTCTGTGATAACTTCAGCTTTGTGTCAAGTTGATACACAAACCTAGCAAGTACAATTGACCCCTTGTCAACTTGACACACAAACACATCACCAATAAGCCTCAATCCTTACTTCCTTATTCATCCCCAAGATCTAAGTAACTTTACAAGTCCCACACTCTTTACAAATTCTTACATATTAACATTTCAGTCCATTTTAAACATCCAATCTCTTAAAATTCAAAGTCTTTAAAAATTCAAAGTCTCTTAACTGTGGGCTCCATTAAAATACCTTCTTTCTTCAGGAGGGAATATATATCAGGGCAAAGTCACAATCAAAAGCAAAATTAAATTTCAACTGTCCAATGTCTGGGATCTACTCATGATCTTCTGAATTCATCCAAGGGCTTGAGTCACTTCTCCAGTTCTGCCCTTTGTAGCACACATGGCTCCAGATGCCTGTACTCCACTGCTGCTGCTATTCTTGGTGGTCGTCTCATGGTACTGGCATCTCCAAAACACTGCTGTCTTCTGCTGCAA
>CM052709.1:15993950-16045476 GCA_028551405.1 Uromys caudimaculatus
ACCAGCATCAATAGTCCCATCAACGCAATGGTTTTTGCTTTAGTAGTTCTGGTATCTTGTAATTCACAGCTGATCCTTCAGCCCCAGCTAACCAAAACCACAGAATCTTCATAGCTAAAATAGCAACGGCCCTGAAAAGAGTCTTTAATCTTCCCTCTGAAACTTCACAAGCCAGGCCTCCATCTTCTACACTGTTCTCAACATTATCTTCCAAGCTCCTACACAACATCACACAGAGCAGCCCAAAGTTCCAAAGTCCTTCCACAGTCCTCCCCAAAACATGGTCAGGTTGTCACAGAAATACCCCACTCCTGGTACCAATTTGTCTTAGTCAGGGTTTCTATTCCTGCACAAACATCATGACCAAGATGCAAGTTGGGGATGAAAGGTTTTATTCAGCTTACACTTCCATGCTGCTGTTCATCACGAAAGGAAGTTAGGACTGGAACTCAAGCAGGTCAAGGAGCAAGAGCTGATGCAGAGGCCATGGAGGAATGTTCCATACTGGCTTGCTTCTCCTGGCTTGCTCAGCCTGCTTTCTTATAGACCCCAAGACTACCAGCCCACAGATGGTACCACTCACAAGGGGCCCTCCCCCCCTGATCACTAATTGAGAAAATGCCTTACCTCTGGATCTCATGAAGGCATTTTCTCAACTGAAACTCCTTTCTCTGTGATAACTTCAGCTTTGTGTCAAGTTGACACACAAAACTAGCCAGTACAGATGGGGAGGGGAAACATAATTTTTTTTTTTAATTAGTAAAGACTTCTTTGTTAACGGCATCTGTTTCAAAGATAGCCAGCCCATCATGCCACAGTTCTTGAAGGACAATCTCCCACCTAAGAGATATGCAGAAACATTTGGCAAACAGCTAACCTAGAACATTTGTTTATAAATGTTTCTGTCCTTCAAATAAAGTTTTGTTAGTACCTTTTATAAGCTTCTGTCCTTTCAACTCCTAATGTAATATAGTACTCAGAAAGAGCTTGTGATAAGTTGTATATGCTTGGCCCAGGGAGTGGCACTATTAGAAGGTGTGGTCTTATTGGAGTAGGTGTGTCCTTCTTGGAGCAGGGGTGTCACTATGCATGTGGGCATTAAGACCCTCATCCTAGCTGCCTGGAAGTCAGTATTCTGCTAGCAGCCTTCATATGAAGTTGTAGAACTCTCAGCTCCTCCTGCTCTATGCCTGCCTCAATGGCTTCATGTGCTTGCCTTGATGATCATGGACTGAAACTCTGAACCAGTAAGCCAGCCCCAATTAAATGTTCTTATAGGAGTTGCCTCGGTCATGGTGTCTGTTCACAGCAGTAAAACACTAACTAAGACAGAATGATTCAAATTGTGTAGAGTAGAAACTAAGAATTTGAATTGATACTTAATATCAAGATTCCTCACCTGTTTGCCTGGACATTTTGAGAGTGGACTCCTTTCATTGGGCAGAAAACTTCTCACCTAGCTGAGGATCTAGTGGTCTAGATCTTGTGGTCACTAAATACTAAATTATGCATTCTTCATGGAAAACCTAAAGGAAAGACTAAGGATATTGTCTATAGTGATAGGGATAGAACAATAGCTCCACACTGTCATCTCAAATAGCTTGGAACCATCTGTTAATTTTTTTATAGACCCTAATTCAGGTTAAAAAAAGACTCATGGATTTACTGGAAAAAATAATTTCAAGACTAGCCAGTATAAAGCAGAGTTGGAATACATTAAAAGATACTTTCAACACAGAGTTTAAGCACAAAGTTCTAAAACAAGGAGAGGTTATCAGGAAGAAGGAAAGCAGGTCTGAGACCCTGACTGTAAGCTTCCTTAAGAAACCTGGGCTTTATGTTCTTTACAATGGGTATATATATGATTTTGGTGATTTTAATCACAGTTAATATCTTCAAGGAACTTAAACGAGACTATTTGCTTCCTGTGCTGTATGTGAAGGATTATGAATGATAAGGCAAAACTCCAGATCAAAAGAATGAAATAAATTGAGATATCTGTACCATCAACAAAGTTAGTAGCCTATACCACACAAATCACATTCATAAGTTTCCTTACTAGAACTTTTAATAACTACATGCTATGCACTTCTATGATTCTTATAACTAAGTACTGTATTGACATCTCAGTGAATATTTCTAATATAGAGGGGTGGCAGAAAAGCTTGTGTTTCACTGCAAGATGGTAAGCTTTGAAGAAGTGATTGGATAGATAGAACTCTTACATAAAAAGCATTTCTATCTATTGATGAACTCAAAATTAGATGCCATTATTGAGTTCTGGCAGAACTTAGTAAGTATGGACTAGTTATAGAAATAAGTCACTGGTGGTTGCCTTGAAATATATACCATGCACCATGGTTCCTCTTCCTTTCCACCCATATCCCCCCTATCTTTCTCTCTATCTGCTTTCTATTTGCTAGGAGATGATATCCTCTTTCGAGACACACACAGAACAAACAGCATGATGTTCTACCTAACTGTAGGCCTAATGGGGTCTGCTGCCCATGGACTCAAACTTCTGAAATCATAGGTAGAGATAAACATTTTCTTCTTTCTCTTGATTTTCTCAGGTATTTTATCATTGAAATGAATAACGTTCACAACCCCTCCACAAAACAAACATTTTGGAAGATATAACCTTGGAATAATAATTTTAAAGATAATACCAAATATACTTTAAGGTATATTATTCTTGTTCTTATTCCCCGAAGGGGTGTCCGTGGATGCTGTAGTAAAGTAATTAATTGTTTTGAAAGTAATGTCCTCACACCAACATACACTACAACTATAGCCATAGCCATATGTGTAGTAGGATTGTTTTGGACCCACTAGTATTATAGATAATTACAGAGAGGCTTTTTAACATTTTAATGCTTAGATATTTTAGCTAGAGCAGTTCCCATACAGTTACATAGCTTAACATGACTAATCTTGCCACTACACCCTGTTACATGCTAGATCTAACTCTCTACTCAGCTTTAGTATGTCTGTGTCCACTGGTAAATCTGCTGCATTTCTCTGGGTGTTCAGCTGAACTTGAAGAACTGATGCTTCCTCTGGAGATGATACCAGGTGAATATTTTCTCTGTGGCTTTCTGTCAGATATGTCCTGTCCTTTGTGACATTTCTGTCAGATGTCCTCTGCTTTCTGCAATGTTGGTGGGCTTTCTTTTTCTCTAATTACACTGAGCAAGAGATGTAAAAGTAACTTTTATTATGGCAGGTATAATAAAACCTGCTTTTATTCACCAGATGTTATTGTCATCTTGGCGGCTTATTTTTTAATAAGTTCACCCTTTCTAGTTCTTACTAAACTCTGGTTGGCTGGTTCAACTCAGCTATTCTGGCTCAAAACTACTCTCCAAGCTGGATGATGCAAACTGGTTTCTCTCTGCTTCTCACTGAATTGCTCTTCTTGGAAAAATTGCCTCTTAATTCCATGAACTGAACTGCACTGACAGCACTGACTGCACCAAGCTCCATTGAACTGAACTCAACTGAACTGCATTGAGTTGCCTGAACTGCATTCACTGAACTGCCCTTCCTGTGCTGCCCTTAAGTAGCTCTCTTTCCTGTCTGTTCTCCAGAGAGTTCAAATCTTTCTCTGATTTCCACTTTGTCTGTCCTTCTATTACATGCCATTTTCAAACATAGCTGCTTCCTTCTGTAAACTAAACTTACTTGCATGGTTTGGGATTAAAGGTGCATACTAAGGGTTGTTGAGACCTGTATTCCTAGCATAGCTGTAGCCATTTTGTTCCATGTCTGCCAGCTATTTCATATTGTTGCTGTAATATACCTGCCAGACATTGACACAGAAAAAGAACTTGACTCAGAGCAGGGTCATGCTGACCACATATAGCTTGTTAGGCTGTGTGTGTTATAAGGTTTGTTAATCTTAAGAAATTCCACCACCATAAGCTTCACATAGGACCCATCAAAGTCAAGGTCAATATGAATTGTGTTAACTAAAATACCTTGAGTCAGGGCTGATCACTGGGCAGTGCTTTCTGAAACTACATATGAGCTCATTGCTGTTTTTGTGTTTTTAGCCTTTATAAGCTGACCTTAAGAAATGTGGGGGGTTGTAGCTTCAGCTCCCAAAGTCTCAGCTATATCCCTGATCATAGGGTGTGTGCTCAATAACATATCCTGGTTGACTGAGATAGGTGCTCCTGTGATTTGTAGGGCAACTCCTGAGTCACTTTTCGAAGGTTTTGTATTCAGTCAAATCATACTGTAATCCAGATATGTCTACATTTTAGATGAATCATGTAGACATAGAAGGTCTTTGGATATGATCCCATGCCAGGGCAGACATTTTGCTGGATTAAGATTCTTCTATGCTGGGATGAAGAAAGAACGGGGAGCGGTAAAAGGGAGCAAGACCAGGTATGGGAAGAGACATAGATGATATACAGAGGGTCAGGTATTTGAACAGAGGTTTGTAGCAATGGTGTATGGGAAACTGGGGGTAGCCACCAGAAAGTCCCAGATGCCAGGAAAGCAAGAGGCATCCAGGACCCAACAGGGATCAGATTAGCTGAAATGCCCAGCAAAGGGGAGGGAGAACCTGTAGAGACCATAGCCAGAGGTTAGGTAAGACCCCTGGTTAGGGGATGGGGCCACTCACTCATCTCCAAATTTTTAACCCAGAATGGCTCCTGTCTGAAGGAAATACAGGGACAAAGACTGGAGCAGAGACTGAAAGAAAGGCCATCCAGTGACTACCCCACCTGGTGATATATCCAATATGCAGACACCAAACCCAGACACTACTGCTGATGCCAAGAAGTGCTTGCTGACAGGAGCCTGTTATAGCTGTCTCCTGAGAGGTTCTGACAGAACCTGACAAATACAGAGGCAGATGCTTGAAGCCAACCATTGGGCTTAGCATGAGTCCCCAGTGGAGGAGTTAGAGAAAGCACTGAAGGGGTTTGTAACCCCATAGGAAGAACATCAATATCAAACAACCAGACCCCCCCAAAAGCTCCCAGAGACTAAAGCAACCAAGGTGTACACGTGGAGGGATTTATGGATCCAGCCAAATATGTAGCAAAGGATGGCATTGTCTGGCATCAATAGGAGAAGAGGCCCTTGGTTCTGTGAAGGGGAATGTCAGGGCAGTGAGGGGGGAGTTGAGTGGTAGGAAGGGGAGCACCCTCATAGAAGCAGATGGAGGGGGGGATCAGATAGGGAGTTCCAGAGGGGAAACTGGGAAAGGGGATAACATTTGAAATGTAAATACATAAAATATCCAATAAAAAAAAAGAATTTAACGATACTGTCACTATACTGATTTGGCTCTTACCAAAATAAACAAACAAACAAACACACAAACAAACAAACATTTAAAAAGATTCCTCTATGCTTAAGTAACTTTTTCCTATATAAATTATCTACACAATTAGTTATTTACTGTATGACATCATCATCATACGTTCCTTGATCATTCTTCTAGGAGGAAGTCACATATGAATGTGGCTATAGTTGCAGTGTTTGTTGTTGTAAGGAAGTTGTGTCCTTTTAATGTTTTGGAAGAATGTCTTTTCTCTTATTAGTAGTGTTAATATACCTTTGGATGTTGGTGTTTCTTCTTACAGGTAGGATATCTTTACTTAATAAAAAGCTTATCTCTGACACAAGACTTCTATTTACTTCACATTTATTTTTGGACTTATTGACAAGCTTTTGAAAATGTAAATTTGTTCCTTTATATATTAAAATATAGTATTACTTTAAATTCAGTGTTCAGAGTGTTGCATCTTTCCTAAAATACTTTTACTATATGTTCATGAAGTACTAATAAACCCATCAATCTAATGGTGTATGACTTTTGGACATTAGTAGAACAATTATAAGTATCTGTATTTTAATAAATAGTTTTAAAAACTTAAGTCTGTCATTTTCAGAACAAAGCAGATGGCTTAGTATTTAAGAGCGCTCGTTGTTCTTCCAGAAGACCTAAGTTCGACTGCCAGCATCTACGTCCTGCTCACAATCATGCGTAGCTACATCTCAAAACAGTCAGATACCTCTGGCTTCTGCAAGTACCACCATTCATATGCATATACCCACATACAGATACACAAATTAGAAAATAATAAAAATTAATATTTTAAGCACCTAATTATATTATGTACATATATGAAAATGTTACAATAATATACATTATATTTACAATGAATATATACTAGTAATTACATGTATTGATCTGTAAACTAGAATTATTTTCTGAAAAAGGAAATTAAAGTTTTTTAGAGTTTTAATATTTTGAGTAGGAAATGTCATACAGATATATTTTGTATTGAATAGTGTCAATATAGTAAAGGCTTATGCATGATTATAATAAACTACTTCAAGATCAGCATTTGTCAAACTCCAGACAGACTAGACATATAGAAATGGCCATAAAATGTAATTTGATGTTAAACAAATTTATCATATGCTGAATTATTCTGAAATAATTTTTGTATAATGTTTTATTTTTCACATTTATTAATTTATTTGATATAGTGTGGGTGTTCCTGCTACAGAGGATGTGTGGTCAGAGGACCAATTGCAATAGCAAATTCTCTCTTTCCACTATGTGAACTACAGGGTAGAACCTAGGTTGTTAGTCACAGGCACCTTTACCCACTGAGCCACATTTTTTAAAATGGTCTGAGCAAGTGATATTATTGTATTTTATTGTAAACTGCTAACAACCCCTTTTAGGTACTTTCTCCCAATTCCAAAAAGGAATCTAAGCCGAGGAATCCAAGACCTGCACCATATTAGACAGGTGGTCCCAGAGAGCACCAGCGCAAGAGCAGAGAAGTGACAGAAACAAGATGAGAGAACAATAGTGACTAACCACGGGTGGATGACTACCCTGGACACTGGCAGTCCAAGCCCAGTGGAGGCATCTGGGAGACTGGAGAGGATATGCTCAAGAGTTGGTCCCTGTGAGAGAGTTGAACTGAAGGACTTATGTACAAGCCTCTGTCCTAAGCACCAATCCCAGTCACTTCAGATGCTGGGCAGAGTGTTAGGAAGCTACTGGCATAAACCATGATGGCTATAACTCAGAGTTGATAAAGTACCAATAAAACATGGCTTGTCACTTGAAAAGTAAAATTTCCTCAAAAGCTAGTGAAGGAAAAAGGAAAAGTTTGCACTCCTGCCCAACTCTTTCCCCAGCACCCACCATTTTTGTCTATAAGGAATAGAGGATTGCTTTCTGTTTGGTTAGTTCATGAAATATAAAACCTGACACATGTCACCAAGAACTCAACTTTGGTCTTACAAAGGAAAAACCATCGGTCATCTTAAGGAATCACTGACTTCGTTATTGGAAGTAATACCATAGAATTGGAGGAGATTAGACTTAACTTTTCCTCCAGCAAGGGGAGCTATGTGCTGCCTTAGCTGAAGAGTGTTGCTTTTGTATAGACCATTCTGGGGTTGTTAAAGATTCAGTTGCCAAGGTGAGAGTAAGTAGGGTTAGCCAAGTGGAAGGGAGAGAGAGGAAACAGAGTCAGGGCTGGTTCAAGTCTTGGTTTAACATCTTAGTTAACAGCTCTCATATTTACCTTGTTAAGACCTTAATTGTTCTATTGTTGACTTTTGGCCCCTATATTTTGAACCGCTTGACAGGATATAACAAATGGTGGATATGCAGTACTAGATTAACCCCTTGTGTCTCTACTTCTGTTTTCAACAAGTCTACTGATTTTTGTATTATGGTCCAGCTTGTTCCTCGAGTCTATTATCCTGAAGAAGTGTTTGTTGATGAATATGATTTCCGACCCACCTGATTCAAAAGAGAACCTATATCGTTGACCCTAGCAGTCATGCTTGGGCTAGGGGTAGTGGCTGGTGTAGGAACAGAGACCACAGCCCTGGTCAATGGACCACTGCAGTTAGAGAGAGGATTGAGCGAGCTTCACTGAAGCCATTTTCAAGCTTTAGAAAAGTCTGTCAGTAGCCTGGAAGAATCCTTAACCTCCCTATCAGAAGTAGCTCTACAAAACAGGAGAGGGTTAGATTTGCTATTCCTAAAAGAAGGAGGATTATGTGCAGCCTTAAAAGAAGAATGTTGCTTTTATGTTGATCACACAGGAGCCATTAGGGACTCCACGAGCAAGCTTAGAGAAAGGCTAGAAAGGTGCAAGAAAGAACGGGAGGCTGGACAGGGGTGGTCCAAAGGATGGTTCAGCAAGTCACCTTGGATGACGACTCCGTTTTCTGCCTTAGCAGGACCCCTGCTGATTTTATTCATTTTGCTCACTATTGGACCCTGTTTAGTTAATGGATTAATAGCTTTTGTCAGGGAATGAGTAAGTGCTGTACAGATTCTAATGTTAAGACAGCAATACCAGGCTCTGGGGGAACAGGACAAACAGGTCTACAACGATACAGAAATATAGTTCTAAGATTAGAACTAGGTATTAGAAGAAGTGGGGAATGAAAGACCTGACCCCCTTATGAGAAAAGTTAGACCCCTAGCACACTTGGAGCCAGAAACAGAAATAGGACTGAAATTGCCTGCTTGATCAAACCCCACCCAGCTGCATTCTTTCCCCTAAGAAACGAGTGACCTTGGCCTGGCCCCAGGGCCAGAGGCACAATGTTTCAGGAACTAGCTAACCACAAAAATGTTTGTGCAACTGTCTTGTGACTAACTTAGAATATTCTGTACTTCCCCATAACGCAAATTCTTTCCGTTCCCCACCCCTTGCTTTGTGTTTTTTCCCTTGCTTTGTGTTTTTTTTCCTTTAAATACCACTGACTTCAGCTGCTCGGGGTCGGACCCCTCTGCCCCTGCGTGGGTTAAGAGCTCCACCCCAGTGCACTGGTTCCCCCTGAATAAACCTCATGTGATTGCAAAAAATAAAATAAAAAATAAATAAAACCTGACACATTTCTGCATTGACTGAGTAGAATACTCTGCATGGAAAAAAATCATACCACATTTTCCACTTTGTGTTGGGGTTCTTTCACTCCTATAGCAGGTTCAGCCCCAGGTACAGCTTCTGCGTTATAACCTTTCTCCTTATGGGTGTTCTTAGGTGGAAACTAATGAGTGCCTTACATTGCCTGTCTAACTAACTAAAGGTATTGAATTATCCAGATTTACACTTTGTGTAGAAGAAAAATGAGATTGTTAGCTTTGTTTGTTGACTTGGAATGGATGTAGCACCCAATTATTTTACCTAACACTAGTTGAAATATTACTGTGAAAGCAATCTGTTGATGTGGATAACAGTGAAAGCACAGGGTGATGCTCATGGGCCTCATTCAGTCACTTGAAGGTATTATATGCCAAGAGTGACTCAAGGCTAGCAGCAAAATATACTTAGATATGGAAGAGTACAAATACAGACACAATTTCCTTATAAGCCTGTCTTCTTGGATTGTCAAAACTAACCTGCACAGGGAGGTGAGTTATTTATGGTTATTTGACCAAATATACCCTTAGTACAAACGTGTGGTTTGACATTAGGGCTTGTCCCACTAATGAGAAGGTGGGATTTTTCCAGCTGAGCATGGTGGCAGAAAACAACAATTCTCAATTGTGTTTCTATATATGCTTTTTTCTCTATTTTTCTTGCCTTCCTTTCCTCCTCCTTTTTCTCTCCTCCTCCTCCTCCTCCTCCTCCTCCTCCTCCTCCTCCTCCTCCTCCTCCTCCTCCTTTTGTGCTTGCTTGTTTTCTTTTCTTTTCTTTCTTTCTTTCTTTCTTTCTTTCTTTCTTTCTTTCTTTCTTTCTTTCTTTCTTTCTTATAAGATTTACTATATAGTTCAAGGTGGCCTCAAACAGTGATCTTTCTGTTTAAGTATCTCAGTCCTGGAAATACAAATTTGAGGTGCCTGATCTCAAAAGATATACCTATAGCATAACTCCAACATCTAAATCTCAGGAAAATTCACAACAGACAGGTGGAATATATTCTGTAATATAAGACCCAAAATATCAGGCTGCCTACTGAGAGATACTCTTTTCTGACTTAACAGGGATGCTACACCAATAAAATCTCAACAACTTGCTTTCATGTAAATGACCCCAAAGTGATATCATTAGTCAGCATTTCCAGACACTGGAAATTTCAGAAGATTTCAGAAGGCTCACCCTTTGCTGAAGAGATTCAGACAAGCGGTAGCTATTGAAATGAATAATAATAAGTCTTTTCCAGGAATGGGACTTGGCCAGAATTAAACACATGGACATAACAGCACACTAAATGGGCTCAATTGTGTGTGTGTGTGTGTGTGTGTGTGTGTGTGTGTGTGTGTGTGTGTGTTAAAAATAATTATGAGGAACTTTTGGGGCAGGAGAGTAAAATTATATTTCAGATTATTGAAATTGTGAAATTAAGTATGAGACGTGCTAACTATGAGTTGTCTACATTTAGTGATTTTTAAACTACGTCAAATGAGCCTAAGTTATGAAGGTAATACTCAGAAATAAATATTTGATTATTGAGGTTATATATTTCTTTATTTTCTTGTAAAGAAGACAACTTTTAAAATTCATATAAAGTATATGCCAGGCATATCAGTTTTAATATATATTATGTAATTTTACAATCTTGAAAGTATTCTTCAAGTTTGAGTTCTAGTTTGCAGTTTCCGAAATGCAGAATCATCTTTACACCGACGATGCTAGATATATATAGTATTAATTCCTAATATAGTATATTTAATATATAGTATTCATTCCTATCTCATTAACGTTATTCATGTGTTTATGTTGGGGAGGAGGTGCACCACATTGCTTTCTGAAGCAGACATTGTGTTACTTCAATTCAAATGAGTTCTGCCTTTGTTTATTTCTTTATGTAAGCAAAAATGCAACTGGATTTTCAATACACAAAATGAGAATGAAGACCATAATTTAAAAAGTTGAAAATTATAAAATAAATAAATAAAATTCTGAGAGCAAGGAAAGAGGGATGTACTTTCAGAGTTTCAAATGTACTTGAATAAAACTAAGAAAATAAGTACAGAATATAGGAAATATGGGGACAAATGTCCTGGGGTCTACTTGCCTTGAGTGAATTTGCTTCTTTCCCTAATAAATTGAAAAATTACAAGATCATAAAGACTATAAAATTATTAAGGGATTTTTACTTACTGGCAGAATAAATGAGAAAATCTTGGAAAATATTATCTTACAATCCAGACTAATTCATAAATAATTATAGAAAATTGAAATTTTTTTACTTTTCAAAGAAAGAGCTCATAGTGAAGCCCTTGCTAAGTGTTTTATAGTATAAATTTTATTTTCACCAAATGAAAGAACTGTACTTGTTAACGAAGATAGTGACCAATAAGGCATATAACTTCATGTGCTAGGAATAACAATAATAACCATACATTTCTCTTGTCTTTAGAAATGTTAACTTTGACTATTTAACTATGGCTACTTAATAAAACATTGCATTTAAAATACATCTTTATTAAACTTCAACAAGCATTTGCTTAATATAGTTATGCTACATTAAAATTCTAGATAATGAGATTCTGAAGAAAACAAATGGTCATACAGAATGGCCCACTTCCCCACCTTATTGTCTAGACTTTCATGGAGCTGAAAGCCTTCTTTAGGTGATTCCCAGAGTCCTGGGTTGCTTTGAGCTCTAACAGCCATAGCTACTCTATGCAGTATGAGCTACTGTTGGGATATACTAGAAATTACACTACTTGCAAAGTATCATATTAACTAACTACTTTGTTTAATAAGTGATATATGTTGCCTCTACCTAGGATTCACCATGAAAAGGCATAAGTTCATACCCATTACATAAAACTCTAGAAATAAATCCTTCTCATTAATAGTGACTGCACAAGGGCATTAGAATTTGCTGTTCTACTCTAAGATTTTAAAGCTCTGAGCAGCACCCATAATTCAGGGACAGAACAGAAATTATTTCATGCTACCTAAAATGCACACTTTGAACTGCTAAATGTTTTGTGTTTCATATTATTATAAATATAACTTTGCAATAGGGGTTATGACACTACATATATAAGAAAGAAATAAAACATAGCAATGTGCAGGGTGATACTGGGAGATTTAAGGACGACAATAAAATTAAGGGTAATTATGTGTGTGTGCATATAGTAGTGAGATTACTTGCAGATTACTTTAATGTCTAATGAGCATAAATTTTAAGGCAGCTATACTTTTGCCACATATGCATAAAAATTACAGAACAGGTTATCATTTGTGCTCATGTTGGCCCACGGTAAGTGTATAGGGCGATTTTTTCCTAAGGTAGTTTCCTCCAGAGAGAAGACCTCACAGTTGCTACATCTGTTCTTGCTCGATGAGACGGTTATTATATTCACAGTAGCAGATGTTGCACCTGGAGATTCATCGTTTACTCTCGGGGAAACTGCAGCATGGAACTAGAAGTTTTATGAAAATCAGGAATGTCACAAAATAAATGTCTGGCCCCAGTTGCCATAAAAATATACTTGCTTTAGTTTCACAACTTTAATGTGGTTATTTGAAGTTGACCGTCATTTCAAACAGAGGCAAAGAAAGGATTTTGATAACCTGACATCAAGTGTGAAATTATTTTTTAACTGATTTTCTGATTTAACTGATCATTTTCAACTGTTCCGTTTTTCTTTTTAATTACATATGACTTGGTTGTAATCATAATTATGGTTAGGGCTGACTATGTTTTCATGTTTGCTGAATTGTTTCACTTTTTAGTCTCACACTTCATTATAACCATGGGATGAATCTGGTCATGGCTAAACCTTCAAACAAAAGGAAAGCAGAATTATATTGGTTAAATTAATTTTGTCTCATTAGATTATATTATCTGTCTGAAATTAGTGAGGAAATTTTAGAGAAGTCAAATTGAAACTAATTCAAAGGCTGAAGACCATTCCATGCACAAATTACATTAAATATGTCATTAATCCAATTTTAAAAGACCACCTACAAGAAGTCATACACTATCTATATGTTCTTAGTATGCAATTGTTACTCAGAATCCTGGATTATAGACTTAGAGAAAGAAATCAATTTCTTCCAGGCAAGGAGACACTGTCAAACACACACTATCTAGCTGCAAGATACAGGAGCCCCTAGGAAGAAGATGTACTTAAAACAAGATGAGCATCTTCTGTCAAGAAAACAGAATATATACCTCAGTTTTGGAACTGCCAAGTGATCACCCTAGAGTCTAGGTTACGCTTCCCTTAAGGAAGTTTAAGTACATAGTAGTTCCTATTACTCAAAGCTTTCTTATGATTTGGTTAATTTTCAATTCCTTTAATGAAGCAACTGGGAAAATTCCAGAAAGTCTACTATTACACTTGTTCTTATTGAATCACATTAATCTTATTTATTCTATCTTTGCATGTTTGTTCTGGAAAAGTATGAATGCAGCTGTAGTATTAGCATGTTTTCTCCACAAGAAAAATGACGTGACATCTATGTATTATGCCTTATTGGGATATAGGAAAACTTACAATCAAACACATTCATAAAATTTTTCAGATGAGTAATATTATTATGCTCCATTTAGAAATATGTTAACAAAAATGATTTAAATGCAGTGTCACAAACAATAGTATTACAGAATTAAATGAAACATATATTTGACATTAACTTAAGGAGAATTCTACAGATTTTTCCACATCGGTTACTACATGTAATTTTAAATGACCATTTAACCTTACTGGGAATTCAACTTCTTTAAGGCCAGAAGACTAAGGATTGTTCAAAATGATCTAAATGGAGATGTTTCAAGCTGCTTGTAACTGCATTTGATTCTGTGGCTGTCTTACAAAAAGTCACCCTTCAGGGGGACTGACCTCCAGGATATGTTGCACATGCTCAAAAGAACAGACTATAATGGAAGTTTTAATGCAGCTATTGAGACCTAACAGAGCATTTTAGAACTTGGAAAAAATATCCCCTCTGAGAGACATATGTTCAGGGAGATAGTTGAAAACCATGGTTCGCCTGTGGATTCCTTGGCTAGCAGCCTAAGTATCTAGTCAATTTAAGGGCACAGAGTCATGGCATACTAAAGAGTCAAATGAACAGTGGCTTCATTACCTAAGAAATACCCCCTATTAAAGAGGCGAGTGGTTTATGGATTTATTCCATTGAGTATGCATGATTTATTAGGCTTTGAAGGTTACATACCAACAAGATATGTGTGGTATTATGACGGAAAGAAAACAAAAGGGGAAAAAAGCCAGCAGACTCAAAATGTTCTACTGGTAATTTTCAAATTTGGAAGCACATTTTATCAATTTCTGCTGCAATGCTCCTGGCAGTGTGTTCAAGGATATCTGGCACCCAAAGCAACAAAGTGAATTTTACATCTGCAATATCTACTAACATCAGAAGATATCCATGTTGTGCACTGAATCTGTAATAGAAATGAAATCAGTAATGCTATTGAACTGGAGTTGCTGGAACAAAAGTCAGAATTCAAATCTGAAACTAGAACACTCCTCTAGAGTATTAAATATTCACAGTCCAAAACGGAAGCAGATAATGAGCTATTTAGTATAATATTTTCTGTCCTCTTAAAAATGGAATTAAAATAAATTTGATAAAACTATGTAGAACCACAAATGGCCCAATGAGATATTTTTTTAAAGTGTGTGTGTGTGTGTGTGTGTGTGTGTGTGTGTGTGTGTGTGTGTGTGTGTAGAGGACAGAGGACTTGTTGGGCTTGGTCCTCTCCTTCCATTATGGAGGTTCCAGATATCAAATATAGGTTATCAGGCTTAGAGGAAGGTGTCTTTACATACTAAACCATCTGGTTGGCTCCCAGTTTATTATTAGATATAAGAAGTCCAAAATAAAGCAAGTAAATTTCATAGTTAACTCTACTAAAAAGAGCTTAAATGTCTTATGTAAATATAATTTGTTGGACTTGTTGGGCTTGGTCCTCTCCTTCCATTATGGAGGTTCCAGATATCAAATATAGGTTATCAGGCTTAGAGGAAGGTGTCTTTACATACTAAGCCATCTGGTTGGCTCCCAGTTTATTATTAGATATAAGAAGTCCAAAATAAAGCAAGTAAATTTCATAGTTAACTCTACTAAAAAGAGCTTAAATGTCTTATGTAAATATAATTTAAAAAGTAAATGAGGGGATTAACTATTTTTCCATGCATTATATAAGAAAATATTTCCACATATGTGTTTATACTCATAAGAATATTAAGCTTCTAACATTTCATTTATGTCATTTATTGATTGGTTCTTCTACTAGATAATTAAGTCAAGATGAAGGAATTTGCAACACCTGAAACAAGAGCAGAAGTCAAAAGGCAAGGCATCTTTGCTGGTTAGTTTTGTCTACTTGATAACAATCTAAAATCACCTGGAGAGACACTCAATGAGACTTTGTGTATATTAGATTAGCCTGTGAACATGTGGGTGGGTAGGGAATTGACTTGATTAGATTAATTGAAGTAGGAAGACTCAGCCAGAAAATTATTAAAACCTTTCCCTGGGTATGGGAATGTGTAAAAAGGAGAAAGTGCACTGAGAACAACCGTGTATGAATTCGTTCTTTCTGTCCCTGACTATTTGCCAGAGCAGCTACTCCAGTTCATGTTTTGACTTGCCCAAAGTATTGGGCTTTGGTTTGGAATAAGCCACGTTAAAGTGGCCTTTTAAAGATATTTTCTCAGAGCAATACAAAAGAAAACAGGAGCAGCATCTCAGAAGTTAAAGGGAAGAGCAGGAGCCATGCATGACAACCATGTACAACAGTTAAATCACGTAGAATGGATTTATATGTAGTTGTTCATTCATTAGTAAGAGGTCTGACAGTTTCTTATTTCAACTTGATTCTATGCAAACCCACTCTAAGATTATTGTACACGGGCTCTACTGTTATCATTTATGAACCTTTAAGAAATAAGGTTCTTAATTATGTCTCCTCCCTCAGAAGTATTATGAGAACAGGTTTGGAGATAAGATCCACGTTCCATTTGGAAATCAGATACTTGTTTTTAAACGATGATCTCTTAAAATTTAGCTTTAGTTTATGGGTAACAAGTATATCAAAGACACCATGTCTCAAAAATAAATGTCACTAATATAATTAGAGATGCATAGTCTGATGGCTAAGAATACAGAGATTAGAACCTTGATTCTCGCAGTCATAAAACGCAGAAAGTGTCACTATGATACAATGGTAGTAGAACCCTATTGCTGAAGAGATCACACACTTATGTCATCAAACACGGAGAAATTGGACTTAGGCTCAACTAGAAGCTTTATCCCTACTGACTCACCTTCACAGTGCCAGAAGAAACTATGAACACTACCGGAAGAGAAAAGTAATCATCTACTTCATCCAGCTAAGAAACATGTTAGGTACATTAGGTGCCTTCCTGAAAGATAGACACACTGGTGTATAGTAGCACAAATGCTATGGGAGTGAACTACCCTTCAGTTGGATTTAAGGCCTACTCCTTGATATGGAACCCATATTTGACACTGTTTATCAAGCCAAGAACCTGAGATTAGATAGGTCAGAGGAAAACTTACTACAATTATTCCACTAAATATAGATAGCATTACAACAGTTCCTAATAACATATTTCTATCTTCATTAGTCAGTGTATCAGTGGACCATCATCAGAGCAGTTCTCTGCAGAAGATGGTAATTAGCAAACTGGCACACAGTGGACAACACTCAGAGTGAGGCATTTGAAAGACTCACCTAAATGTGGTGTCTTTATCACAGTCCTCCCTCAAGGCTCTGAAATTTATGAGAGGAGACACTGAAAAGCATGTAAGAGTCAGAAGATGACTCCAAGGAAAGAATAGCATTTTCTGGATGCAACAGAAATGGTTCACATATCACAGAGACTGTGATATCACGCACAAGTTGAAAAAAAAAAATCTTAGCATGGGAAAGTAGAACTGGGCACAAAGTCCTATCTTAACCAAAAAGCTATGCAATTGATAACTCCTGAGACAGGAAAAAAGTCAGTTTTCTTCGATGGAGTAACATTGGGTATATCAACCTCACCAAAGAGCAGGTTACCTGCTCAGGAATAATTGGCCAACACATAATGGAGTTCATAATTTGTTTTGTATTTTTCAATTCTCTCTCACTAGTCACTTCCCTCCCTCCTTTTCTCTCTCTCTCTCATGTGTGTATGTGAGTGAGTGTGTGTGTGTGTTTGTGTGTGTATGCCTTTTTTATTTGCTTCTGGTTTTTCATTTTCATTTAAGAGATAGAAAAGCTATGAAATGAGCTGACAGAGGTCAGGGAAATCTGAGGGGAGTCAGGAAAGGGAAAAGAATATCACCAAAACATACATATAAGAATATTTAAAATGAACTTTAAATGTGAGGAAATGATATTGTTTGAATTAATTGGACCAGGATGCTTGGAAATCTATTTGCAAATGAATGAAACTGAATTGTGTACATTACAGTACACCCAGACATGAACACAAATGAATCAAAAACTTAAGCGTGAACTTGGAAACCATAAAATATTCACAAGAAAATAGAATTTGAAAAGGTCTTTAACCAGTAAGAGGAGCAACACTGCACAGGTGGACTCGCCCGGAATCCGTGGAACATAGGAACTGAGGAACAGCCGGGGGAAGAAGCCTTCTGTGGCTTCTTCCAACTGTGGCTGGAGACCTCTGCCTGGGCTCCATAGCCATATAGCACTGGGAGAAATCTAGCCGCCCAGGAGTGTGGAAAAGC
Organism: Uromys caudimaculatus; assembly: GCA_028551405.1. Taxonomy (NCBI): domain Eukaryota; kingdom Metazoa; phylum Chordata; class Mammalia; order Rodentia; family Muridae; genus Uromys; species Uromys caudimaculatus. The sequence goes on from CM052709.1 coordinate 16,011,662, forward strand.
CTGTGAGAGGGGGTGAGAGGAGCAACACTGCTCAGCAGGACACGCCCAGAATGCTTGGAACACAGAGACTGAGGAACAGCCCGGAGAAGGAGCCTTCTGGTTTCCATCTGTGGCAGGAGACCTCTGCCTGGGCCACCAGGGTTCCATAGCCAAACAGTATCAGGAAAAAGCTAAACTAGCAAGAGTGTGGACAAGCCTGTCAGCTCAGAGGGACCGACCTGGAATCCCAGAGACACAGGGACTGAGAAGTGGTCTTCAGGTTTCTTTCGTTGGCCAGTGAACAGATCCTGTGAAACAGGGCCCCATATTCAAATTATGCCAGTAGAGAGCTGGTATCCCAGGAGTGCCGACACACCTTGAAGCATAGGCAAGACCACATTTCTGTTCAAATTCGCTGGATCAAGAGGGACCCTTGCAGAACCATCAGGACACAGGAACCAAGGAACAGCTGGGGACAAGATTCTTCTGGTTTCTGTCTGCACCCCAGAGCTGACTCTGTACCACAACTCTCCAAACTCAATTCCTCTCAGAGAGAGCTGGTCTTCAAGGAGTATTGACACTGAGGCTTGCAGGAGGGACAACCACAGCCAGAAAGAGTAAGACCAGCTAACAACAGGGATAACAAGATGGCGAAAGGCAAGGGCAAGAACTTAAGGAAAAGGAACCAAGGCTACATGGCATCATCAGAACCCAGCTCTCCCACCATAGCAAGCCCTGGATACCCCAACACACCAGAAAAGCAAAACTCAGATTGAAAATCACATCTCATGATGATGATGGAAGATTTTAAGAAGGAAATAAATAGCTCCCTTAAAAAAATACAAGAGAACACAAGTAAACAACTGGAAGCCCTTAAAGAGGAAACACAAAACACCCTTAAAGAATTACAGGAAAACAATCAAACGGGCAGGATTACAGGAAAACACAATCAAACAGATGAAGGAAATGAACAAAACCATCCAGGAACTAAAAATAGAAATAGAAACAATAAAGAAATCACAAAGGGAGACAACTCTGGAGTTAGAAAACCTAGGAAAGAGATCAGGAGTCATAGATGCAAGCATCAGCAATGAAATACAAGAGAGAGAAGAGAGAATCTCAGGTGAGGAAGATACCATAGAAAGCATTGAAACAACAGTCAAAGAAAACGGAAAATGCAGAAAGATCATCCTAACCCAAAACATCCAGGATATCCAGGATACAATGAGAAGACAGAATCTGAAGATAATAGGTATAGAAGAGAGTAAAGACTCAGAACTTAAAAGACCAGTAAATGTCTTCAACAAAATTATAGAGGAAAACTTCCTCAACCTAAAGAAAGAGATGAACATAAATATACAAGAAGCCTGCAGAACTCCAAATAAATTGGACCAGAAAAGAAATTCCTCTCATCACATTATAGTCAAAACACCAAATATACAAAATAAGGAAAGAATATTAAAAGCAGTAAGGGAAAAGGTTAAGTAACCTATAAAGACAGACCTATCAGAATTACACCAGATTTCTCACCAGAGTCTATGAAAGCTAGAAGATCCTGGACAGATCTCAGACAGACCCTAAGAGAACACAAATGCCAGTCATGGCTGCTATACACAGCAAAACTCTCAATTATCATAGATGGTGAAACCAAAATATTCTAAGACAAAACCAAATTTGCACAGTATATTTCCACAAACTCAGCCCTACAAAGGATAATAGATGGAAAACGCCAACACAAGGAGGGAAACTACACCCGAGAAAAAGCATGAAAGTAATCTTTCAACAAACTCAAAAGAAGATAGCCACACAAACATAAAAATAACATCGAAAATAACAGGAAGCCACAATCACTATTCCTTAATATCTCTTAACATCAATGGACTCAATTTCCCAATAAAAAAACATAGACTGACAGACTGGATCCATAAACAGGACCCAGCATTTTGCTGCATCCAGGAAACACACCTCCGTGTTAACGACAAACACTACCTCAGAGTAAAGGGTTGGAAAACAATTTTCCAGGCAAATAGTCCCAAGAAACGGTTGGAGTAGCAATCCTAATATTGGATAAAATAAACTTTCACCCAAAAATATTCAAAAAAGATAAGAATGGACATCAAAGAAAAAATCTACCAAGAAGAACTCTTAATTCTGAACATCTATACCCTGAATGCAAGGGCACCCCCATTCATAAAAGAAACTTTACTAAAGCTCAAAGCACACATTACAACTCACACAATAATAGTAGGAGACTTCAACACCCCACGCTTGGAAACACAAACTAAACAGAGACACAGTGAAACTAACAGCTGTTATGAACCAAATGGATTTAACAGATATCTATAGAACATTTCATCCTAAATCAAAAGAATATACGTTCTTCTCAGCACCTCATGGTACCTTCTCCAAAATTGACCATATAATCAGTCACAAAACAAACCTCAACAGATAGAAGATTGAAATAATCCCATGCCTCTTATCAGATCACTACAGATTAAGGTCTTCAATGGCAACAACAACAACAGAAAGCCCACATACACATGGAAGCTGAACAATGCTCTACTCAATGATAACTTGGTCAAGGAAGAAATAAAGAAATTAAAGACTTCCTAGAATTTAATGAAAATGAAAGTACAATATACCCAAACTTATGGGACACAATGAAAGTGGTGTTAAGAGGAAAACCCATAGCTTTGAATGCCTCCATAAAGAAACTGGAGAGAGCATACACTAGCAGCTTAACAGCACACCTGAAAGCTCTAGAACAAAAAGAAGCTCTAGAACATCCAAGAGGAGTAGAAGGCAGGAAATAATCAAACTCAGGGCTGAAATCAACCAAGTAGAAACTAAAAGAACTATACAAAGAATCAACAAACCAGGAGCTTGTTCTTTGAAAAAATCAACAAGATAGATAAACCCTTAGCCAGACTAACGAGAGGGCACAGAGACAGTATCCAAATTAACAAAATTAGAAATGAAAAGGGAGATATAACAACAGATTCTGAGGAAATTCAAAGAATCATCAGATCTTGCTACAAAAGTCTATACTCAACAAAATTGGAAAATCTGGATGAAATGGACAATTTTCTAGACAGATACCAAATACCGAAGTTAAGTCAGGATCAGATAAACCATCTAAACAGTTCTATAATCCCTAAGGAAATAGAAGCAGTCATTAAAAATCTCCCAAACAAAAAAAATCCCAGGACCAGATGGGTTCAGTGTAGAATTCTATCAAACCTTCAAAGAAGACCTAATACCAATAGTCTTCAATCTATTCCACAAAATATAAACAGAAGGAACGCTACCCAATTCATTCTATGAGGCCAGTTACAATGATACCAAACCCTCACAAAGACCCAAAAATAAAAGAAAACTTCGACCAATTTCCCTTATGAATATCGATGCAAAAATACTCAATAAAATTCTTGCAAACCGAATCCAAGAGCACATCAAAATGATCATTCACCACGATCAAGTAGGCTTCATCCTAGGAATGCAGGGATGGTTCAATACCTGGAAATCCATCAATGTAATCCACTACATAAACAAATTCAAAGAAAAAAACCACATGGTCATTTCATTAGATGCTGAAAAAGCATTTGGCAGAATGCAACATCCCTTCATGATAAAAGTCTTGGAAAGATCAGCAATTCAAGGACCATACTTAAGCATAGTAAAAGAAATATACAGCAAACCAGTGGCCAGCATGAAACTAAATGGAGAGAAACTTTAAGCAATCCCACTATAATCATGAACTAGACCAGGTTGCCCTCTCTCTCCCTATCTAATCAATATAGTAACTGAAATTCTAGCTACAGCAATTAGACAACAAAAAGAGGTCAAAGGGATACAAATTAGAAAGGAAGAAATCAGGATATCACTATTTGCAGATGATATGATTGTATACTTATGTGACCCAAAAAAAACTCCACAAGAGATCTGCTACAGCTGATAAAACCACTTCAACAAGGTGGCAGCATACAAAATTAACTCAAGCAAATCAGTAGCCTTCCTATACTAGAAGGATAAACAGGCTGAGAAAGAAATTAGGAAAATGACACCCTTCACAATTGTCACAAACAATATAAAGTATCTTGGTGTGACTTTAACCAAGCAAGTGAAAGATCTGTATGACAAGAATTTCAAGTCTCTGAAGAAAGAAATAGAAGAAGACCTCTGAAGATGGAAAGATCTCCCATGGTCATGGATTGGGAGGATTAATATAGTAAAAATGGCCATCCTGCCAAAAGCAATCTACAGATTCAATGCAATCCCCATCAAAATTCCAACTCAATTCTTCAGAAACTTAGAAAGAGCAATTCTCAAATTCATTTGGAATAACACAAAACCCAGGATAGCAAAACTATTCTTAAGAACAAAAGAACTTCTGGGGGGAATCAGCATCCCTGACCTCAAGCTGTACTACAGAGCAGTAGTGATAAAAACTTCATGGTATTGGTACAGTGACAAGCAGGTAGATCAATGGAATAGAATTGAAGACCCAGAAATGAACCCTCACTCTTAAGGTCACTTGATCATTGACAAAGGAGCTGAAACCATTCAGTAGGAAAAAGCCAGCATTTTCAACAAATGGTCCTGGTTCAACTGGCGGTCTACATGCAGAAGAATGCAAATTGATCGATTCCTATCTCCCTGTTCAAAGCTGAAGTCCAAGTGTATCAAAGACCTCCACATAAAACCAGATACACTGAATCTAATAGAAGAGAAATTGGGGAAAAGTCTCAAATACATGGGCACAGGGGAAAAGTTCCTGAACAGAACTTGAATGGTTTATGCTCTAAGATCAAGAATCAACATATGGGACCTCATGAAATTACAAAGCCTCTGTAAGGCAAAGGACACTGTGAATATGATAAAACAGCAACCAACAGTTTGGGAATAGATCTTTACTACTCCTACGTCCAATAGAGGGCTAATATCCAATATATACAAAGAACTCAAGGATTTAGACTCCAGAGATCCAAATAACTCTATCAAAAAATGGGGAACAGAGCTAAACGGAGAATTCTCAACTGAGGAAATTCGAAGGGCTGAGAAGTACCTAAAGAAATGTTCAACATCCTTAGTCATTGGGAAATGCAAATCAAAAGAACCCTGAGATTCCACCTCACACCAGTCAGAATGTCTAAGTTCAAAAACTCAGGTGACAGCAGATGCTGGAGAGGATGTGGAGAAAGAGGAACACTCCTCCATTGTTGGTTGGATTTCAAGCTGGTACAACCACTCTGGAAATCAGTTTGGCGTACCCTTAGAAAAATTAACAGAATAGGCCCAGCTATTCCACTCATGGGCATATACCCAGAAGATGTTCCAACATGTAATATAGACATATGCTCCACTATGTTTATAGCAGCCATATTTATAATAGCCAGAAGCTGGAAACAACCCAGCTGTCCCTCAACAGAAGAATGGATACAGAAAATGTGGTACATTTACACAATGGAATACTACTCAGTTATTAAAAACAATGAGTTAATGAAATTTGCAGGCAAATGGATGGAACTTGATAATATCATCTTGAGCGAGGTAAGTCAGTCACAAAAGAATGAACACGGTATGTACTCACTGATAAGTGGTTATTAGCCCAAAATTTTGGAATACCCAAGTTTCACTTTACAGCAACCATTGGGCTGAGAGTGAGGTCCCAGATGGAGGAGTTGGAGAAGAGACTGAAGGAGCTGAGGGAGTTTGCAGCCCCTTGGAGGAAGCAACAGTGTCAACTGGTCTGACCTCCTGATGCTCCTAGAGACTGGATCACCAAGCAATGAATTCACATGGAGGGACCCATGGTGCTAGCCACATATGTGGCAATGAAGGGTCTTACTAGCCATCAGGGTGAGGAGAGGCCCTTGATCCTGAGGGTTTTAGATGCCCCAGTATAGTGGAATGCCAAGGAGGGAAGACAAGAGTTGATGGGGGGGTTGGGAGGGGTGAGGGAATACTCTCATAGAGGCAGGGGTTGTGGAGAGGTGATAGGTGGTTTCCAAAGTGGAGACCTGGAAAGGGGGAAACATTTGAAAAATAAATAAAGTATCAAAAAATAAAATTAAAAAAAAAACCCAAAAAAACTGTAAAACGAAGAACCAAAGTCAAACTTATTCTTCATAAGCTGATTATCTTGATCATTTTTATCTTATAAGTGGAAAACAGACTAACCTTTATTATTATTTTTTCAGGAAGGAGTTTTTAAATTTAATTTACTTCCCTGATTTTTTTTCTATAATGTCTACTTAGATACAAGTGTCAGTTGCTATTTGCATGAATATCCCTCAATTTTTGCTATTTAATGAACTATTTTCTTGCTGTCACCTGTTCACATTCTATATGTAATTAAGTCCACCCTTGACATAAAGTTATTAGCACTGAAATGTGAACATATATCAATGTATATGTGCAGATTGAGATTAATATGAATTTTAATTCTTAAGCTAGAATTAAAATCAGAATATTTTAGAGTTTGTTGTTTGACAGTAGTTGAAGCAAGTTTTTGAAGCTAATGATTTCATAGTACTCATTTACAACTAAATTAATTATTGATAAATACTGCTTTGAGGTAAAATAAAGTTCATGCATAATAAATTTCTTTCTCTAAATTTGATTTTGGTTTCCATATGTTCTTAAGTGGTCATTTGAAGATATAAAAGTGAGATAGAATGTATCTTGTTTTACCCATTAATGCTGTCAAAAGTCATTAAATATTAAAGGTTTTAATAGCATCCTGGATAACGTACTAAAATTAGGAATTTTAGCAAGTAAAGTCACCTAAAATATACATTTATTTAATTAGTATAAGATAGCTTCACAGTATTTGTAGAGGTAAAAGATTATAACTTTCCAAAATAATCTTTATAATTTAGACCTTGTTGTATTGTAGAATACATGCATAAATTTTGTCTCCAACGATTGTTCAGTGCATTACATAAACTAGCAGTAGACAACCAGAAAATGTATTGATAGTAAGGCAAAGTGGGCTTCTGACAAAACTGAAGTAAAACTTCTTAAATTTATTAAGATATAAAACTATATATGCTAGAATATCTTGCTTCTTTATTTGTGAAATCAATACTTATACACATATATGTATAAGTTTTGCATTTACATTCATTTAATATATTTATTTAACATATTTATCTACATATTTAAGACAAAGTCTCACTCTGTAGCCTTCACAGGCCTATGATTCCTTTTGTAGACCAGGATGGTCTTAAGCTCACCAGCTTGGCCTCCAGAGTTCCAAGATTAAATGCACAAGTAAGCAAACTGGACTAACTAACACATTTTGATATTGGTAGTAAGCATTTTAAATTATATTAAATAAGATATTTAAAATAAGTATTATTCTCATAATTTATGGTGAATATTTCAAGCTAAGTAAGCTTTTAGTTTAATAATAAATCAGTAAATTAACATGGGGACTTAGAAGTCTTGAATCTAGATATAGTAAGATATTTAACAAGAAATGTGTAGGAATTGCCTAAAATTACTTCACAATTTATTTTCATTTATTTTTCTCTGTAGTCTTTCAACATTGAACAAAATCAATATTTCAGTCCTGTTTAAAATAGCAAATGATATCTGTGCACCTTGCTTATTGAGCTCCAGTCCCTTTCATTAATATGTATAGTATTTTCAAAAGACAAATTCATTTATTACACAAGTTTTAGCATGACAGTCACAAAATATTCAAACTCACCAATTCTCAGGTAGCAAGATGAACTTGTTAGCATTTTAGAATCCTATAAACTTCCACTAGAAGACATTCACAACCCATACAACTCCTAGTCTGATATGTAGATGTCTGCAGTGTATTCTCTTCTCCACATCCCATGGAGTCACTTTTAAATTATGGAAATTTCTCAGTGCCTCTAGGCATATCCACAAAATAGCGAACAAATAAAAATAAATGTTTATTTTAGCCAAGGAAATACATAGCTAATTTTAACTCTTTTGCTTATTCGACTAAACATAAATCATCTTAACATAAACTTTCCAAGTAAGAAGACAATATTGCTGTTCATCAACAGAATTGAGTAAGACATTAAATTTCCAACTAAATGCCTGGAATTTAACTGACATTTAATAAAGTTAGACTAAATAGGGGAAATTTACATGAGTGAGAATAATAGCTACAAAAGAAAAATATGCCACAAATGTAGGAAAACTTCACCTTAGTGAGTAGTTTCAGAGACAGATTGCATGTGACCTGATTAGTGATCGGGTGGCTGTTTTTATCCCACATCTATCAAGAACTTCCTGCCTGAGTCTAGGAAGTAGATCGATGAAGGATGGCCTTGAACAGCCACCCTTCCTTCAAATTACTTGTGCTTTTAGTTTCTGAGCATCTATTAAAACTCTCACTACATGGTCTACTCACATTCTGCTTCTCTGCAGACCCAAACAGTGTTAAGGGACTGTGGCCATATCTTGTGAAATCTTGAAGCAATCTAGCTCTTTACTCCATGTGTTGTTTTTGTCAGATAATTGGTCACCGGCATGCAAATCTTACATTTCACTGTAGGAGGAGCAGGGACATGAAGCTTCCTTCATGTCTCTGAAGAGACAGCATGATGGAGGCTCTAGAGAAGGTGATTTTGGATGGTCTTTTTAAATGAACAATAGGTGGAGAGCCTAAGAACTTGGGGGGGAAAATTACTGGTTGTTAGGCTGAAGCCCATGCTCATCCTCTGTACAAACTGGGAAACCCCGTCTGCCCTCCCTCCCCCCAACCCCGCTCACACACAACAAATCGTCATTTCTGGACTCTGAGTTTCAGACAACTCACCCAAGAGTGACTGCCTGCCCAGGGCCTCAGTTTTGGACCATGTACAGATACAATCCCAGCTCCTAGCTGGCTCGTCATCATTTCTCCTTTGAACTCAATAAAACCCGGTTGCTTTAGCCTGGATTTGTGACTTCATTGACATTCACCTGTGAGCAGGTGAACTCACCCTAGATCTGCCTCCTAATCAACCTGCCTTTATCTACTTTCAGTGTGGTCTAATCTGGCCTATATCTTCATCACCAAAAGAGTGAAAATGTCTATCCCTGGTAAAGAGAGAAATAAGCATATTGGTTCAAGGAATTTCTTTAAAAAAATACTCTGATAAAGATGACCAGAAACACATCATTCCTTGGAGAAATAATGGTGACATGAGGAGACAAATACAGAATATACTAGGAATGGCCAGGAATATGAAAAGAAATGGCTCCTGGCTTGTAGGGAGCTGCTGCCGTGCCTTAAAGATGGCGCCGGTTTCCTGCCTGACGCCACCCTGCAGGTGGTAAACATTTTTGTTATGGCTGTGGGTGGTGAATTACATAGCTTCCGCTTTAGAGTAGCCTATCTGCAGAACCTACGTGGTGGATTATGATTGGAGGATTGTAGACTATTTAAGGGAGAATGGGAAGGGGCAAAAGAACAGAAGAAAAAAGGTAAGTAAAGAACAAGCTTGTACAAGGTACCTGAATAAACTGCTTGAAGAAGATCTCAGTCGTTGCGTCTTTCTTGCTGGTCGAGGAGACGCGACACTGGCTCTCTTTTTCTAATTCTCACAGCATTATTTTATATTGTCAACAATAAAATTACATAGAGGTATGTGTATATATGCATGCTTAATGTGTATATATTTAAGCTATACAAAAAAATCCTCAAAAGCCTCATTTCATGGATTTTGAATGATCAGCAAAGGTAAGTTAGTTAACATATCCATGACCTCAACTGCTTATCTTTGATTGATGGACTGTGTGCATGAACAAGTGAATACTAGCATGTATGGGTGCAAGAGCACTTCAGATCTAGTATCTCAGTAATTATAAATATTCAATGTTATTGACTTACAACATATTGTCATTATCATATAAAATGTCACATCAATCACTATTCATTTTACTATTAAATGTTACTGCCTTTAATCAACATACCCCAATAATCTCATGCCCATTAATGGTAATCAGTCTACAAGTAAAAACATGAACTCTTTATGTTTCTGTGTCTAGCATTTAATCTCAATTAATGTCTTTCAGTTGTTGCCTATGTTGACTAATGGCAGTGACTTTTTTCATTGGAAGGAAAGAGAATGATTGTGCACTTTATGTAGGAATGTAAATTACTTAAAAACTTTGAACCTGGGATTACCAAGTGATGAAGTAATTCTACTTTTGAGTAAATATGTAAAGGATTAGCATCTTAAAACACATGCATGCATTTGATGTTAATTATCTGTATACACCTCTTTGTACTATCATTGCTGAGTATACCCTAAGATGTAGGCACCTAGGACACCTGATCAAAGAAGAGATTTGGAGTAGGACAGTATTTGTTATTAGTTATTGTTGCCCTGACACTCATGTGTCCTGATGGTCTTTCTCCTTTAACTTGAACATTCTTGAACGCTTTTGAAATTTTAAAAGCAGAAAGAAATACAAAAGTAGGATCTTCAATGCAGTCAAATTCTTTTTCACATTATGACATAATATTTTTGTGCTGTGATTCTCAGAGCCAAGTGAACAGAGTTAAATCAAACAGTCACAAAATAGATATAGATACAGATATAGATATAGATATAGATGATATAGATAGAGATTGAGATACAGATAGAGATAGATTTAGATATATCGATATACATATATAGATATCAAAATTATTTCTAGTAGGTGCTCAAATTTTATTTTTAAAGTGTTTTGTTATTTTTTGAGAATTTCATGCATATGTACAATAAACTGTGATTATATTCAGGCCCATTTCCCCCTGCAAATCCTCTCTGTACCCTGTCTAACATGCCCACGTTGAGCTTCATGTCTCCTTTTGTGCTTTGATAGCCCACTATGTCCAGTTAGTGCTGCTCATTTGTGCATGCGTTGATGTCTGGTGGTCATGTACTGGAGCATGGGAAGCCCACCATTGGTCACATTCTCAAAAATACATAAATAAACAAACAAATAAATAAATAAATAAATAAATAAATAAATAAATAAATAAATTCTTTCTCAACCAGCATTTATGCACTGTCAGTAACTCTTATTAAGTTGGAGGACCTGGAGATGATTTACCCAATCTGTTAGAATTTGGCTAACTTTATATTGGGTATGGTCCAAGGACAGGTCATGGGATTCTTTCTGGTAATTGGGTACAGCTTGGGTTCAGTGCAAGTCAAGTTCTGCTTTTTTTTTTTCTTTCTTTTAAGAAAAGGGGCTAGTACTAAGATGGAATAAGTTTGGCCTCTCAGTGGGAGGATGTTTTGCTGAGAATAGACATGTGGCTTTTTTTTCTAGCGGCTTCCTGGAAAAAGAGGGGCATGTAATGTTTCACTAAAGCATTAGCTTGGGAGAACATGGGATGCTTGGAAAGGGTATAAATATAACTGAGCAGACAGTGGAAAACACTGAGCTATTGACTCACCTTACCTCTCTTTGTAGATCATCATTTGTTGTGACTTCCTAGAGAGAAATGCACCAAAGAACTTCTGTTGGTGTTCTGGCTCCTTGCTTCTTTCACAGCCTCAGGTCAATTTGTAGAAATCTGAGGTTTCTTCTGGGTCAAACGGCCATTGTTAATTTGTGAACGGTGCTTGCAAGTGGATAGAGCTACCTCTGCTGGTTCGTGTGAACTGAACTGCTGATATCCTGACAAAGCAGATTGGATTCACTCCAAAGAACTATTTCTAAACAGGTCCAGATCTTTCTTTGCCCTATTTAACCTTTCTTTTCCACTACCTCTTATGGGTTGTGGGCTAGAAGGGAGGCTAAAACATTTAAGGACACTAATTAAAGTAGGTTTTGAAAATTATGAGCCTACAGCAGCCAAAGATGCTTACTTTGTAATAACATTAACTATATTATTTTCTTTCACAACACTTCTCCTCATCCTCTGACTTTTATATTCTTTTTTTAATACTTCTTGCATGATGTTTGCTGAGCCCTCATGGTGGTGGGGTTCATATTGATGTCTCATTTGGGAACCAGGGCCAAGTCTTCTCTTGACATTCTAACAATGTTTGCATCTCTTGATTAACTATTTTCCACTTTCAAAAAACAAAACACCACCACACATAAGGCTCATAGAATATTTTGGAAGCTAAAATTCTATTTTTAATGAAAATTTCAATTTATAGTGCTTTGTAAAGAGAATGCTGATATCCTATTCATGATTGCAGTCTCAAAGTACCTAGAAAATGGATTGATATTTCAATTTCATGCATCAAAATGCCTAATTGTTTTTTACTTTCTTTGCATAGATAAAATTTTATGTGTAAATTCAATAGGCTATTATTAGTTATATTTTCTTTTGCTTTTTTGAGATTATAATGTAATTACACTATTTTTTCTTTCCCATCCCTCCTTTCAAGCCCTTTTATATGCTTCTTTTTCTTCACATTAAAATTTTTCATTAATTGTTGTTACCTATTATATGTTCCTAAATATAACCTTCTCAGTCTTTATAATGTTACTCATGGTTATGTGTTCAGGATTAGTGATTTGTTGTTGGCTAATCATATTTTTCCAACTTTATAAACACTTATTGTATAAGATTGTGTTGCTGAAGCTAGGTGAGCACCATTCCAGGCTAATTGTGCTATATAGTGACACCAATTTCAGAAAGATATTAAGCAGCAAGGCTGAGAGTAAGTGATTTTTTTAAACTAAATTCAAATTCATAATAATGTGAAAATCTTGCAATAGAGAGATTTCTTTTTTACGATAATTACATAATTCTATACCTAGGATATTCTTTGAAATTAGTTGTATGAAATATCAATTTGTTCAAGTGCCCCTGATTAACAAAGAGTAAAAGAAACAGAAGGAAGAAAAAAAGAGATAATAGAAGTTATGGATTTGAGGAAGGAAGGAGGACAAGAAAGACTAGGGGCAGGAAAGATACCGACAGGAAGAGGTGGTGGTGAGGAGACATATTTGAAAAGGAAAGGCATGAGAGAGGAAGGGGAGACAAAGAAGGGGAGGAGAGGGCAGGAGAGGGAATGGGAAGGTAAAAGTTAAAAAAAAAAAAAAAGGAAAAGAACATCAAGTCTATGTGACTCTTTATACTCTGTTGGAAACTGTCTGGTGATAGAAAATGCTTTTAGCTCATTTCCTTTACATCAAGTTGACATCCTAGTATACACATCTCAACTTCAGAATTCACGATTGCACTTAAATACTTCTAGTTAATTTGAATTCCATAGTAACTAAACAATTAAGTACCTTACGTTTTATTACAAAAGACATGCTTAGCATTTTCTGACATTACTTCTAGACTCAGATTAAGCACAACCTTACACCCCTTCAAATGAATATTCTGCTCTACAAGCGGTTGAAAGTTGGTAGTTATCACACTTGACCTTTCCTACCGCAGAGTCGGTACAATATCTAATAGACAAGAAACTACCATGAATCAGTTAAGTTAGGAGAAGACCCCCTTCCCCACTCCAGTTTCCAGGAGCTGTCTCAAACTTTCAAACGGGGGAGTAATGAAGTTCCCTATGTTTTGATAAAAACGTATAGTTTTAATTATGAGCCCAGCTTACATATTTAATGTTGAAACTGGGTGGACATTCATACATTATTCAAGTTGTCTAGAGAATAAATCATGGTTGGATAAGTTTATCATAGTTGATTTACAAAACACTGGAAATGGACCTGATGGATCTTTTTTAATAACTGGTTTAATCCATAATCCTAAAGCATAGCTTCACTTCAGTATTTACAGTATCTTTGTCCATTCAACAACACTCCAATTAGGAGATAGTAGGAAATAGCCAAGAATTACTCAAGGATTTTATTTATTTATTTTTATTAGGAATATAAGTTTCTAGAGTCTTGAGTGCTGGATAATTATTTTGTCTTTCCCATTCATGGCAGCTAAAAAAAAAAATCACTCAAAATATTCAGGTTTACATGTTATACTCTCTTACAGGGAGCTACCATACCTCACAGTTCAAAGTGTTTTCTCAATCAGTAACATGATACTGACATGTAATTGCAATTTACTATGCAGCAAAAATGATTCAAGAAAAGTAACATCTGTGTCTATTTACCTCTGTATAGGCAATTGCTTATGTTATTCTACTTTTAACATTGATACTCAGATAAAATGCTTATGTATGTATAGGAACGTCACAGTGCAAGATGCTGATAGCCGGGGCATAAAGTATTAAAATCATTTTGTGACGGTTGGTGGTTGTATTAAAACTGTTGTGCCATTGTACTTCAAATAAGAAAAAAGAAAATGCCTTTATCATCTGAATGACACATACTCTCAACTTGACCTCTCTTCTTCAAGAAGGCACTCCACAGCAAAAGCTTCATTTTCTTGACTTTGCTCCGTAACATTCAGACATCCTTTTGGTTTCTTAGTTCTCCAGTACAGACTTAATAAGAAACACATGTGTCATGACATTGTAATACAAATAATTTACAGTTCTGTATATTGACCATTTTTTATGTATCCCAATGGGATTCAAAGAAGGTCTGTCAGATTATAATCCCTTCTAGAAGCTCTAAGCAAGAATAAGTTCCTTTAATATTCTGATTATTTAGAACTTGCCCACAATCTTTGGCTGGTGACCTCATTTATACTTCTTCAAAATCAGCAAACAGGATTCCACAAATCCATTCATATTGAGCACCAAGATCTCATTTTCCTCCATTCTCCCCTTTTAAATATTGTTGTAATGATATTGGACCCGCCCACAAATTTTACCACGCATTCTCTATTATAAAGTTAGGTGAACAGAAATCTTCATCTTATATTTTATAATAATTCCCTTTTGTGATCTGACAATTTTGTGTTTAAAGGTTATTATGTGTGAATGAGAGGCTATGTTCTGCATAGTTCGTTTCCTTCCTTTCTTATGTTGTATTTTACTGATATTCTTCAGCAAGCTTCAACCTAGCTGGTCTTTCTATTGGAGTAAGATACATGTTGATTCTTAATTAGGAGACATAGTCAACTCGTTGTATATATTTGTGTATTACACTGCCAGAGTCAATTAAATGTCTGATAATATCACCACATTTAAACAGATAAAACTCTCATAATAAATAGTCATTTCACCTTCTAATTCATTATATACAAAGAGATTATTGTAAATAATATTTATAACCAAATTCAAGCCATCTAGGTAAAATCAAGAGAAGTTACAATTTATGCCAACTATTGTGGAGACAAATAGTTTTTAGAGATAACACCATATCAAAATCATGAACATGTATCAAAAATGCAGGTGTTAAAATCTATCCAAGATACACTAAATATAAATATTCTAATCTAGAACTCAATTCTTCAGGTCTCAAAATGCAAAGCTAATGATTACACAGGAATAAGAACTGATACTTGTTCATTCAGATAAATGTTTATATTAATTTTTCTGCAAATTTGATTACTATTCTGCTGGAGGATTACTTTTATAGATTTGCCCTCCTCATTATGCATCCCATAGGCTTTCAAGGAACCTATCTGATATTTAAATTTAATTTCTAAAATGTCTCCTTTTGTAGAAACAGAAGCACTAGTTCAAAAACCCAAGCATAAGAAAAGACAATGAAACAAAAACTTTCAGAGGGAACAGGTTTTGAAGTCCTCAAACACTGTACAATTTGGTTGCGGGATGAGATTGTTATTACAATATAGATCAGAAATGTTTTATTATACGTTCATTGAATAGCTTTTTATTACCATATGGCAGGCTGTGAATGCAGCAGTTAGGATAAATATCCTAAATGACCATTGTAAAAAGAACTTAATGTTCCCATGGTTCAATTGAACCTTTTGTTGGGAAAAATGGAGGAACATTTTCCTTTAGACAGTTTCTAAAACATATGTAGTTACACTAAATCAAAAATATTTCACAGGGTTCTGAGCTCCCGGGCAAGATTGCTTCAAATGTCCTTTTAACCACAATTATAAAGTGAAGGCATTTTCAGAATAAATTAGTTTAAGAGATCAATCTCATAGTAATATTTTATTCATAAATAGTTTTCAGTTGCTAAGCATTGTCTTCCTTGACTATTTCATGACAATATTTAATAATATTCTTTGATTAGACAAACAGGAAAGCAGTGGTTATGTACATTCTCTGTTTGCAAGTTATCAGTAGTAAAATGCCTATTTTTTTTTTTTTGTTCAGTTGGTCAGAGGAAATCATTAAAAATGTTTATTGGGCTAACAGATACACAATATAATTGAAGATTTAGGATAAGACCTCTTGAATACATAGTTGCTTTCCAATATGTCTATGTAAAATGAAGAAGAAATTACAACTTACCCATATTTTATTAGTGTAAAGCTTAGTAATGCTTCCTTTGGAAGGTTACTGACTGCCACTCAGAAGTTGAGGGTTGGCATTCTATGCAGAGAAAGCAGAAGTAAAAGGAAGGACGAACAAATAGTGTGAATGGCAGATAAAAAATACCTCAAGACTTAAAGAGATCATGCAGAAATTGGGGCAGGAGAGAACTTTTTCTTAAAAATAAAATAAAAGTTGCAACTGATCTGCTAATATCTTATGAAAATGCATCATATCACATGTTATACCTTGTTCTTAGCAATAGTTTCATAGTATATTCAGGTATGTAATAGACAAGAATTTGTATTTATTGCCAAATAGAGTGAGTAGACATACCTTATAATTACATAAAGTACTGCAAAATTTCTTTTTTTTATTTTTTTATTGGACACTTTATTTATTTACATTTCAAATGTTATCCCCTTTCCCAGTTTCCCCTCTGGAAATCCCCTATCCAATCTCCCCTCTCTCTGCTTCAATGATGGTGTTCCCCGATCCACCACCCACTCCTGCCTCCCTGCCCTAGCCTTCCCCTACACTGGGACATTAAGCCTTCATAAGACCAAGGATTTCTCTTCCCATTGATGCCTGACAAGGCCATCCTCTGCTACATATGCGGCTGGAGCCATGGGTACCCCATGTGTACTCTTTGGGTGGTGGTTTAGTCCCTGAGAGCTCCAGAGGGTCTGGTTGGTTGATATTGTTGTTCTTCCTATGGTATTACAAGTTCCTTCAGTTCCTCTAGTTCTTTATCTAACTCCTCCACTGGTGTCCCCACGCTCAGACCTATGGTTGGCTGTGAGCATCCGCCTCTGTATTTGTCAGGCTCTGGCAGAGCCTCTCAGGAGACAGCCATATCAGGCTCCTGTCAGCAAAACAGTCACTCCACTAGTCTAGTCAAGTATCTATGAGTAAATCAATAGTACTTGCTTGAAAATTTGAATTCAAAGAGCTAAAATATCCAAACCTGAGATATTTGAAATTTGTAAAGATACAAATCATTGAAACGTAGAGATGTTATTTAAAATACTATGATATAATATGACAGAGAAATTTCTTATATACTGGGTATTTTCTGACAACAAAGACATTCACTCTTGATTATATTATGCATGCTCATATATAAAACCATAATCGTATCATTAAGGATTAGTATTGATAATAGTTAAATTATGAAACCAACTTAGGTGTCCAATAACAATAGGAAGGGCAAGGAAAATCTGCTATACATACACAGTAGAATAATTCCCAAGTATAAAGTTATAACATTTGTAGGGAAATTGATGAATCTGGGTATAATAACATGAAGTAAGCTAAGACAAATATGTTATTTTCTTTTGTTTGTGTTCCCTAGCATTAATATAAGACAATTCCCCCACCTTATGTCTGTCTATATGTCTATGTGTCTATATGTCTGTGTGGTGTGTAACTTGGAAGAAAGATTTCTAGCAGAACAATGAGAGCCAACAGGAGGGGAAGAAAATGAAAGAAAAGAGTAGAGGAGTATAAGAAAGCACATGCTCAACATAAAATATATACTGCCTAAAATGTAAAAACTAAAACATGAATGGAGATATCCTATGTGGTAGATAAAATCACTCCCAGAAGCATATGGTTATTAATCAAAAATCCAAGTGCCATGTGTGAGTCCCCGACAATGAGTCCTTATCCTTTATGATGCTAAAGTAATGCGCGCTGCTACAATTCTTCTTGGCCTCCCACCAGAAATAATTGGGAAGACCATACGGTCTTCAAATATGTACATGCTTTCTCATTGTGCACGAGAAATAAGCCAGGATTGACCTATAGCTTTCCTGTCTATATGGCCATTTTTTTCTGTTGCTGGAAGTTGCAGTTCAGACCACTGAGTAACTACAACAGTTGTACTCAGCTACAGACCCGGCATTATACATTACTGACCTGCCATGATATGTATGCCCACTGGCATAACAAAGATATGACCTGTGGTGTAGTCAATCATTTTCTGATCAGATTGGGGGCCCACTCCATGCCTAGTACTATAAATGTGCTCAAAAGTCCATGCTTGGGAAGTCCTAGGCTTCAGTGGGAAAACTATCCTTGTTTCCATGCTAAAAGCCATGGTACGCATGTCAAATTCCCTTCTAAATATTTATACTTATAATCTCTGTGTATCAATTGGTGATATTGTCAGAACTGGTCAGGGAAACTGCTTTTTGCAATGAGCACTGGTTACTTCCTAAACTTGTAACTGACTGAAGTGCTAAGAATTAACAACTACAGACACTCCCTCTAAAGGGAATAATCTGAGGTGTTCTTTCAAAGGCTCGGGGAGAGCTGAGGAAGATAGAGCAGAAAGAACGTTAAGAGAAGGAGGAAGGGATAGAGACACAACTTTTGTGCTCTTTAACTCTCAGCAGCTCTGATTAATTGAACAAAACCTGACCAACACTGGGCTTGTCAACATTTCATTATGGAGGGAGGAGCGGCTCAGGAGGCACTGCAAAATCATGAGGATGTATAGGCAGTTAATGATTTCTGTTGGTGGGAGTGGGCATGCAGTCTTGATAGGCCTTTTATTTTCTGTGAGAATCTATGGAGTTAGTGGTCACAGTTGCAATAAAGAGATCTTCAGTGGTGTAGCCACTGCTAAGGGTTCAATTTTCTTAGAAATAACTCTTCACTCAAACAAATGTAAGTGTGAGACTGTGAAAGACAGCCTGGTTTCTGGTTGAGCTAAGGTTTGAACCCAGTGGACCCAATAGGAAATAACCCTACAAGGAATGATAGGCATTTTGCCATGCTCCTGGGTATCAGGCTCCTGACACGAGGCCGCAGCTCTCCTCCATAGTTCTGCAATTATCAGTCACATGAGCGCAATGCCCAAGCCCTTCCACAGGTAGAGGTGTGGTCACATAGCCTCGAGACATCCCCATGTTAATGAGGCACCTAGAGGCTTAGCTACTCCCCTTCCCAGCCAATAGTATTTCAACCTTACCCCTCCCTGCGATTGAGGGGTATGGATTCATTCATGCTACTCTCTGCCATGACAATAAACACCCTGAAACCATGGACTGTCTCTCTTCATGGGGATCTGCAGCATCCGGTCTCCCACAGAAGGCCTCTCAGCGCTGCCAGCCACGACCTCTATCAAACCAACCCAGATAGTCAGCAACAAGCCGCAAACTGTGTTCCAGTGGGACTCAGCCAGACTCTTCCTTGCTTTCCCCCTCTAGGTCCTGGGCTAGATCCAAGCTGTGGGCCCTCACTTTATTCTCAGCTCTTCCGCAGCATCTAGTGGCGTCTGGGATGCCCAAGAGCCTGGGAACCAGATGGAGCCTGTTCCCTGCCTGCGGTTCCCAGGACCCTGAGCTGCCCTGCTCCACCCCAGAGCTGTGTCCTGTGCAGATTCCCACCTGCCCAGTGGTGCCCTGGGGTGAGAGTGGTCAAACTTCCAGCGTCCTGCCTCTTCCAGAGGCTTGAGCCAGGGCTGACAAGGGACTCTCCCACTCACACTGCCTTTAACCCAACATGTAAGGACATCATTAATTCATCACAGAAAACAAATGTTACAAAAATAGAAGAAAGACAATCTGGAAGTGTGGGGGGGGGGAAGTAGGATAAGGGAAGTGAATATAGTCAAAATATATAAACATAATTAAAGTTAATAATATATGTAATTGATATATGCTAAAATTATGTAAAACATATTAGACTTTAAAAACATAATTCACACTTTGAAGAGGATTTGCATTCTGTATAGTTTTTTAGACTAGAATAAGGTCCTATAATAGAGTCATAATTTAGAAGTTGAAATATTTAAACGAACACTGTACCTTCAAATAGATGTAAGTAAACTTATCCAATAGTAATGCCCAACTGAAATTGTTCATCATAACCAGAAGAATGGTCTACATTTCCTAAATATAGTTCTTTTTTCTTACTATGAGAAAGAGAAGACTGAAATTTAATTTAAGAATCATTGTCCAATGATCAAGTAGCATCAATTCTACATGGTTTGCCCTCTGCTGTTCTTCACTGTTTATTTGGCAGGTGGTATGAGCCTCATCATTAGATATCTGGGATTCATGTTTTTACTCTTTTGCCCACTCACAATATGGTCAGCAAACATGTAAGATGGTCTCTAAAGCTTCTGCTTGTGACTCTGTGCCTTCTTAGTTTCTGAAATGTGGGCTGGGTCTAGTAACTTCAATAGGACTGATATAATTTAGCAAAGTTAATTCAATATGACTCTCATGATTAGACTACAAATGATTGTAATTGTCAGTTTTGCTATCTGACTCTTTTGCCTTCTCAACTTTGATTGATGATGGAAGCTGTCATGGAGAGGGCCATGTGCCAAGGAAATTCAGCCAACAACAGCTTGCAAGGTTCTAAATATTGCCAACAACACTTCAATGAGCTTAGAAATAGGTGCTTCTCCAGTTAAACCTACAAGTGACACTGGGGTCTTTTACAAAGAGCTTCTTGAAGCTTCCTGGATAACCTGAGAGGAGAAAACTTAAGCTTCTCTAGATTCTTCGACACCTAAACTGCACTGTTAAATTGTCTTACTAGACCGTTAGTTTAATGGAAATTTGTGACATGGGTTGCAGTATGACCAATATTCTTCATTAAGTTCTTAAGCCTTCTATGCTTATGTTTCTGAGCTACATGAAAAGCACCTTAATATTTTTTCAATATCAAATGAAATATAGAGCAAAACAATACCTGATACAGAATAAGACATAGATACACTGCACTTCTGGATACAACTAAAAGGAAACCACAAGACTTCTTGTGTATACTATGGCCAAGTTAGACTTACGAATACCAAGTCACAAATTAATGCAGTTTTTTTCAGACATTAGTACCAGACTCAGGAATCTTTCAATACAAAAGAGATATATATCTTTAAAATTTACATCATGAAAATAATCCTAGTTTTTGTGTAAAAGCAATAGGAGGAATAATGACACCAGTAATACTATCTCAGACACTAGTGGTAATAGTACTATTAAGAAACTAATCAATAGATTTGGCAACAAAAGTGAGAAATATATGTAAGTTGAATAATAGCAAAGAAAATAGGCATTCTATTGTTTCTGTAAACAAAAATGAAATAAACATAAATATTCTTTATGATTTTCCTTGTTAAGTTTTAAGAACATTAAAGAACCTTATTTTTTATTTTAATTACAGTGGAGGCCTAAATAGTGATCATCAAACTAATTATTACTTATTAAAGACATGTGCCAACATAAAAAAATGATTATTCTGACTTTCACACATAACTCATAACCACCATTGTGCAAAAACACTCCTAGATGCACTAGAAGAATCCCTTTTCCAAGATTAGATGAACAAACATTCACTACAGAGGCATATTGTGTTATATACTGACAACATCAATATAATGTCATCCTGTGGAGATCTGCCTACTTAGACTGCCAGGATCCCCATAAAAATGCACAATTCATATTGCAGTCAGATTTGATAAGAAAAACAAGTCATGGGTAAATTTAAGAATATTTTTTATTTATCATATCTTTACATATGTATTTGTTTTGTTGAAATAAAACCATATACCATTCCTGGTCTTAGAATTAAATAATAGTTCTAGTGGCAGAAAATATAGATAAATTTTTAGAAAATTAATATGGTATCAAGTAAAGCATGCAAAAGGCTATTCAAGGAATCTAGACACTAGAAAACCATGAAGAATTACCCAGGAAATTACTAATATAGAAATTTGTTTTGCATAAAGCATTTGGGTTTGTTTTTGTTTTTGTTTTTGTTTTTGTTTGTTTGTGGGAAACACTGTGATCAAAACCAACCTGAGGAAGAAAGGCTTCATTTGGCTTACATGTCCCAGGCACAGTACATTACTGAGGGAAGTCAGAGCAGGAACTCAAGCAGGGCAGGAAACTAGAGGTAAGAAATGAAGCAGAGGTCATGGAGAACAATGAACTCTGGTTACTGGCTTCTACCCCATTGATTGGTTTTCTATTTTCTTATAATAGGCCACCTATTTATGAGTGGCATTTATCCCAGTAGGCTGAGATTTCCCAGATAAGTCACTTAATCAGAAAAATGTCCCACAGACTTGCACACAGGCCAATCTGATGGAGGCATTTTCTCAGTTGTTGTTTCCTCTTCCCACATCTGTGTCGGGTTGAAAAAAATCAAGCAGTACAATATGCAAATATTCATGATTGATATTCATCAATGGGGTTGAAGAAAAATATCTAGAGATTAAGAAAGGCAAAATAAAAGAATTTATGCATGAGACAAAACAGCAGTTTAAATAGAATGCTCTAATGTGTAAAATTAGCATTTGAGTGTACCTGTTTCACTGTAAGTCTATAGAGAGATTGTAAAGGAGTATAAACAAATTAAATAAAACCCATCCGCTAAAATATGAAGCATTGTGTAAGCAAGTACCATTGTTGTTCTTCTCAGAACCTCTCATTATTTATGTAAGTAAAAATATTGCACAACACATAGCAAAAGCCATGTACTTCCTTTAATACAGCTGTAGTCTATCAAGGTTATTAAATTTTTTAGTCATTGTTTGCAAAACTGGCTACCCAGAATATTTATTTAATTTTTATTTATGTTCAAATACTCTTTTGAAGCAGTTTCAAAAGATAATGTTTATATAACAGAAATAGAGAGTTACAACTTAATATACACATTTTGAAATGCTTGGAAAAATTTAGAAGATAACTTCAAAAATGACGGTTAATAAAGCAAAGTCAAGGGAAGTATTTTCGAGGACCTTAGAATTTTAACAAAACTTGTATAAAAGAAAAGACCTACCAGATCTATTTTCAGCTAATTTCCTTATTTCTAATTTTTAGAGAATTCATCAAAGATTATATATTTGTGCCAGAGGTCTTTAGAGAAAGTGCAGAATTTAAAAAATGCATATTTCTCCAAGCAGAAAAATCAGTCAGATATGGGGCAGAAGGTTTTAACATAATGATATCTTTGACCTGTTAGTAAAGTAACATTAGATCTTCTCAAACTTTTTATTGTATAACATTGCTATGTGGATCAACTCTAAACACATCAGAGAACAAAAAGTCACAGCTAAGAATTATTATAATCATACTTATGATATCAGCCCTGTTCATAAGAGCCCAATCACTGACCGTTGCTACTGATTATGGCTAGGTGAATAGTTGGGACTGGAGAACTGGCTCAGCTGTTGAAAGACCTCCACACTTGCGTTCTAAATGACTTGTGTTCTAAATGACACGAGTTCAGTTCCCAGGATGCAATGCGCCTGACAGCTCCTAATCACTTGTAACCCCAGCTTCAGAGCATCCAAAACTTTCCACTATCCTTTCAGGAAATTTTCTCACAACTGGCATAAACACTGATACACACAGAGACAAATGAATAACAATTAATCCTAAAAATGAATAAGGGACTAGAAGGTGGTCAGGGCTCAAAGGCATTGTGGCAGTCACTAGTGGATAATTGGAATAAAAGACAGAGTCCTTTAAAGGACCTTTGTAAAATGCTCACGAGATAAGGCAAAGATGGAGAGGAGTTTCTATTCAGAATGAAAGTCTACAAAATCTTGGTTATCAATTTGATACACCTGGGAAGAAGGAAATTTCGTTGAAGAAATATTATCAGGCATGTTTGTGGAAGAAGTTTTTAGATTGCTAATTTATAAAGGACGGTCCAGCCCACTGTGAGCAGTGCAATCCTTAGGACAGATAAGCAATGGAGCTGTATAAAAGCCCGAACCAGTTAAGCATTCTACGTTATCTGTTCTAGGTTCCTATCTTCAGTCCCCCTGCCCCCAATTCCTTTAGCAATGGACTATTACCCGGAAGTATCAGCAAAATAAATTCCTTTCTCTCTCACTTATCTTTGATTAATGTTTTACCACAGAAACAAAAAGCAAAATAGAATGGGCTTTGACTACATATTTGACCTAAACAAATACATTATCAACATATGAATAAAATATCTAATTCATCCATACTGGAGTTTGGTGATCTGTAGGCTTGACTTGCTATATACAAAGAAGCAGTTTTTCCTTCAGTCAGTGAGAGCCAGTTTCACTCAGATACTCATGAGAATATTAATCTTAAATGCTCCCATTGGTCCCCAGAATAATTTGTCCAATTCTTGGGAGAATATCACATTTATTGCTCTGACCTTTCTTACCTACACACAATCTAATAAGCATTAGTGGTCAGAACTGTGGTGACATCGCTGTGAAGACAAATTATGTCTTTTTGTGTTTATCTTCCTTTTTAGATATGACATGACATAAGACATTTAAGAGATACAGCAAAGTAAGCAATTTACTCATAACTAACCTGTAACTGTACTAGGTACCAGAGGACTTTTCTGCCACGCTTTTAAAATCAAAGTTAATTATATCAGTTGGGTATTTGAATGCATATGTATCCTCAGACAGCATTATTCTTGAAAGCTTTAAAAAGAACATTTCATTTGATATGCTAAAGAAAATGAATCACATCAAATTTCCAAACTTTTACTTTTTACAATAATAGGATATAATTAATTATTCCTAAATAATATGGTTTGGTGGTTCTCAACTGTTCTAATACTGCAACCCTTTAATATATATAGTTCCTTATGTTGTGATGGCTACCACCCAAAAAATCATTTTTGTTGTTACTATGTAACTAATTTTGCTACTGTAGTGAATTATAATCTTAATATCTGTGCTTTCTGATGATCTTTTGGGAGTTATGACCAACAAGTTGAGAATAACCATTGATGTAGTTTTGCTATAGAAACATACAATACTTGTTTGTAAACTTAAAAAATAATTTGTTGTTTTTTTGGTTTTTTTGGGGAATGAAGCTGACGAACTATATACCTATATACCTAACTATATAGATTTTTTATCTAGGGAATAAATTAAAGTTTAGGATTTTTTTCAAATACAGATTATAAATTATATCCAGTTTTATCTCAGTGAATCCGCATACCTGAGATGAAAAATTTCTGAAGTGAAACCTTCTTTAAAATTCAATAAACTAAATTTGGTTAAGAACCAAAGAATAACTTCATTCTGTTACAATGTTTACAAAGTGCTACTGTAAACTTCAATAGCATCTGTTAGGTGATTATAACCCTTTTTAGATCATTCCTAAGACTTATAGCAGAAAAAATACTATACTATAGTGTATGTATGTGTATGTGTGTGTGTATATATATATATATATATATATATATATATATATATACATACACATATATGTATGTATGTATTTAACATTTTGGCATTTTAGATCCAAAGTCAAGTATGTAGAAAGTACCGTGTGAGCATGTGCTATGATAAATTTTCATGGTTATTAATCAGTGCTTTTGATTGCAAGAAAGAAACTGATGTAGAATGAGAAAAGAAATGACAGAAAACAGTGAGAAGCAATATAGATTGCTCAGATATTATGAGTTCTCCTTCAGCAGGACCTTGGTATGAATGTGTCTGTCTAATCATAATATTCTAAATATAATAAAATCTAATACTACAAATTCCACTCTACCACAGATACTTCTGTCACAGCTAACAGTGTTAACATTCTGGATGGCATTGTGATTTACTCGCCCACTATTATAACTCAAAGTTCAACAAGAGACAGTACATGCAGCTACTGTACACTGGAAGCAAAACCCTGATGTTTTCCACATCCACTAGTGTCTTCACAGACTAGTCCAGGAACAGGTAAAAGGTGCAAAACTTCCCCATAGAAAAATAAGACAGCTGTATAAAGTTGAATCAATTACAGATAGTATACAACTTTTAAAATGGAGGTGTTCACTGAATATTTTGAATGAAATGGAAATAATTGTTTACCAGTACCTTTCAATAAGACTATCTTAAAAAGACATTTCTTACAACAGATATGTAGTTTTAAATGTTTTTAAAGATAGTTCTTGACATGTTGTCAAGTCTACTCTTGGATTTCTGGTCTCAGATACTTGCTCAAGTAGTTGGTACTGTAGGCATGTACCACCAAGCCAAACAATATAAAGATATTTCAGTGTATGTGCACCTATGGGGATTTTATAGTTCACTGGCTCTAAGTCAAATAGAACCCACCCCTTCCCATCTGTTGAGTAACTAGTTACAGTCCCGTGGAGAGATACCTCAGTGGTTAAGAACATTTGCTGCTCTTTCAAAGGGTCCCAGTTGAGATCCTAACACCCATATCTAGAAGCCTACTGCTCTTGCAATTCCAGGCTTATGATATCAGATACTCTTTTCTATCCTTCAGACCTGCACTTATGTGGTACACACAAATACACACATACACAAACACATATAATACACACAAATAAATAATATTAACTTATATTTTTTCAATTATTATCATCCTTTGTGGTCTTTCAACAGGTATAAAATAGGTGACATGGATTGCTGCACAGCAAATTACTTTTCAACAGATTACTGCTGAAATTTGAACCATGGGCATCATTAAATGATAGAAATATAATAAATACTTGAAATTATTCTGTTTTATCTGAAACATCATATTCATATTACAGAAATATATTGGGAGCCTGATTTAGACTTCATAATTCCTTTAAAGTGATGCTATTCTTACCAAGGACTTACTCAGAGTTAAAAAACGACATGAAAATTTCATATCTTTCCATATTATTATTCAGTAGGGTCATATGCCTGAAGGAAGAACTGAGAAACTGTGGACTATAGTATATGGACTATTGGTGAAATATTTTTGTCTACCATACAATGTTGTACTTTATAAGGTAATGTTTTCTAAATATTGAGTATAATGAGTGTGGTTTTTTTATTCACTTAGCATCCCAAAGGCTAGAATATGGAAGGTTATAACTTGGGGTTATTGATGGGGAAGTAGATTTTAGTAACTTAGAGGGTAAATATCTTCCCAGCTCTAGTGCATTAAATGCTTATTATAAATATAAAAAAACCCATCTCAATCGCTGCCCACCTCCCGGTCCCCCCTCACACAGTTCCTCACCTCACTGCCCAGCCCACCCCCTTATCCTCTGAGAGGTAGAGGCACTCTCTGAGTACCCCCCCACTAGCTGATCAAGTCTCTGCAGGGCTAGGCACATTCTCTCTCACTGAGAACAGGTAAGACAGCTCAGGTAAGGGAATGTATTCCACAGACAGGCAACAACTTTAGGGATAGCCACCCTTACTCTAGTTGTTAGGAGAGCCACAAGAAGACAGAGCTGCACAAGTGATACAAATGTACACGAGGCCTATATCCAGCCCATGGTCTTTGGTTGGTGGTTCAGTGTATGAGCCCCCTCCCCCAAGGACCCCAGTTAGTTGACACTGTTGGTCTTCCTGTGGAGTTCCTGTCCCCATCAGGGCCCTCAATCCTTCTTCCACCTCTTCTGTAAGAGCCCCCTAGCTCCTTCCAATGTACAGCTGTGGGTCTCTGAATCTGTTTCAGTCAGCGGTTGCATGGATCCTTTCAGAGGATAGTTATGCTAGACCCTGGTCTGCAAGAATAACAGAGTATCATTAATAGTGGCAGGGGTTGGTGCTTGCCATGGGATGGTAGTCAAGTAGGGCCAGTTATTGGTTAGCCATTCCCTCAGTCTCCAGTCCATCCCTGTATCTGCCTTTCATGTAGACAGGTTACATTTTAGGTTGAAAGATTTATGGGTGGATTGGTGCTCCTCTTGCACCACTGAGATTCCTACCTAAATACAGAAAGGAACCTCTTCAGGTTCCATATCGCAACTGCTGTTGAGTTTCGGCTAAAGTCAAGCCCATTGATTCCAGGGAGTCTCCCCCATCCCAGGCTTGATGTCCCAGCATAGGGGGATGCTAGAGCAGTAAGGCAGGAATGGGTGAGTGGGTGGAGGAGCACCCTCACAGAGGCCAAGGGGAGGGGAGAGGGGGGAGGGGGGATGAGATGGGGGAATTGTGGAGGGGTGCTCAGGAAGGGGGATATCATTTGAAATGTAAATGAATAAAATGATTAATAAAAATAAGATTAAAAATGAATTTATTTTCTCCTGTTGAATCAACATAATACATATTTTAGTTAATATGTATAATATATATTATATATAATATATACATATATATTATATAGTTATATATATAAATATATATAAAGCTATACATGTAAGGAAATATACAATGCTGCAGATTTGATAACTTAAATTCAAAATACATGTGCAGAAAATATAAAAAAAAATCTTCTTAAAATAGAAGACCTTTGCTTGAATTTTCGTTTTCTTTCTCTCTCATTTTCACACTGTCTGTTCTATTCTAATTATATATAGTATATACCAAAACTTACATACACTGAAAAAGTATGAATATTTATAGAGAACATACAGTTCTTTAGAAAAAGTATCAAAGTTCATTAAGCACAGGAGTAAACCAACAAAATAAATAAGCCAATTAGGTGAAATAAATAACTTTAACTTTTAAAATTCTTTTCTGTTTCCACATTGTATTCAAATACACTTAACTCTATTGCTCAGTCAGGTGAACATGAGTTTATATGTACTATTTTATACTTAATGCATATATATGTACATGCTAATGCACTCTAAAACATAGCATAGTCAATATTATTAGTTAAGTATCATGTGTTGGTACATCAAAATGCATATGGGCACATAATATAATTCTCTATTAAATAAGATCTACAATATTCTGTAATCTAATATGAAATAAGCTTTATTGTGGCTCCTGAAATCACAAACAAAACTAAATATGTGCATGATTCTAGTTTCTTTATTTCCCTGCTACATAATTTCAGACTATCTAATATAAGATGTGGGATAAGTGTTTGCAACAAGGCTGACTGCCATATTGAAAGGAATTTATTGTCTGACTTAATCCTTAAGAATCAAACCCATAGAAATTCATAAGCCTGAAAATGTCCTGAAGGCAGATGCATATTATACCTAACACTGGGTATAATACCAAAATGGTCTTGCAGGGATTTTATACTAATACAGTGAGGTTTTGATACATTTCCTATCAATTCTAACAAATTAGAAACACTATTTAGAAGAAATATTTGTAAAATAGAAATATCAGCCTAGTGGGCATAAGGACAGGAGAATAAATACCTTTGTTTGCTTTTCTGGTTGGTTATTTGCTTTTGTTTACCTCTAATTAACTGGAAGAGTTGGGAATACGTGGGTGCAGAAGACGAGAAGGTGTTGATTCTACAGAGTGAGAAAATGTAGAAGGAAGAAAATGGGGAGAATTAAACATAATACTTTAAGTCCACTTATACAGAAAACCTTGATAAACAAAGAAAAGTTTTTCAAGAAATAGACGCTAATACTAAGAGAGAAGAAACCAATATGGAAGACAGGGGGACTAATATCATTGAGATAAACAAGTCAGTAAAAAGATGTTTGGAAACAAAGCAGTTAGGAAATGACATTCAGATGACTTGAGTTACCTCATTAGTCTCAAAAACTCACCCAGGATCTCCAAATCTCATTTACTTGATCTGGAAGCATGAGTAATTTCTTCCAAGCAGGACTGATATGAGGACTAGAGAGAATGAAGTTCCCTAAGTCCCTCAGAATCACTAGTGCAATGGAGATGTTGCAAATATTTACTTGAGGAGAAATAAATGTATTTAAAAGAGCTAAAAGCAAGAATGATCCATGAAGCTGCAAAGAAGCATTCAAAGGATGAATTTGGGTTGACTGGGGACTTTGTGAAGAACATTCCTTGACAGACCCAGAAGAGAAGATGAGACACAGATGGAAAATAGAGGACTCTTTGAGACAGAGAATTTACTAAGTACTGTTATTGGAACGTCACACTTAGTTTTGTTTGTGATTTCTGGAGCCAAGCTGAAGCCCATTTCATATCAGAATAAAATATATCATAGATTTTATTTCATGAAGAAGTATATTTATTTGCATACAATTGCGTTTCCAGATTTTTTCCAATACATGACATTTATTTTAAAAATGCTCAATGAAAATCAAAATATTATGAACTAAAGCCTATGGAACAAAATACAAACAGTGAAAAGAGTAAAGTTGATACAATTATGTGCCTACATCAGAAAATTTGAGAGATTTCAAATTAATGACAATGAAACAACTGAAGACCTAAGAAAACCAAGAACCATGAACACTCCCAAAAAATAGGTAGGAAGAGATAATATCAAGGCTGAAATTAATGGAAATAAAAATAAAGAAAACAATTCAAAGAATAAATTAAACAAGAATTTCTAAAATTATCAAAACTGAAAAACATTTAGCAAAATTAAGCAAAAGAAATAGAATATCCAAATTAATTAAATTAGAGATGAAAAAAAGATGTTATACAGACAGAAAATTTAGAGAATCGTAAAAAATGTACTTTGGAAATCTATATTCCACTAAGCTGGAAATTTGAAAAAAAGCAGAAGAAAAGAATTTCTAGATATGTATGACATACCAAAGTTACATTGAGATTAAGTAAATAATTTAAATATAGCCACAACATCGACTGAGATAGAAGTAGAAAAAAAACAAAAAGCCAGCCTTCCCAGTGACACTTTCTCCAACAAAGCCACACCTACTCCAACAAGGCCACACCTCCAAATAGTCCTACACTCTATAGGCCAAGCATTCAAACACATGAATTTATGTAGGATATACCTATTCAAACCACCACAAACCACAAAAGACTTTAGCAAAATATTGCAAGCTGAATTTAAAAACTTGTCAAAAAGATTTTCCACCAAAATCAAGTATACTTCATCCCAAATATCCAGTTGTGATTCAATATGTGTAAATCAATAAACATAATCTGCCACATAAATAGACTAAAAGAAAAAAATACACAATCATCTAATTAGAGAAAAATAGAGCCTTTGGGAAAAAAAATCCAATATGGGCTCTTAATAAAAGTTCTGAACAGAACGGGAATACAGGTCATTCAACAAATTAAAGGGGTATGCAGTGAGGATATAGGAAGCCCACAGCCAACACCACCTATGTGAATTAAGAAAGAAAAAATTTCCATTAAATCTTGAGTAATACAAGGATGTTCACTATCCCAACTTTTGTTCAAAACAGACTTTGAATTCTTAGAGCTGTAAGCTAAGTGAAAGATATAAAAATGATACAAATATGAAAGAAAGAAGTTAATGCATCTTTATTTCAGGATGATATGGCTCTACACACAAAAGGCCCTAAGTACTCCAACAGAAAACTAGAGTGGATAAATATATTAAGCAAAGTATCAGGGTATATAATTAACACACATTATGGTGTAGCCTTTCTATATGCAATTTACCAACACACTGACAAAATCATTACTAAACAATACCATTTAAGAGCTGGAGAGATGGTTCAGTGGTTAAAAGCTCTGACTGCTCTTCCATAGGTCCTGAGTTCAGTTCTCAGCAACCATCCAGTAGTTCACAATCATCTGTAATGTAATCCGATGCCCTCTTCTGGTGTGTCTGAAGACAGTGACAGTGTACTCAAAATCAAACAAGACCTCTTAAAATATTTTCAAATATATGTCTGGTAATAATTATAACAAAGAAATGAAAAGTTTAAGACACTGAATAAATTTGAAGAAGATGACAAAAAGTAGAATGGCAGGATTAAAACTGTGAAAATGGCCATCCTAAAAACTATCTATGAATTCAATGAAATCCCCATCAAAATTTCCACACAATTTTCACAGAAATTGAAAAACTAATCTTAAGTTTCATAGAGAAATAAAAAAAGACCCAAGATAACCAAAACTATCCTAAACAAACACAAAAACAGGACTGCTGGAGATATCACCACCCTGGATTTAAAATTATATTATAGTACTATGTTTTGAATCAAATGGACCTAACACAACATTTCACCCAAGTACAAAAGGATATATCTTCTTCTCAGGATGTCACAGAAACGTTTCCAAAATTGCCTATATACTTAGTCATAAACCAAGTATAAACAGATGCAAGAAAATTGAAATCCCCCTATATCTTATCAGACCACTAATGAAATTTCCTTCTATTAAGATTGCAGTCCACCCTGTTCAGAAAAGCTCTTTGAGTACTGTGCCAAATGTAGGACTCCCTTTCTTAGCAGGGCTACCTCTTCTCTGCCAAGTGTCTCTAAGCACAGGTACCTGATTTTATCTAGAGGATGGTCCTGCCCGAAGCTCCCTGCAAGTGCTGCCTGGATTAACACATAAATCTGCTAAGCCATATTATATTCATATGATAGTTAGGTACTGTGTTATGACCAATCAGCTCTTTCCATTTGTAATCCCCCAAAAAAATCTCTGAGGAAAGTCACATAGCCTAAAACCAGATTAGAACTTCAACTTCTTCTCTCCGAGTAAGAACCTGGAATTCCTCTTCATGAAAATGAAGCATTTCAATGGAAAAGGGAAAGCATCTTCATTAAATGGTGCTGGACTAGCTGACTGTCTATATGTATAAAAATGAAAATAGACCCATATTAGTCACCTTGCACAAAGCTCAAGTCCAAGTGGATCAAGGACCTCAACATAAAACCAGATAGTGAATCTAATAGAAGAGAAAGAGGGAAAGAGCCTTGAACTCATTTGCACAGGGGGAAATTTCCTAAACAGAACTCCAATGGCTCATGCTCTAAGTTCAAGAACTGATAAATGGGACCTCATGAAACTGGAAAGCTTCTGTAAGGCAAAGGACATAGTCAATAAGACAAATCAGCAACCTACAGATTGGGAAAAATTTTTCACTAACCCCATATCCCATGGAGGGCTAATATCCAAAATATATAAAAAACTCAAGAAGCTAACCACCAGAAAAACAAACAACAAAATCAAAAAACGGGATATAAAAGTAAATCAAGAATTCCCAACAGTGGAATCTTGAATGGCAGAGATGCACCTAAAGAAAAGTTCAAAGTCAAATGATCAGAGAAGTGCAAATCAAAACAACCCTGAGATTCCACCTTACACCAATCAGAATGGCTAAGATCAAAACCTCAGGTGACAACACATGTTGGCAAGGATGTGGAGAAAGAAGAACATTCCTACATTGCTGATGAGATTGCAAACTGGCACATCTACTCTGGAAATCAATCTGGAGGTTTCTCAGAAAGTTGGAAATAGAACTACCTGAAGACCCAGCAATACCACTCTTGGGTGTATATCCAAAAGATGCCCCACCATGCCACAGGGGCATGTGTTCCATTATGTTCATAGTGGCCTTGTTTGTGATAACCAGAAGCTGGTAACAACCCAGATGTCCCAGGACAGAAGAATGGATACAGAAAATGTGGTTCATTTACACAATGGAATACTACTCAGCTATTAAGAATGAGGACATCCTTTAGATGGTTTATCTGATCCTGATTTAGCTTTGGTATTTGATTTCTCCACCTCACACCAGTCAGAATGGCCAAGATCAAAAACTCAGGCGACAGCAGATGCTGGCGAGGATGCGGTGAAAGAGGAACACTTCTCCACTGTTGGTGGGATTGCAAGCTGGTACAACCACTCTGGAAATCAGTTTGGCGGACCCTCAGAAAAATGGACATAATACTACCTGAGGACCCAGCTATACCTCTCCTGGG
>CM052709.1:16045976-16109280 GCA_028551405.1 Uromys caudimaculatus
GCAGCATACACCAAAGAAAGAAAGAAAGGAAAGAAGGAAGGAAGGAAAAAGGAAGGAAGGAAGGAAGGAAGGAAGGAAGGAAGGAAGGAAGGAAGGAAGGAAGGAAGGGATGCAGGGAGGGAGGGAGGGAGAAAGGAAGGAAGGAAGGAAGGAAGGAAGGAAGGAAGGAAGGAAGGAAGGAAGGAAGGAAGGAAGGAAGGAAGGAAGGAAGGGAGGGACAGATGAACATGAATGAAAGAAAGAAAGAAAGAAAGAAAGAAAGAAAGAAAGAAAGAAAGAAAGAAAGAAAGAAAGAAGAAACAAGCATTTCACCCCAAATGAATTTGAGCTATCTCCCTGAAGCCATTTCATAGGTGCTCATGGATCTGCAGAATTAACATAGTAAAAATGGCCATCTTACCAAAAGTAATCTGTAGATTCAATGAAATTCCATTAAAATTCCAACACAATTCTTTATAGACACTGAAAGAACAATACTCAGCTTCATAGGGTAAAACAAAAATATACAGGATAGCAAAAAACAACAAACAACGCTGTACAGTAAGTGAACTTCTGGAGGAATCATCACCCTTGATTTCATGCTGTGCTACAGAGCAACAGTAACTAAAACTGCGTGGCATTAGCATAAACACAGAGATCCAAAGCCAAACATTAGGTGGGCTTTGGAAATCCTGTTGAAGAAGGGGAGGAATGGTTAAGGGAATGAGAGAAATCAATGACACCACAAGAAAACCTACAAAATCAACTAACCTGGGTCCATAAGATTTCACAGGACTGAACCACCATCTAGGGGGGAGCCTCTGCACATATGAAACAAGTGTAGACTGGTCTTCACATTGGGCCCCTAACAGCAGGACTAGGGGCTGTCTCTGACTCTGTTGCCTGCCTTTGGATCCCTTTCCCCTAACTGTACTGCTTTGTCTAGTTTCAGTAGAAGATGCATCTAGTTTTATTGCAATGCGACATGCCAAGGTGGGATGATATCCACTGGAGGATTCCCTTTTTCTAAGGAAAAGGGGAACAAGGAATGGGGGAAAGTGGGGTGAGAGGGAAGGACTAGAACAAGAGGAGGTAAAGGAAGCTATAATCAGAATATAAAGTAAATAACTGAATTAATCAATGGGGAAAAAGAATGGATAGCATTTAAGTATCTGATAAAACTACAAGCCAGAAAACCTCAAGGTTAGGTATAGAGTGAAGAAATGTAGGGGAGGACTGGATCTCCCTAGGAAGAAGCTGGAATAGAATAGATGATTATGGATGGACAGGACTGGATAGGGGCTGGAATCGAAGGGTCAAATAGAAAAAGGAGATGACAGTTGCAATATGGGAAGGAGAACTAAAAATAAAGGCCATTTAAATGGTTGTATGGGAATCTAATACGTAGACCTCCCCTCCCCTCCCTTCCCTTCCCCTCCCTTCCCCTCCCCTCCCCTTCTCCCTTCTCTCTCTCTCTCTCTCTCTCTCTCTCTCTCTCTCTCTCTCTCTTTCTCTCTCTGTACAATCTAAATGAAGGAGCTAAATAATAGAGAAGACAGAGCCTTAATGGGACATCTCTCATCACCAAATGAAGCTTTCCAGTACTGAGAAGAGGTTACAGCTAATTGAGTTTTTGGACAAGGGGCCCTCCTGGAAACCTCCAAACAACCCAGGCTCAGTTGCCCCAGCCATTGGTTACTCTGCACAGGGTGATAGTAAAGCAACTTACTGAAGACAACATTTACACAATTCATTAAGCACAGAGATGCCAAACTGGGCAGCATAAACTGGTCATGATGTGCTAAAAACAAAATGCCAGGGTGGGTATGGGGGTGGAGAGGCTCTCTGAGACTTATGGCAGAAGGAAGACTATGATCAAAGTACACTGCATAAAAACTTCCAAAAACAATTTTAGTGTAATTTTTTAAAAAAGGACAAAAATTTGTTAGATGGAGAAACAGTGGGTATTGGGTGGGTGAATGTTGATCAACTACAATCCAGATACCACAAGGAGGGGGTGAATGCAATCAAACACATTGTACCAGGGTCATCAATAACTAATGAAATCGGTTTTGTATGTTAAAATTATAACCAGTTGCACCATATTTTAAAACAACTTACTATACACCCATATACAAATAACATTAAGGAATATATGGTGCTATAATTTAAATAGATGCAATGTGTTTCAATTAAAAATATTCAGATCCCTAAGTCAAATCATTTTCAGCTAATTAAGTTTTTATTTGGATAGCTTTCCCTCTGCTTAAAAGATAATATTTTTAAAAGGCACCGATTGAATTGGAATGAAATATAGAAGGACTGAAGGTGGGTTTTTGTTGTTGTTTTCATTTTTCTTTTTGTGGTCTATGGGTTTGTTTTTAGGGTATTCACATTTTCTGGAAGTGATGTATTCCATCAATGAAAAGATAGAGATCAAGCCAGTGAGCAGCACATCTCTATGGTCTCTGCTTCTGTTCTTACCTCCAGGTTCATGTTTGAGTTCCTGCCCTGACTTCCCTTTACAGTAGACTGTAAGCAGAAAGATAAAATTCACTGAGAATCACTTATTAATACAAGCTTGGATTCTGTCTTATTAGGAGTATATTTATGACTCTTAATAATTATTTGGCTCCCCAAAGTGTTAATAAGGAAGTGTATAAAACCCAGGGCTACCCCTGTACCCTGGAATAAAACTCAAAGAGCATACTACCACAGTATATTTTTTGCTATGAGATGTTACACTCTCCAAAAGCCCTTAGGGATCGAGATTTTATTCAGTATCATGAGTTTTAAATTATTTATCAGTTCTCATACAAGTGCATTATGGCATTGCTCTGATGGGCATGCCACTTACTTACAGATGGTTGATAGCATTTTGTTCCTGGACATGAGGAAGGACTTATGTTGTGAAAATGGTGACTTTTATCTTTACACTTTAATCCTGAAAGAGTTGATATAAGCAACAGAAAAAAATATGATTAGGACCCTGTGGTCAAATGTAACATGAACTCCTCTCACGGACCCTTAACAAGGAGGTAACACTGTCCATGAAGGCACGGTTTGTTTTCCTGCCTGTTCATAGCCCCAAATTGTTTCATTAATATTAACCAAAGTTTGCAAACTTCTCCAGGCAATCATGTGCTGGAACTCAGAGAAGACAAGTGCAAAATAACTCACATTGTCTCCAAAATCATCTTTAGAAGCTTGAGAAATAGTGGGACTAAAGAAGGGAACAGAAGGGAATACATTTCTGCCACTGGGAAATGTTATTTTATTTACAACTGAGCAAACCTGACAGAGAATTACATTTGGAGAATACACTTCTTGCCAGAGGCTTATATTTTTAAAGGTAAACATTGTAAGGTATTGCAATGGATATCAAGCAAAAATAATTTTTATTTTTATTTTATTCAACTTGACCTATTTAAATTATTCTTTAAAATCCAAGGTTTGGCTATCAGCTACTATCAGATTAACTCAGACTAACATTTCTCACATTTATTTTCCTATTATTAATTTATTTAGTATTTCAATACTAATAATTCAGTTGATTGCCTATAATGATTTGAAATCTCAAAAGACTGAATGTTAGTAAGACAAATTTATTCTAACAACTAAAATCAATGGAAACTAAGAAAGAAATAAAATCTATCTCCTTCTCAGGCATTTTTCATTATACAGAATATATTATAATACTTGTATCAGTGTATGTATATGTAAATTGTATCAGTTATATATTTTTATTTTATTGACAATGTCACATGTTTATCAATTTCCTACAATACTACAAGAAATAATGTGCATTTTCCTCATCCTTGAATTTCATTCTCCACTAGAATTATATTCTTTGAACTGATAGGATCAAAAAAATTATACTATTGACTCAATATGCAGAGGGGGGAGCAGTGAAACCCAGAGAAGGACTCCCCTTTCTCAAAGGAGAAGTAGAGGGAGGAATTGAGGGAAGAATCTACACGTGGGAGTTCTGTGAGGAGACAGGGGTGGGGATCAGATATTTGGATGCAAAGTGAATCAATTAATTAATTAAATTTAAAAATTCATACTATTTTAAAGGACCATTTGCATATTTTGGTGAGGTTTTATAGAGTCTATTTTAAATAAAAGAATTAGAAGTACTTATCATGTAAAGTTGGCCATGAAGCACAGTGCAGGAGAAAGAAGAAGCCAGACTTGCTAACTACCATGCTACCAGGGCTTAGGCAAGAAGAGACACCCACAGATCTGTCCTCCACACACAACACAGGCTGGACATAGACACATAGAATCCCACCTGCCATTATGCCAAGCAAAACAGACAGAGGAGGTCACCTAGTGATCTAACAGCCAAGTGCGTGACCCCACCTCCCACCCCCGCAGCAGGAGCAACTACAATAGATAACTATGTGGTGAATAGATAGGAGAGAATGAGAAGCCAAAGTTTGAGAATTATGAAGAGATGAAACTGGAGACTCTTAGGTAGAGGATAATAGACTATTGTGATTGGACAGCTCCATACTGAGGCCACAATGAAGTCCCACCCCCTACTACAACTGAGTGTCATGTCTGGGCCCATGGCTATGCAACTGCAGGGGTTGTTGTTGTTGACCATGGCCCATGTTACCACTAAAGAACATGGGGAGGACATCCCTGGTCTAAGCAGCTGCCGAGGTTCATATGGATGTTCAAGGGCTGTGCATAACTGGCCCCAGCCATCAGTAACTATGGCACTTTGGAGAGCTGGTACCATGTCTCCACATCTCACCAACAGCACTACTTGTTCTTGGAAGGGTAGGCTCTGTAACTCACCCAGGCAGCACAGTGGAGCAGGTCCTGATGGTGGTTGGGGGTATGGCTAAGCTGGCCCTTAGGGCACAAGTGTGGAAGAGCTGACTGTACCACTCATTTGCCATAAAGTGGTCTGGATATGAGGGTGATGCTCGTTGCTCTCTTGCCTCTCCACACTAGAAGCAGTCAGGATAGCTACCCTGAGAGTGGGTGAGCTGAGCCTGTCCCTTTCTGACTGCAGCACTCATGAAAGCAGGCCCTGAATCTCACCTGAGCAAGACAGTAGAGTTGACTCTGGTGCTAAAGAAACTGGTGGTCCAGCCCTAAGGCTAGGAGAGCAGGAGAGCTGGCCCAGCTCCTTACCAGCTACAGCCCTTGGGAGAATGGGCCCCAGCATTCAATTGAGCGGCATAGAGCCATCATAAACTGATGGGTGCATAGGCTGTTCTATTTCCTGGCTTTTGTTAATAAATCAACAATGAACAAGGATGTACATGTATTTTGAGCCATTGATCAAAGAGGCCAAACTTTGCCGAGGTTCCCAAGACATTACAGCATATTGCCACAATCCTTAGTTAGCTATCAAAATATGAAAAAAAAATCCTGTTACTGAAGATGCCACTTACTTGAGCCATAGAACATTGAGAAATCAAACTACCTGGGCACCTCCTCCATGGTGGCTAGCTTTCAGAGTACTAAAAAATTCATTGTAACCTGGTGAAGAAGAAAAGGTTTTAGCCATCCTAGGCTGTGGAATATCAACCTCTGCCAAACTACAGTAGTGGTCTATCTGGCAAGTTACTCCCACCAGTGATATAGTGACACAATTTTTTGTTAGGTCACCAACCACTTTCTGACTGGATTTGATGTCCACTACATGAGAGATAACTCATGACTGGTACTTTTCTACTTCTCAAATTATATCAATTTGAGAAGTAGAAAAGCATATATATATATATATATATATATATATATATATATATATATATATATATATATATATATATGTGTGTGTGTGTGTGTGTGTGTGTATATATGTATATATATGTATATATGTTTGTGTGTGTGAAAATGTTTCTTCTCTATCAAAACACCAGTGACTCTCAGTACCCATAAATTTTGATCAATGAAGAAAATTGGTTTTCTTTGAACATCTTATTCAAGAATCCATGACTGTGGGCTTTGGGTTCTTGACTATCCCCCTTTGTTTTGCACTGTCTTTGTGTATATTCCTTGATGTGTTTGTGATACCTCAAGCCTAATAGAAGTCTTTCCTACTTAGGAAGTAAAGAACCTATGACATGAGAAATTACAGGTCTTAGGGATAACCTACTACTATTCTGCTAAATAAGCATAGTATCAAACTACTTTCTAAATATTTGCATTTCTATCCATAGATTACTGCTGCTCTTAGTCTTCATCAGAGACACTTCTAGTTTGCATTATGTAATGGCTCATGCAGTGATCCACAACTGATCAAATTTGGTTGAAGTATAACTGAATGCAAATGTTCTGCTCTAGATAGGATATCTGTATCACCCCTCCAGGGTGTGTGGGGTAGGTATTGCCAAAAGAACGTGAGAATCACAGTTTGAGAAGAATGCTATAAAGCGGTATCTTCTAGACATGATGTGGCTAGTGTACCAATGAACTTGCTGCAGCTGTGGGCTATTTCACAAAACTGAACCTATCACTGCTTCAGCAAGTATGGGTGAAATATTCCTGAGGCCTGTGTCTTCACGGAGCAACTATAGGCAGTTAAGTTTTGCTGGAGAAGGAGGGTTTCAGCCCATGAACACTGGGATGAGAAAAGGTAAACGGTGGAAGCTCAGCATATACATATACACAATTGCAAAAACTAAAATAATTTTAATACTTTCTAAAACACATAATGAATACTGTATATGTATACTTAGACTCATTTATCATCACTATGTCTATATTTAATATTGTTATTTTTCTAAAATTATCTGCAAACTTCATGATGAGCCCATTTTATATATTACTAAAATCTTACGATCACAACAAATCAAGTTGTTACTATTATTAAGCACTTGATATAAATCAACACAGTCAATTAAAATGTTTTTATCCAGTCTCTTAAGTGCTATCTATGTAGCCTGTACAGTATTCAGGACATATTTAATTTCATTTAAAATGATGATTATTTCTGTAATCTTCAAGTTCAAGCTTCAAGATATTTGAGAAAACCATACGTAGGAAATCTGAGGCATCAACATGGATCAAAAGAAAGCCTGGATGTGTCTTTTGCTGTTATCTCCTCCCTCATCATTCAGCACTACTCCATCAAAATGTATTCAAACTGAAGCAAGATTCAATCTTAAGGCCTGCATGGTCTACACCAGGTTCTCTGTGTATATGTTATGACTGTTCACTTGATATTTTTATGGGACTCCTAACAGTGTGAGCAGGTGTGCCTCTGACTCTTTTAACTACTCTTGGGATTCTTTTCTTCCTGTTGGGTTACCTTGTCCAGCCTTAATATGAGAGCCTTTGCCGTGTCTTATTGTATCTTATTTTGTTGCATTTGGTTGTTGTTGTCTCTTAGAGACCTGTGCCTTTCTATATGGAAATGGAAGGGGGTGGATTTGGAGAAGAGGGGAGGTGAGAAGGAGCTGGGAGGAGTGGAGTGAAAGAAACCTGTAGTCAGGATATATTGTGAGAGAGGAATCTTTTTATAGAATAATAGTAGTAGTAGTAGTAGTAGTAGTAGTAGTAGTAGTAGTAGTAGTAGTAGTAGTAGTAGTAGTAGTAATAATAATAATAATAAACAGAAGTAGAGAAAAGGAAAGACTTCTGAGTACAATGGGTCATCCCACTATGTCAAGTCACAGTTAGCCAATGCATAAGACTCTATTAGACATCCTTAGACTAAGCTGTAAAGAATCAGACCTTTTATTCATCAGTAAAAGTGACTGAATTCAAAGCAACTGATAGTTTCTATAGAAAGGCCCAAGGACATAACATCTATGTGACAACTAGAAATCTCAGTATGGAATGTGGACCAGGATCTTGTCCAAGTCTCTTACTCTAATTTTCTCTTGCCAATGTAAAAACAAATATACCTAAAAATATACCTAAGATAGAAGTGATAGAAGGCTACCGAGTTTGTGTTCACCCATAGTTCTAAAATGAAATTGCCTTAAATATTTTTGAGAAATTGAGTGCACAACTCTAAGTAGTTCCATCCTCATTTTTACCCTTGTCGAAATGACATTTGAAATGTCCAATTTACAACTGAGCTATCCATAGGAACTCCATATGGCTATGTATTATCAGACACGATGCCCAGAAATAACATTTGTATGCAAATATTTTGTCAGTATTTTTCATGCTCTAAAAATATTTTTAGTATAAATGCTGCTGGCAGTTTTCCAACATATAAACATAAGTTTATATCTTAAAATGGGTATTTGCCTTTATTTTTACTTTAGGAAAAAAAGTCATATCACAAAGGAGGAATATTTAAGCTAAAATTAACAA
The DNA here is from genome assembly GCA_028551405.1 of Uromys caudimaculatus. Taxonomy (NCBI): domain Eukaryota; kingdom Metazoa; phylum Chordata; class Mammalia; order Rodentia; family Muridae; genus Uromys; species Uromys caudimaculatus. The sequence goes on from CM052709.1 coordinate 16,054,248, forward strand.
TTTACTATTGTTTGAGCAACAAATACTGAAATTTTACTAAATCAAAAGTTTCTAACATTAAGTATGAAATCATACCACTTACTTATAATTAAAATATGTTAATCAATTCTGCATACTTTTCTGTGAACCTAGACGTAGACGTTGGATGCAGTTATTTTTCTTTGGGTCCCTGTTAATCAGCATGTCAGGAAGTCATGACTTTTGTCTAGAACTAAATTATATCAATTTGAGAAGTAGAAAAGCATATATATATATATATATATGTGTGTGTATATATGTATATATATATGTATATATATGTATATATATATATATGTATATATGTTTGTGTGTGTGAAAATGTTTCTTCTCTATCAAAACACCAGTGACTCTCAGTACCCATAAATTTTGATCAATGAAGAAAATTGGTTTCCTTTGAACATCAATTTTTTTTCTGAAGGAACATTTCAATTCATATTTTATTTTATTTTCATGATTTGTCTGGTGAACTCTTCCTAGTAAAACCATTTGTCACAAAGAATACTATTTACTCGTGGCATATGCCCTCCCTCGTGGGATCCCCTTATGAAACACAGGTATTGTTGTCAAGCAATCAAATTCATATCCTGAGTCACCTTCTAATGAAAAACACTAAAAGTCATAGGGTAGTTATATTTTCTGATAATCAGGGTGTAGGTATGTATAAAAGAAAAATGAGGTTTGTGCACATTTGTGTTTGTATTTCACACATTGAAATAATGTTTTATTAGTATCTATCCATGTGTGAGCACAGATTCAAAGATAGTCTCTTACTTATTTACATGGTTAAAAAAACACAAATGTAAGTTAACATTAGAAAGCACTGATTGAAAATGATCAGCCTTAAGGCGGCCAGCCTTCATGCTATTAGTAACTATTTCCATAGATACGTTGAACAATTAAAATTCTAAGCACATTGCAGATACCTAACTAAAAATCTTCTTAAAATACCATGATTTTCCTGAATCACTCTTTTTTTGTATGATCTCAGGCAGTGAGTAGAGCTTAGTAGTGAGTTACATAGATCATGCTGGAGTGACTCTAATTTTATCAACAAGATCATAAAATTATTCATTATTTTCATCTAAAATACTAAGAATCTGTTTAGAATAGTTCATCAGCTGTGGTCTTACATACCAGACTTAGAGTTAAAATTTATGATTCAAACAACAACTGTCAATGCATACTTCCAATTTTGCTACATAAAGGGTGAGATTGCTAAAGGTAACTGTGTATTTTAAATTTCCTGGTGATCAAGGCATAAATATACAGATGAAAGAGATATTTTGCATGTATATGTGTGTAAATATAAATGTATATATGAAAATATGCTTTAATAAACTCTTCTGAGGCTGTCTCTGCAATCATGCTAATTTGGAAATTTTAATTGTGAACATTAATAGCTTTCATTTATGTGCTAAACAAGTAACTACTTTAAAAAGCTATAGATTTATGCACGTCCAGATGATAATGATATTGATGGTCTTGGTGAGGCAGCTTTGTATTTGAGGTGAGCTGTTTCTCTGCCACTTCTTCCTTGGCTCCTCACACAGTAAAGTATGGAGTAAGGCTACCTCCATCATGCAAATGAAAACAAAGATTCAGGCACAGCAAATTAACATAAGAGCCTTAGAAGGACTCATGCAGAGGAATGCCCCAAGTCCACCTAAGTCCAGAAAGGAGTATAATCTCTACCACATGCCTTGTATATGAGATGAAGATCACATGAACATCATCAAAAATAAAAATAAAAGCTTTTTAGGACAAATTTATTGTTATTTAAACAAACGCAGTCATTTTGCAAGCTAAATAAGCTATAATTTCTACTTGAGGATAATACTTTCTTAATGTAGAACTCATAAATTACTACATACAGTGCTTTCAAGAGTACTTACCTGAGACCGAGCTTTGTTTATACTATTTTTGAATTGTATGGTATTACATCAGATATCCTTTTATTTTTAAATAAACTAATTTATAGATTACAACTCTTTATAAACTCATTTTACAAAGTGGGAAATCATTGACTATAGTATTTAATAATCTGTGAATTTTCAAATAGCAAATTTTGTTATTTAGATGTGACTTTTGTGGGGTTGTTGTTGTTGTTTCTATCAGTATACCTTAGTGGACATTTGTACGGATCAGCTTGCTGGTTTTTATTTTCTTTCCTACATTCAAAGACACTCCTGACACAATCAATAGCTAGAAGGTAGTATTAGAATAATGAACTAAAGAAACAAATCAATGTTACTTTATGTCAAACAGAAAAAGAGCTCCAGTTGTCAGCATCTGAATATACAAGAGAAAGAGATAAGGAAAAAAACCCTCATTCCCAGGTCAGTGGCATTTCCTAAGCTATGATTTCTTCACTATGACACCCCATTATTTGAAGAAAAAGAGGGGAAATGATAGTCATCTTCTATCATTTAAAAAATGAAAGAAGTCAGACATCTCTGTACCAAAAATTAATGTGAAGCAGGGAGAGCTGAATCAAAGATTAATCATATGAATTATTCTTAATTAAAACAAGTTTTGATTCAGACTCATTTTTCATCTGTTCTTCTATCAGGAAAAGAAATGCAGTTTTCAATAAAAATGGGAACTTATAGATGTAACAATTAGCATACCCTCTGGAATTTGACAAAACAATTTATGTCATGACAGCCATGAACCATGTCCTGGTATAACTCACTTTCTATTTCTTGGAAACTCGTTGATTCTGCAGACATTTCACCTATGTTTCAGGTCTTGTCTCAAGAACATGGCTATCCAAATATACTCACTCAAGTTAAATCCATCTCTTGGTTACCCCAGCAAATCATAAGAGTCTTAAAGAACAGAAACCCAGACCTGACAAATACAACTTCCCAGAGTAAGATTTATATTTCTCACACTTCTTTTAAAATATTTGTTGTGGAAATTTTCTTTTGATAGAAAATAGTTATTTTGTATAATACATTCTGATTATGTTTTGCCCTCCCTCAACTTCTTCCAGATTGTTTCTACCTCCCCACCCACACAATCCACACTCATTTTTTGTACTGCCCCTTAAAAAACAAATATTCAAAAAATAAAATAAAAACAAAACAGAGTAGTATAAAACAAACAAGAAAAAATAAACAAAGAAAGGCACAAGAAACACATAGATCATGTAAACACAGGAACATACACAAAATTCCCCTAATGACACAAAATCAGAAACCATAATATATAAACAGAAGTCTTGTAAAAAAAAAAAAAAAAAAAAAAAAAGAAGCCCAGAGAAAACATTATTGGTTTTGCTCAGTAAAAATGGGAGAAAATATCATCTGTTTTAAAATAATTTTTATATAATGTCTATGCAACATCACAATGTATTTAACTCTAATATAACAGTGATCCATCTCATGATAGCTAGTAAGAGATAAATGGTACTTACGAATCACCTTATTTCCCATTCTTTACAAGAGCAGAATTTGTAATATTCAATTTAATATTGACAAATATTTACTATAAATATAACATCTAACCACAGGGCGTTCTTTTTCCTCCTTTGATTTTTACCATTTTCCTTGGTTGGTGAGTGAGTCTGGTTTATGTAAATTAGAAGTATGTTGTCTGCTTCTTCACACAGTTTCTGGGTGATAAAGAAGATAAATACATATTACAATCACAATATATTCTAATAAATTCTGAAACACAAGAAATACGGACACTCCACAAAGACTGACGGAGGGCTTTCTCAAGCCTGACACAAAGGATATTTGAGAGTTTCTAGAATGAAATGGATTGCAAGCAGAAGCTATAGGATGAGTGAGTGCAAACTATGGCAAGGAAGGGAGGAGGAGCCTGTCACTCACAAGGAGAGCACATTCTACAGGCTGGAGAAGGCAGACCAGGTAGAGGAAATGAGCTATGTCAGAGTGGCAGGGTGAAGCAGGCAACTATGAGGTTTCAGAAAAAGAAAAAGTTAACGGATCTTTTTCCCCAAGTATTAAGAAGTCACTCAAATATTTTTGAAAAAAATAAATTATCACTATCAGATATATATCATAGATTATATTAACTTCAATTTAAAGGATGAATTGGGTCCAAGGAAAAAAGGAAACATAAACACTGACTTGTCAAAAAGCCAATGTCCTAAATCAGACTCCAAAGTTATGAGATGGCACATGCAGATAGGAAAACAGGTTTTAAAAAAAAAAAAAGTGAAATCACCTGAGCATGAATGGCCAAATGATTCAGCCCTAGTGGAAGGGGCCAGGACTCAATCAAGGCTTGTTGGCCTGCAGATATTAATGCTTTTCGCACACATGGATTCACAGAAGTAGAAGTGTTCTTAGCAGTGTCTTTGGGGATGAGCAGGGCAGGAGGTCAGCGAATTTTGTATTAGCCTATACAAGTCTAGCACCACATGTGCTTGGATATCCTGCTTACTTTCTTTCCTTAACTGCACACATGTGAAACCACAAGGAACTAAAACAGGCTTTTCAGACTTCTTGGTGTCCTTTGAAGAATGTTAGTAAAGTTTTATTCATTTCAAGAACTAACACTTTTCCAAATCACTATTTTCATGCATTTCCATTGCTTACTTAATGGCCACTTTGGAGGATGCACCAACAAACTTTGTAAACACTCTCATACATCCCGTGTGCAAAGTTAATCTTAATTTTCTCTCACTGTGTTAAGCCATTTATTTCTTTGTGTTCTACTCTGGAAGTTTCTTCTAAAATGTCCTTCATTCTTTTGTCTAATATGGATTCTCTCCTAAAAGGATACTGTATGGTTATTATGAAAATTAAAGAGGCCATATACACACACATCACATTATTTCACAGTCCAAAGTTAGAGTGGTAGCAGAGACAGATGAACTGCAAAGAACATAGAGAAACAGAATCCATGGGACAAGATGGCTGAGTAAAGTGTGATTACAAAACCCATCACATTGGTGCAGAACTTGTGGGAATAGCTAAGCAATGCCTTATTTAAACTGAGACACAGTCCTCATGAAGGGGTCCATGCCCTCTTGCATGGCCAGGAACATGGGGCTGACTAGGAACTGAACATAACTGATAATAAATTTTTTAGAAATGTCTTGAAACCCCTACAATGAGTAGTTCCACTGCACTGAACTGAATTTGTAGATTAAGGACAACTGAAGTCATTGTGTCTTTTGCATAAGTGAACACAGTACACTAACGCAAGGGACTTTTAATGTCTTTCAATAAGGGTTACAGATCTTTTCTGAAATGTATATATCATACGTCATGATAACTGAAAGCAGAGAAACAATAGTATACTATAATTTATATTAGTTAATTTAGCTACATATAAAACAATAATCTGTATTTCATGAGAGCTCATAGAAACATAAAGTTCCACACTAAACACACTGGGTATTTCCCTCTAAGATAAAAGTTGAAATGAAGGAGAATGAACCGATGCTGGTTTATGGGCTAAGAGTTGAGAAGTATTATTAAACTTATTCAAAATGTTAAAATACATAATAAAATGCTCTGTTATCTATTAAATATATTGGTTTTCCTATAAAAATGTCAGTGAAATGGTTCCTAATGATATTCTTCTATACTCATAGATCAGAACCTTGTCCAGTTATCAGCAGACAGGCATCCGTGGTTAGCAGACCAGAGCAGACAGAGAGACCCACAGTCAGATATTGTATGGATAAATGGTCTATATTGAAGGACTCCATTGGGTCCCTCTTCTCGGAACTCAGGGAACCTCACTGAAGAAGAGATGAAGGATTATAGGAGTCAGAAGGGAAGGAAGATACCAGGAGAACATGGCCAACTGAAATCAAATAAGCAGCCCTCACAGGGGGTCGCAGAGACCTAAATGGCAATCATAGGACTTTCCTGGGTCTGCACCCGGTCCTCTGTGTATATATTACGGCAGTTAGCTTAGTGTTTTTGTTGAACTCCTAATAGTGGGAACGTATTTGTCTCTGAGTCTTTTGCCTGCTCTTGGGACTCTTCTATTGGGTCTCTTTGCCACCCTCAAGGTGTGGGCTCTTGCGTTGTTTTACTGCATTTTGTTGGTGGTGGCGGTGGTGGTGATGGTGGTGGTAGTGGTGGGTTTTGGTTGTTTCCCCTTGGAATCCTGCTCTTTTCTGAAGACAGACAGAGATGAGAATGGATCCAGGGGAAAGGGATGTGGGAGGGGAACCTTGGAGGTGTAGTGGGAAGGAAAACTGTGGTCTGTGTATTGTATGAGAGAAGATTCTATGTTTAATTGGAAAAGGGGACATCAAGTGGAAAACTGAACTAAATCTTCAGGGTGGAACACCCTATGAACTCTGGTTTTCCACATTTCATGTGCACCATAAGCATAGGACAATCAGTGTCCACTTCTTTTCCTTTTGGCATCTCTTATCACCTTTTCTCATCTCCAGCTTCCAGTCAAAGATCACTCACCCCTGAAAAATCTGATATGGATGATGTCTCTACAAGTCTTTAAAAGATTATGAGTTAAAGTATATTGTAAAACAGGAAGTTTATACTGGCAACATGCAAAACATTCTTTTTCAAAAGAATATTAGAGAAAAATTACAAAAGGAAAATGCAGATTAATTTGCAGTAGAAAAAGCCACAGTAGGGGAGGTAGAAAAGACAAAACAAATACTTTTTGAAGACACATGCACATACACAGATACACATACAGACACACACACACACACACACACACACACACATTCAGTATATATCCTACAGTACATCTTGTTTTCTGTTATGTTCATTTCAGTAAGAGTGTCATGAAATTTTCCTAGGACTAATAGTAAACACTAGAGAGACAGTTCTTAGAAAATGAGACAACCAAATAACTCAGTATAGTTATGGACTATAATAACTTGTAAACAATGTGCTCATACTAAAACAATATTTAAGGTGACAATTAAATGAATTTCATATGAATAGAGTAGGAAGAGAAGAATGTCAGGGAAGCATGAAAAGTAGGGGAAACTCCTAGGCATGTACCAGAGCAAAAGGAATTAGCTTTTCTGGTTAAGCAGTTTAATCAAAGGAATCTTGTATCAACAGAACATAGTAAATTCAGAAACAACCTGGAAAAGAAGATAGGTAGAACAGGCAGCTGAAAAATATTGGGAAATTGGAAAGTCGTTCATGAAGAGAATTTGCATCTACAAAGTTGGCTTCTCAGAGTTTTTGAAGTTTTTTCAGGATATTAAGTTAAAGTGTGAAGTTAGTTAAAGGACTGTTGCATGTTCTTAACTGAAAATATAGATTCATCTTTTAATGAAAATTGCATAACACTTTTTAAGTGTATACTTTCTGTCTCCTCTTAGTGACTTTTTATCCCTATGGCTTCCTTTTAAAATTGGATGAGCCCACACTCACTCCGCACTACATTGGAGAATAGATGCAGACAGTGCATGCGAGGGAAGCCAAAAGGGGTGCCAAAATCTGGAAGAGCAAAGACAGAGAGAACATGCCTCCCATAAACAGGAGATTGCTTAAGAAAATATCAGTTTCTCATCCCCGGACAATTTTCATTATAACATACTGAGTTATTAGAGAAGTTATAAGGGAAGGAATTTTTGATTTAATATGTTTATCCACTGTAGTGGAAGCTTCTTCCTTCCCCAACATGCTTCATTTCTCTCGCATGGCTTCTTGCCATTTAGCACAGTTACAAAATAAAAGCAACAGTGTCAAGGAAAGATCCTGCCTTAAAGAAAAGGGTAGGGTGTGATAGGGTAGGAAAACTAATACCATAATTGTATCTCTCCATGATCACACAGATATGCATACATCGAAACACATACACACGTACCACACTCACAAACATACATACACACTCACACATATACCTATAAGCAAAATAAAATATGAAAAGTTTATTTAGCAAGCGGAACTTGCAGTGAGGGGATTTTATACTAGTAATTTAGTAGATATTAAATGAAGTGCAACATTTTTAAAAGAAGAATATACCAAAGGACAAAAGCTCTTGTAAATTTTCTATTCCTCTAAATTTAGTTACATGAAAACATCATTTCCCATAGTAAAGCCTAAATTGCCGTTCAAATGCACAGCATCCTGCCGACTTCTTTTCCAGCCTACCACAGTTTATTTTTTCCAACTAAATGCCAGAGAGACATTAAAGATCTATGGAGATCAATGACAAAAGTAATGTTTAACCTATTGATCATGATGCATGAGTTCTTTTATTTTGTCTGCTCTCTCTATATGAAAAGTACTGCCCAGGGTTATGAATTGTCAAGAATCTATGCATATCTTGTCCACAGCCAAACTAGAAACTCTGAGGATAGAGTTAGGAATCTAAGTTATCTCAGGTCAGATTTCCTATAGTATGGGGGAAAGAATGTAAGGTAAGCATGAGTTATTCTGTGGCTATCACATCCCAAAATACAAGTAGTAATTAAAAAGTTTTAGTCATATCTGTTTGTGTGTATCCATGTACATTATTGTTGTAACTTACTATTTTTATAGTAGAAGCACTTTTAACACAATTCAACATTCTTTCTCTCTAATTGAGAAAGGAACTGCATTGGTCATTCTGAAGCTAAAAGCAGCAGAAAGATCAAAGCAGAAAAGTTACTAGCATTGTAATAACCATGTGAACAGTTAGGGCTGACTAGCAGTGTGTTGTCATCCATTCTCAGACTGAACTGTGATAAAAAGTCAGAAAGGAAGAAAGAGTATATGGTATGTCACTAGTATCACTAGGTGTATCACTAGGGCTTTTATCCTAGACTGATGTTAATTTCTGTCAAAGGCCTTTTCTCGTGAGATGACCATGTACAATTATTTTATGGTCAATTACATTCCATGATTTATGTATATTGCACCATTTCTGCATCTCTGTTGATCATGATGGATGACCTTTTTGATGTGTTCTTGAATTCAGTGTGCAAGTATTTTATTGAAAATTTTTACATTATAAGTTTCTAAGGAAATTTTCCTGTAATTTTACTTCTTTGTTGAGCCTTTATATGGTTTGTATATTTGAGTAACTGTGGAGTCAAAGATGAATGGGACAATGTTCCTTTTCTTTATATTTTGCAGAAAAATTTGAGGGATATAGTTATTAACTCTTTTTTGAAAGTCTGATAGAGTTCTATACTCAAACCATCTCTCCTTGGGCTTTCTTTTTTTGATAGAAGATTTTAATTGCCATTTCTAATTCACTGGAGTATATTGATTTAACTTTGATAACTGATATATATCAAGGAAATTATCCAATTTTTAGATTTTCTAATTTGGTGGAGTATGGGTTGAAATCTTTTTGCCTATGATTTTTCTTTTTTGTTGTTCTAGAGCTTTCAGGTTTTCAGTTAAGTTACTAGGCTGAGATGCTGCATTCTTCTTCTTCTTCTTCTTCTTCTTCTTCTTCTTCTTCTTCTTCTTCTTCTTCCTCTTCTTTTTCTTATTAATGAATACACTTAGTGTTACAAAATTGTCTCCTAGAAATCCCTTTAATTTGGACAATAAGTTTGAGTCTTTTGTATATTCATTTTCATTTAATTTTAGAAGGTATTTCATTTCTTAATCTGTCTTGATCCATTTTCATTCAGCAGCAAGTTATTCAAATTTTTTGAGTTTGTATGCTTTCTCTCTGTTTCTGTTGACAATATTCAGTTTTCATCTGTGGTAGCAAAACAGAGAAAGAGGAGGATGATTATTTGAAGACATAAGAGCACTAAGCACTGAAATAAAAAAGCCAACACAGAGTGAAGTCTCAAATTAGTAAGAATAAAAATGAAAAGAGTGACATTAGAAAAGATATCAATAAAATACAGTAAACTCACTAGTGGATAACTAATACAAAATTTTAAAGTATAAAAGAAAAACAGTAAATTTCTAGAAACAAATGACTTACTAAAATTATATCAACATGAGATAAGAATTTAAGATAGATCATAAATAAATAATAGATTGAAGAAGTTATTTAAAATAAAGAAGAAGAGGACATCCTTGTGGAGACAGGGGGAGTGGCGAGCAGGCGTAGGATATAGAAGTCGGAGGGTGTACAGGGGGAATAAAATCTGGAGTGTAAAAATATAAATATATAAATAAATAATAATTTAAAAATTACAAGGGAAAAAAAGAAATAAAGTAAGCTTGATAGGTCTTAGTGAAAGCTTCAAAAAAAAAAAAAAAAAGCCTAAACCTAAATATTCAGTTTTAAAAAATTACTTTTTAGTTTTGTAATTTAATTCACATCTCATTTCTTTCTTACCTTCACTCCTTTTAAACCTTCCCATATATCTTTTCCTATTCTCCCATTTCTTCATTAATTGGCATTGTAGGCAGATATTTTTTGTACACACATCTACTTTCCTTGTTAAGTCTATACAGTGTTACTTGTGTATGTGTTTTCAGAGCTGACAATTTGACACTGGACAACCAATTTATGTGCTCTTTCCTGGGGAAGAGCATATCTTCTACTCCCTGCTTTCTTCAGTTAGCTAGATATGTTTTGGTAGGGTTAAGGCACTGCAGGTTTTCCTGTCCATTTTGGTATGTTCATTGATGTCTTCTTTGTTCAACTCTATCTAATTCTATCACACCCCTAAAGAAGATCTATCATCAGTGCTTCTCAAAATACTTCACAACAATTGAAAAAACAACACTATCACATTCATGTTAGGAAGCCAGTCTTAAAACCACATAAAGGCATGATAAAAAAGAAAGCTATGTACCAGTCTCCTTGATGAACATAAATGCACAAATTCTCAAACATTATTTGAAAACAAAATTCAAAAACACAACAAAAGAATGACTCACTATGATAAACTTGGCTTCATTCCAAAGGAGCTGGGACATTTCAACACACACGGATGAATAGACAGAAGTCGTCACATAAATGGACTCAAGGACAAAATTAAAATATTCATCTCGATAGATGCAAACAACAGCTTATGACAAAATCTGGCATGACTTCAGGAATGCAAGCTGGAGATCAGAAATGGGAGGAATTCATTTCAATATAATAAAAGCTCCCTACAACAGATTTACACAGATATGGCAAATAAGGAAAAACCCAAAACATTTCCACTAAAAACAGCTTATATACTTACTTCATTCTTATTCAGAGTATATCTTGATGTCTCTGAGCAATGAGACAAGGGAATCAAAGGGATATCAAGAAGAAAGGACAAATTCAAAGCAGCCATGTTTGAAGAGGAATGGTTCTATATGGAAGAAAACCTAAAGGATCCACCAGAACCCTCTTAGATTCAATAAACATTTTCATCATGACAAGATATAAAATTAATCGAAATCAGGGGCTTTCATATTCATTCGTAGCAGGCACATTTGGAGGAAATCAGAGAAACAAATTCATTCACACTTGTCAGAGTTTAATTTTTTAAAAAAAATAAACATAATCAATGAAGTAAAATCTCTCTATAGTGAACTTTTAGACACTGAGGAAAAACAGGCATAATTTTCTAGAAAATTAATTGACACCCCTTGTGTTCACAGATTGGAAGAATTAATGTAAAAATGTCCATACCACACCTAAAGCAGTCTACAAATTCAATGTAATCCTCATCAGTGACATTCTTTACACAAACAAACAAAAAATTATTAATATTCATAAGAAATCACAAAAGGCCCCTGATATCCAAAGCCAATCTGAGTAAAATGAATAATGCTAGAGTCATCAATATGCCTTACTTTAAGTTTTCCTGTATATCCACTATGAAAGTCAGTATGGATATTTTCCAAAACCTAAAGACTGATCTACTGTGTATTCTAGTTGTATTTTGTTGCTATGATAAAACACTGACCAAAGGCAACTTGGGGGAAAAGGATTTATTTGGCTTACATTCCAGGTCACAATCCACCATTAGGAGAATCCACAGAGGGAACCAATTCTGCTGACACATGATTTTGGACTTTAGTATTCCATTTATTTATTCCTAATGCATTTTTGTAAAATACAATTTTATATGCATAGAGTTGCCGTTAGCCATAGAAAAGAATTGCATGCAATCATTTTTTTTATTAGATATTTTATGTATTTACCTTTCAAATGTTATCCCCTTTCCTGGTTTCCCCTCTGGAACCCCCCTATCCCATCCTCCTTCCCCCTGATTCTATGAGGTTGCACCCCCACCTACCCACCCACTCCCATCACACCACCCTGGCATCCACTACACTGTGGAACTGAATCTTCCCAGGACCAAAGGCCTCTTCTCCAATTGATGTCCAACAAGGCCATCCTCTGCTACCTATGTGGCTGGAGCCATGGGACCCTCCATGAACTCTTTGGTGGTGTACCTGGGAGCTCTGGGGGTCTGGTTGGTTGATATTGTTGTTCTTCCTGTGGGTTGCAAACCCTTTCAGCTTCTTCAGTTCTTTCTCTAACTCCTCCATTGGGGACCCCATGCTCAGTCCAATGGTTGGCTATGAGCATCCTCCTCTGTATTTGCCAGGCTCTGGAAGATCATCTCAGGAGACAGCTATAATAAGTTCCTGTCAGCAAGCATTTATTGGCATCTGCAATAGTGTCTGGGTTTGTTGTTTGTATATGGGTTGGACCCCCAGGTGGGGAAGTTTCTGGATGACCTTTCCTTCAGTCTCTGCTCCACAGATGGTCCCCGTATTTCCTGTAGACAGGAGCCCTTCTGGGTTAAGAATTTGGAGATGAGTGTCTGGCCCCATCCCCCAACCGGGGCCTTGCCTATCCTCTGGATATGGTCTTTATAGGTTCTCCCAACTTTGTTGGTCATTTCAGCACTGTTGGGTCCTGGGAGCCTATTGCTTTCCTATCATCTGGGACTTGCCGGTGGCTATCGCCAGTTCCCTATCTCCCATTGCTATACAATTCTGTTCAGATTCCTGACCCTCTGCATATTATCCCTGTATCCTCTCATACCTGATCCTGCCCCATTTTTCTTCCTCTCTCTCCTCTCTTCCTCACAAGTACCGCCCACCCTCCACCTTCTCCTGTGAGTATTTTGTGCCCCCTTCTAAGAAGGACTGAAGCATCCATATTGTGGTCTTCCTTCTTCTTGAGCTTCATATAGTCTGCGAATTGTATCTTGGGTATTCCGAGCTTTGGGTGTCACTTGATCTTTGACAAAAGAGCTAAAACCATGCAGTGGAAAAAAGGCAGTATTTTCAGCAAATGGTGCTGGTTCAACTGGTGGTCAGCATATAGAAGAATGCACATCGATCCATTTTTATCTCCTTATACAAAGCTCAAGTACAAGTGGATCAAGGACCTCCAATTAAAACCAGATACACTGAAACTAATGAAAGAGAAAGTGAAGAAGAGACACTAACACTTGGGCAAGGAGGAAAAATTCCTAAATCAAACAGCAATGGCTTATGCTCTAAGTTCAACAATCAACAAATGGGACCTCATAAAATTGAAAAGCCCTCTGTGAGGCAAAGCTCACTATCAGTAGGACAAAACAGCAACCAACAGATTGGTAAAAGATCTTTACCAATCCCACAACTGATAGAGGGCTAATACCCAATATATATAAAAAACACTCAAGAAGTTAGACTCCAGAGAACCAAATAACCTTATTAAAAATGGGTTACAGAGCTAAACAAAAAATTCTCAAGTGAGGAATACTGAATGGCCGAGAAGCACCTAAAGAAATGTTTAACATCTTTAGTCATTAGGGAAATGCAAATCAAAACAACCCTGAAATTCTACCTCACACCAGTCAGAATGGCTAAGACCAAAAATTCAGGTGACAGCAGATGCTGGTGAGGATGTGGAGAAAGAGGAACACTCCTCCACTGTTGGTGGGATTGCAAGCCCGTACAACCACTCTGGAAATCAGTCAGGTAGTTCCTTAGAAAATTGGACATAGTACTACCTGAGGACCCAGCTATACCACTACTGGGCATATACCCCAAAATGCTTCAATATTAACAAGGATACATGCCCCACTATGCTGATAGCAGCCTTATTTATAATAGCCAGAAGCTGGAAAGAACCCAGATGTCCTTCAACAAAGGAATAGATACAGAAAATGTGGTACATTTACACAATGGAGTACTACTCAGCTATTAAAAACAATGACTTCTTGAAATTCTTAGGCAAATGGATGGAACGTGAAAATATCATCCTGAGTGAGGTAACCCAGTCACAAAAGAACACACATGGTATGCATTCACTGATAAATGGATATTAGCTTGCAATCTTTTTAAAGTACTAAGAAATACTTCCCATTCCTGCCAGGTCCACCTTGTACACTTGTACCCTTCCCCTGCGAAGACTGAAGTGCCAGAGTACTCATTGGTTCAGGCTTTCTGGTCCACAGATATCACTTCCACTTTCATCCTTATTTAATGCAAGGCAGTATCTACTTCACCAAGGTCTCTTTGAGAAGCATGGTAATCATACTCATGAAAGCTTCACACTCATGATCTAACATCTTCCAAAGGTCTCCATCTCCTAAAGCCATTTGATATTATACTTCAGCATAGAGTTTTGGTTGGTTGGTTGATTTGGAGGTTTTGTTTATTTGTTTGTTGTTGTTTTTTGTCTGTTTGTTTGTTTTGCCTTTTATAAACAAAGGATATTACCAGACACAAGAAAAAAATTTCATATTTATCACTGGAATTGTTAAAGATTATTCTTCAAGATGGTATTATCCAAAACAGAGACTACAGTAGCAATTTAAAATATGAGAAAGAAGTCTTCATTTCCACCAAGCAAGGGTATTCTTTTTTTTCTTTTTTCTTTTTTCTTTTTTTTTTTTTTGGTTTTTCGAGACAGGGTTTCTCTGTGTAGCCCTGGCTGTCCTGGAACTCACTCTGTAGACCAGGCTGGCCTCGAACTCAGAAATCCACCTGCCTCTACCTCCCGAGTGTTGGGATTAAAGGCGTGCGCCACCACTGCCCGGCCAGCAAGGGTATTCTTAACAATTCTGAGAGAAGGTATAGCTCCTATCCCACTAGGCATCGTTCATACTTAATAAGGATTCTCTACTAGGTGCCTTTGGTCAGATATCCTTATTCCCAGGCAATGGGAAGAAAATGTAGAATTCAATCCTTTATGACTACAAAGTCAGAGGGATGGCCTGTTAGCTGTTTGTAGCAATTCCTAGTGGTAAAAGTAGGCTAAAGAGGACCGTACCAAGATGGATGAGAATGCAGATTCTAGGGCCGATGTGCTCTAAGAGGCATTTAAAACTAGGATGACAATATGTTTGAGCTCTAGTGAAGAATCTTCTTGACTTGCAGACAACACCACTTTGCTATGTCCATATAACCTGTTCTTTGTGAAGATGAGGAGAGATCAAGCTCCTCGATCTCCTCTAATGAGAATACTGTGACTGTCACATGGTCCTTGCCCTTACAACATATTCTAAATGTAATCATTTTTCCCCAGCCCTCCCTTAAGATATCACAATAGTGACTATATTATCAACATGGATTCTGAATGTGACACATCTGAGTCTTATTCTGTCCTAAAGTTTTCTCTATTTTTAAATATTGGTGTGTGTGTGTGTGTGTGTGTGTGTGTGTGTGTGTGTGTGTGTGTGTGTGTGTTTGTGTGTATGTGTGTGTGTGTGTACACATGCTTACCAGTGCTGGTGGAGGCTAGAAGAGGATTAGTAATCTACTGGAGCTGAAGTTTCAGACTGCTGTGGTATGCCCATTGTGAATGCTGAAGCCAAATTCTAGTCCTTTGAAAGAGGTGCAAGTATTTTGTTGGTGACGATAACTTTTTTGTTTTTGTTTGTTTGGTTGATTTTTGCTTCATTTGACACAGAATCTCACTATGTATTTCTGGCTAGCCTGAAATGTGCTATTTAGAGTAGATTGGTCTGGAACTCATAGACTTCCTAGATTGACCTAGTGCTAGAATTATAGCTACATTCGTATTCTTCACCACTAAGCATCTCTCAAGCGCCTGAAGTTGTTTTCACACAATTAACTGTCTTGGATACCAACAATTTATAATATATTAGAAAAGATTGAAATAGAGAAACTGGGAGAAATAGAATTAATATTTTTACAACATATTTAAAGTGTTCAATATTCACCAAATACTACATCCAAAGTTGATATCTGAAGTGTGTAAAATGTAGAAGAAAAACTCTCCAAATATCAGGTAATTAATAAATAAGTAAAAACTATAATTATATGATCTTAACATTGATGCAAATGTGCTATTTTTATTAATACCATGTAATATAAGGAACAGCAAAGTTTTAAATTATTAGCAATATAAGTATGATTAGATGCTTCAAAGGTGTCTCAGCGGAAATAGCTCCAGTGTCACAAGTTCAGTTCTAAACAGTCATATTGGATAGCTCACAACCGTCTAAAACTCCAGCTCGTGAGGATCTGATGCCCTTTTCTGACCTCAGACACCTGCAGGCAAGTGGCATATACACAGAGACACTCACAGACACATAAATGAAAAATCAAATTTAAAAAAATCAAAACATGTTTAGAAACCAAATAGAAATAGAATTCATTCTTAAACTGTAGTTATAATATGACATATTTTTCATCAATTATATTATAAATGGTAAAGTACCATGTAACGTTGTTGAACCTAAAGCTTTGGTGGACGTCTTTGGAAATATTATTAAGGTATAAATATGAAGACGGAGAAGCAGTGGGATTAGCATTTGAAGAACATGGATTACATTCTCTGTCACTTCTCCCACCAGTTCCCTAATCTACCAAAGGCTTTGCATATTTGTAGAATTCCAAATGTAAAGAAACAAATTTGAATATCAAGGAAAAATTAAACTGCCTTCAGATGTTGTAATTATGAGATTAAAGTTACTACTGGGGAGTTATCAACTGTTATTTTATTAACGCATCTTAATAAATGGTATTTGATTCTGTCTCATAGTCTGCTGTACTTTATTCACAAATGTCTGGCTTATATTTCATTTTATTCAGAGAGGGCATGAGAAACAAAGAAGGAAAATATAGTTGTGTTTGTTATACTTAAAATCAACTGTGATACTGGCCCTCTTCCTCTGTATACATTTAGATATCTGTTACTTGCTTTCTTTGAGCAATGTCTAGATGTTTAACATTCTGTGAATTTTCTTAATTTTGGACATCACTCATTTTGATATAAGTTCTGGATTTAAACAGTTTGCCTTGCATAGGCTTGATACACATGTGTTTTGTCTTTTTTTAAACAATTGGGAGCTTTTGAAGGAGCCCAAATAGAGCTCAGGTATGTAAATATAGATTCTCATGGTCATGCTGGTATTCCCATCTAGATCCTATTTGGAACATCTTTCATCCAGCATCATGAAGGAAGTGAAAATCATCCAGGAATTGGCAATCCATGACTCCATGGATTACTACATATCAAAGACTCGTGCATACCTTATTGTCTTAAATACACATGGACAAACTCCTCTAGGACACAATGAGAAAACCTGAGGTTTAGAACATGCAGCAGACACTTGCATAACCAAAAAAAAAAAATTCCTATAAATACTGTTGTCAGAGTTTCATGAAGATATCTTCAGAGTTGAATATCACACAAATGCTTATCTGGGGGCATCTTATCACTTGGGAGTGACGGAAATGTCACAGGCTGTGAAGGAGATAAGTACGGCTCCAATTAGTAAGAATTTTAAAGAAATGGATTCTGAGTGAGAAATGGAATTCTTCAAATGTATTTAAGTTATCATGGTGTCAGCAATACTTAGTGGATCCAGAATATCTGGATTTCAATTTTTCTTTCCATAGTTTTTATTCCAGTATGTCCCAGTTAACAGCCTTTGGAATTTAGCATGCACAAGCTACATCATTTTGTGAAATTAAATTTATCTAAACCATGCTTTCCTCTGTTAAGCAAATATAACAACTACTATGTTTGCTATGGTACTATCAAATCAAAGTGTTTATATCTACAAAATTACAACTGATGGAATTCTTAAAGTCTTTAAAATATCTATACTGATATCTTTGTCATATTGAATAGTTGTGCTATAAAATATCATAAATTAAAATAAGCAAATAAAATATAAGTACTGCAATAGTTCTCTAATAGAAAATGACTAAAGTCCTTGTGTTCTTAAAACAAATCTAAATTCTTTACAAAATTTGAAAATGTCCTTGTAAGTAGTATATTTAATATAACAATGCTTAGAATATAATTATTGTGTTATCTTTTGTCACTTTTAGATCATTGTGGAACATTAATTTCAACCTTTGCCATTATGCAATAAATTTCACTTAATTTCCAATGTGAAAAGGTGCGAAGGACTAGCTAATCATCAAATGGAATAACCTATTATATGCCCCTAGCTAAAGCTTCATCTGAACATTGCAAATGAATGCACTAAGTAACCCTCAATAAATTAAGAGTTATTGACAGGAAAGGTGGAAAAAATCTGCATAGGCATTATTCTATTCCTCTACTTTTAGGTTTAACAAACTCAGTTTTAGTTGCTATTTCCTTGCCACTCGGGGTTAAAAATGAACTGAAGAAAATGAAAGTATATCAAAGATATTAGAGTGTGGGGAGAGAGAGATTTTCAGGGTGACAGAGTACCTGTTCTGCCTGTATATATAGACACGAGGAGACACTCTCTGGGACCAGTAGCAATCGTTTCTGTCATCTCCAAATACAGGGAATGATTGCCCAGCAGGGCTTCTCAGACTGCTTAAAACTCCCATGACCTGCCTCTTTCATGAAACAGCCTCATCATTTGAGTGCTCTGTGCAAGCAGGAGAGGGATGATTTCCTTTTGTTATCAAAGCATCCCTTTCTGGCATCATCTCTTCAGTGCTTTCCATTCTACTAGAAATGACAAGTGAACATGAAATAGGGGACTACCTCAGATGAACTGAAAGCACACAATTCACTTTCCAAGCTTTGTAGAGTTTAGAGAAAATAATTAAGAAGACTCCTATTACAAGCATTTGTAATCTCATTTATCCTTTATAAAGTGTCTCCCAGTGATCCAGCTTTATGGCAGTAGTTAAGCCTAAATATTAGGGAAAAGTAAAACCCAGTGTTTAAAAATGCAGCTTTGATATTATGACTACAGTATGCCATTGAAGAGAGCTTTAGATAAGACATTAGAATTTATTAAATTATTCACCAAGAAGTCAGATTTTACTGAAAATAAATGTGAGCTTTCAAGGATTCTTGCATATCAATTAAAAAAATCTCCAACTTTAGGAGAAAATACTGATCTTTAGAAATAACATATTTCTTTAAACTATGGTGGTGGACTAGGGATGTATATTATCCTGGATAATATATTATACATTATAGCATGTACCTGGCATGTATGTAAGGTTCTAGATCTCATCCCTAGCTTGGAAAAATTATATATGGAAGTATGTGAATATAACATAAACTACCTGGCCAATCACAGCCATGTTTTTATTTCACTTAACAATTGTGTAGATATTTTTCACTAAGATGTTACTTTATTATTTCTGATGTCTATTTTATTTCCCTTTCTGGGTAAGATTCAAGCATCTCACCTTGGACCTTCCTTGTGACTTAGCATCTTTAGTTCTGTGGATGGTAGACTGGAGAGGAACAGGAGTAGAGTCAGGAGTGGAGGGAGAAGACTAGGAGATAAAATGAGAATCAGTGTGGGGGATCTCTAGGACAGGGGAGGCTTTTGGGTGTCTATGTGGGTGACTCTAGCTGAGACTTCTACCAGTATTGGATATGGAACCTGAAGAGACCACCTCTTATAGCAAGTAGGACTTCTAGGGGAGGGAGAGGGACATCAATCCACCCAAAAAATGTTAGATACAACTTTGTCCTTCGTACAAGAAGTGCAGGGATAAAGATGGAGCAGAGACTGAGGAAATGACTAACCAATGACTGCCCCAACTTGAGACCCACCCCATGGGAGAGAGCCAACCCCTAACACTTGTAATGATACTCTGCTATGCTTTCAGACAGCATCCTAGCATAACTGTCTTCTGAGAGGCTTCAGCCAGAAACTTAGGGAAACAAATGCAGAAACCGAGAGCTAAACAATAGGCAGATTTCAGGGAGCCTTGTGGAAGAGTATGGGGAGAAGAAATAACAGAGCCAGAGGAATGAAGAACACCACAAGAAGATCTATAGCGTAAATTAACCTAGGTCTATGAAGGCTCACAGAGACTGAACCACTAACCAAAGGGCATGCATGGACTAGACTTAGGCCCCCTACTTTGATTTTACAGATAAGAAGCTTGTTCTTCATGTAAGTCCCATAGCGATTAGAGTGGGGGATGTCTTTGACTTTGTTGCCTGTCTTTGGATCTCTTTCCCATAGTTAGTCTGCCTTGTCTGGCCACAGGAGGAGAGAATGTACTTAGTCCTGCTGTGACTTGATGTGCCAGGATGGGTTGGTACACATGGGGGTCTCCCTTTTCTTTAGGAAAAGAGAATGAAGGAATGGGGGAGGATGTGTAAGGGTGGATCTGGAATGAGAGAAGCCAGGGTGGCTGTGACCAGACTGTAAAGTGAATAAATAAATTAGTTAATGAGGACAAAAAGATGTTACTTTATATTGATGGCTTGCCATCATCAAAGAAACTTTGAGACAAAGTAACTTGAGGTCACTTGTTACACAGTCATTGCTGACTCAGACACTCTGACCTTGAAGTTAACATAGTTAGTTTCTATAGCTGTGTATTTACTTGAATTCACATAAAGGGGAAGGAGTCATAGAAAGACCCTTGCGCAATCAGATATTTATTTTAAAAAGGAACTTGAGTACCCCTCCACCCACCACACATACCAATGGGTAGACCTGAGTCCATCTCTTTCATGCATTTCAGTCCTATACCTAATCTCCAAGGGGATCTCACAGTATAAATGGGCAGGCTGGCACTGCTGCAGGATTTCCAGAGTCTTCTCTCTACTGCCACACACCTGACCAGTCCACTGTGTCCAGCATCTCAATCAGTTTCTCTTCATTTGTAAGCCCTGTCCCTGTTCCTGTTCCTGCATCCTTAGGTGTGTGGATCCTATAGGCCCCACATTCAGCTTGTGACATGTGACATCCCTATGCCTGGTAAGACTCCAGGTCACAATTGCCATTTCACAGATAAGGAAGCCTAGGTTCATATCTGAGAGAAGGGAAGACTTATTCTTGAGGCCACTCTATCCATCACTGCTTTCAGAGCTGAATATTGACCTACCAAGGTGAATATAACTCCCATCAAGGAAGACAATGGACAAAGACCCTGAGTGGCCTTTCTGGACAAAGCGTGCAAATATTTCATGCTTTGTAACTGGTTCACATCTAACAAAGCATCTTAGATGCTACATCCCTGATAAAATTTATACATTTATGTTCTGAGCTAACCTGGGCTACTATTATATGACATTGTCTCTAAAAAGCAACCCAAAACTCTGTTGATATGATACATGCAATCCAGTTAGTATTGTTTTTATTTTTATTAGGTTCTACATGAACAAGAACCAAGTATGGCAGCTCCTGGGGAGGTCTGTCCAGCAACTGACCAATGTAGATGCAGATGCTTGGAGCCATCCATCAGACTGAACTCAGGGAACCTGGTGGGTGACCTGGTAGAAGAATGAGAGAAGCAGAGAGGGATTGCAACCCCATTAGAACAACAACATAGGCTGGCTTGAGTACCAAGTTCTCCCTAAGTCTAGACCACCAACCAAGGAGTGTATCCATGGCTCCAGATACATATGTAGCAGAGGATGGCCTTGACCGACAGCAATGGGAGAGGAGGCCCTTGGTCCCGGGAAGGTTGGATGCCCCAAAATAGGGAGATGATGGAGCGATGGGGCAGGAGAATGTGGGTGGGTGGGGGAGCACTCTCATACAGGGAAAAGGGAGCAGGAGGGCAGATGTGGGATGGGATGGTTGGTGGAGGGGGGAACTGGGAAGTGGGATATCATTTGAGGTGTAAATGAATGGAATAATTAATTTAAAAATAATAATAAATTAAAAGAAAAGGAAATCCATGCATCATTTCTAGAAGTTTGCTTTTATGTTAAAAAAGAAAGAGAGAGGGGAAGAAAGAAAGAAAGAGAAAGAAGGGAAAAATAAAGAAGGAAGGAAAGAAGGAAGGAAAGAAGGGAGGGAGGAAGGAAGGAAGGAAGGAAGGAGGGAAGGAAGGAAGGAAGGAAGGAAGGAGGGAAGGAAGGAAGGAAGGAAGGAAGGAAGGAAGGAAGGAAGGAAGGAAGGAAGGAAGGAAGGAAGGAAGGCAGGCAAGCTCTTTGGACATACTGCTGTACCCATGGTCTTATCCACCTGCACCCCAATTCCCAAAATAACAGATCCGAGACTTACCATTTATGAATAAATGATTAGTCCACATGGTTTGCTCATCCCCTGACTAGTTTGTAACTTCTTTAACCTATTTATTCAACTGTATTTGTTACCACATGGCTGGTTACCTCTTCTCAGTTTCATATGTCTGTCTTCTTAGAGCTGCTGGTGAATGTCTTCACACACCTGACCCTATTCCAGAGTTCCTCTCCGTCCTGGGAATCCCACCTCCTCTTTCCTACCTCAGCTGATAAGTTCTCAGCTATTTATTGACAGGTGATACCTCCATATAGTACATAAGAGATTCTGTCTACATACTGCCATTCAAACTATTTGCAATGTCTTTACACTATGGTTTATATATTATGGAATGGTACATACATTTTGTAAATTGTCATATTCCCTCAGATTTAGGGATGGCTTACAATTCTTTTTAAATGTTTTTGAAATCTACAAATAATATATTGAATATGGAATTATATAAGAATTATCAGTGGCTTACTTGTGATGTACTTTAAACTATGAAATATTTGCAACTTAGTTAAGTAACTCGAATGTGCTCTGTTCTCAAAGTTGAAAACAGATGCTGATGACCTTCACACTTGAAAAGACTCTTACATAAGTTGCAGCTCAGTTCTCTCAACTCTTTATGAATGAGTTTATCTTATTTAAATGTGCCCTACACACAGTTTTTCACTGCCAGCTTTTCTTGGAATATATAGCAAACATTTTCTTACTGACTTATTATAACACATATGTTATAACTTATATTAAAAAGTTTAAAGACCAGGTAAATCTTGTTATTGCATTATGTTTTCTGGAGCGTTGTGAACAAATACTTATTCACTCCTGAATAAATGTCTATTCACTTCTGAACAAATGTCTATTCATTCCAGATGCTAGACTAACTACCAGCAAAACCAAAATTCCACACCTGAATTGAGAATATAGTAACTCTTCCCCTCTCATTTATGAAAATCTAACTTCTTCACCCTTCATTTCTGCAAGGTCTATGGGCATATGGTGTCTACTATGGAGAATGACCTTCCTCAAGTCCTACACACAATTCTACAAATAGCAGACCTACTATCTCTTTACAACACCATTATTCTCATACTTCCAACATAATCCTCCAAATTGTACTATAAAGCGAGTCACTGAGCTGGGCAAAATATTTTCATCAGGACCTGTTGACATTATTGCCACGCATCCTGAAGTACTTGCTTAGATGCCTATGGTTCCCGCTTGTTAGAAACCATATAGAATCGTTGGTTTGCCCTTTATTTTACCTACAAGACACATGGCTTGTGACTCAGTTGGTGGAGTAGAAAAAGCAATCAGGACCAGAGATCAGTGTTAGAATATTTTGCTAGCATGCACCAACCTGGCATCTCTGAGTTCACATTCTGATTCTTCAAAAATAAACTAAGTTCTGCATCTTGTTTCATTTTCTGCTCATCTTTTGTTGCAGTATTGGATCTAACACATGTAGGTATTTCCAAAGACTTTTGACAGAAGCTCCCAAGTTCAAATGAAAGATAAGCATTCAAATTGTATAAAAGAAAGTGTCTGTCTCTATTTTTAATGCCATTTCTAACTGTCCACTTTGACACTTCCAACTAAAAATCTTCAGTGTCTATTAAAATAAGAGCTCCAAATTTGTTTGATGACAGACTAATTCCCTTTTGCAATGAAAATTGAGTTAATTTTATAATAGCAGATATTTTTTTCTTCTATATCAGTGAGTACCAACTTGTGAGTCACAACCCTTTTGTGGGCTGAATGACCATTTCATGGGTGTCACATATTAGATATCCTGAATATCTTATATTTATAATATGATTCATAACAGTATCAAAAATTACGTTTATGAAGTAGCAATGAAAATAATTTTATGGTTGGTGGTCACCACAACATGAGCAACTGTATTAAAATGTGGTAGCAATAGAAAGCTTGACAACAACTGTTCTGAATTATTGATCCTTCGGCAAAAAAGGAACAAAATACAAATATATCTATAGTTAATTTTACAATTGTGAATATGTGTCACCAATTTGTAAATGATAATGATTATGTGAAAAGAAAGCTTACATTTACACATTACAAAGAAATCCATGTAGACAGATATATTATATATAAATTAAAATATGGTACTTTTCTTTTTCATTTAGATTCTAGTATGTCTACATTGCTGAAATGTTTTAAATCCAATAATAACTTTATTTGGAATAAAAACAATGTGATGATACATTATCAAATACTTCAGCAAAAGTAAGTTAGGAATCAGGACTTTGGATTCACTTCTCCATGCCAAGTCTAAAAATTAAAGTTCTTTTAGATCAGCTTTACAAATTCTCTGGAAATTAATTTGAAACTTTCAAGCATAAGAAATAAATCAAGAAGCAGATGGGCCTATGCTTTTTCAGAGAGCTGTCTGTTTCTCCTTGTGATCAACAGAAAAGCAAGAGGGGAAAATGGATTAGAACACCCAAGCTTTCCAACACATCACTGTTCTGCATGTGTTCAATAAACAGTCGGATATATTTGTGTTAGAATACACATTCTATTTTGATGCCAGATTGTCTTGGGACTTCGTTTTTATATTTGAATTAAGTTGCTAGCTTATATTTAAGTTATTAGTGTTACATATTAACCTTACTTTTGCTTAAAGACTAAGTAAGATACATAACATCTACATAATGTTTAGAAAGAGTACAAATCTTGAATTAGTCTTTATTCTAAACATGCAGATGCTTGGGCAATGTACAGAACAACTAAATACAGAATCCCTCATGGTCACATTGCACATGCAGAATGGTTGATTTTGGTTTTATGTGTCTACAAAAAAACTATGAAAACAGTATTTTAATTGATATTCACTCATCTTAGCTCTTTACTCTAATGCAAACAGCTAATTGTTATCACTATTGCTGAAATCTTTTGAAAGAAGCAAGCTGAGAAAAAGAATTTAATGCTGAAAAATAAGGAAATAAGAAAACAATCTGAAATAGATTTTAAGACTTGTGAGTTGGGGGCTGGAAAGATGGCTCAGCAGTTAAGAGCACTGACTACTCTTCCTGAGGTCCTGAGTTCAAATCCCAGCAACCACAAGGTAGCGCATAACCATTTGTACTGAGATCTGAGGATCTCTTCTGGTGCGTCTGAAGACAGCTACAGTGTACTTACATGTAATAAATAAATAAATAAATACATAAATCAATCAATCAACCAATCAATCAATCAATCAATCTTTGGGCCAGAGAAGAGCCGGGCCAAAGTGAGAAGGGGAAAAAAAAGGATTTATGAATTGTTAGTCCTCACATATCGTACTATTAGAATAGGCATACTCTATTCGGGGGACAAAATTAAAATTGTCCTGCACTGTAAAGTCTTGATTTTCATCTTCTATTAAATACATGTTACATGAAATTGTTCCAGAATCATATTCTGGTTTCTAAGACACTCACTTGTTGTAGAATTTGAATTTTTTTTTTACTTTTTTATTTTACTTTAGTTATTATAGCATAATCAAATAATTTCTCACCTCTCTTTTCTCCCTTCACACCATATGGTATACACCTGGCTGTCTTGCAGAAGGACACAAAGATTTGTAGGAACCAGAGGATCGTGGAGTTTGCTGTGAGATTGTGTCTACTAGTAATGTCAGAAGTTACACCCATAGAGTCTCACCAACATGACTGTCCAATGTGAGTTGAACAAGGAGGGCATCAATGAATATTCCCATGTAGACAGTGTAAAGCCCTTGACAACTGAAATGGACACTCGTGTTTATGTTATTTCTATGGTAAAGTTTCTTTGTCTCAGTATTAAAGCTAGTGGCTTATATCAAGTTCTTCGTCTCATTCTGATGCCATCCCTCTGATGGAATGGTCGTGTTGCTAAGACATTTATGAATGGTATTTATGGTGAAAAAATTCCTATTTTTCTCACTGAATTACACTCAAGTCAAATGTTCTCAGATGTAATTTTATTTTAAGCTAAAATATTTGTCTTTTCATTTTTACTATCTTGCATCAGGAGACGTTTATCTTTCCTAACAGACATCTATCTTTCCCTATTTTAAAAGAAATATGTTTCCAAGGAATATGGTCATTACATTTTGATACTTGATTATTCTATGCCAACATTGTCTATTCTCTCCTGCAGTGATCTGTATTTCATTATCTGCTCATATTTCACTCAGTTCATATTGCACAGATACACTCATATTTTTTATATCTCTCTTGATCTCCACTTACAATGTTTTCATAAGGATCCTGCTTTGTGGAGTGGCCCAATAGTCTGTTAACTGGTCTCTGGATGCCCATACTGCCAACTACCTACCTTAATAAAACTACAAAACATGATTTTTGAGACACACAAAGCACATTGATTTTTATGCCCTATTCAAATCTTTTTTTATATCCCACCGTGGTTTCTATACTGTGCTTCATAAGCCATCAATTAAAATGAAGAGTGAGATTAGGAGGAAATCAAGTCTAATTCCCTGGACCAGGAAGCTTCTGAAACAGTGCATATAACTATTTATTTCTGAAAGCCTGTCAGAACATTTTCAGTTTAAAGGCATTTTGAATGAAATAAGGTAGTCTAAAACATAGTATTTCTCAAACTTTTCTTTTTATAAACTCTGAGCTGTAAAGAAGGGGGATCATAAATGCCTATGAACACAATTTGGGAAGATCTGGCCTATGTGATTAGCCCAGTCTTATTTGCAGCCATTTAAGATGCCCCAACTCTATCCTCACATAAACTGGACTGGTCCCACTGACCTTTCCTTCTGATTGCGACACACTGCAACCCTGTGTTCTAACTACTGTTGTGCTCTCTTGTTGAAAAACTTCTGCCCAACTCTATGAGCCCAAGAATCCCCTTCTTTACCATGATGCTCAGCTTTGTCTGATTTTCAGTCATCTGAAAAAAAAACAAACAAAAAAAAAAAAACTCTACATTTTACCAGCTAAGGCCATGGTTTCTATACATTTCATCCTTGAGTCAGTTCCAAAACGCTGTGAGCCAACATTCAGCTAGTGTAAACCCCAGTTCCCCAAATAACACTCATCTATATGCATTCTTTGTTTACTTGTATATTTCATAATATTCTGATTCTACACAGTAAAATAAATAGGTTATTTTATGTTTATTTTCTACACCATATTGGTGTTCTGATACAGCAATGGTAATCAGTAAGTATTAAATTGAAAAAATCTATCCTTGGATTTTAAGTTTCTGTTCATACATTTCTTATTTTATCCTGCAATAGAAATGCAAAAATAAAGTAATTGTTATTAACATGCAACAGGGAAACTAGAATGAAAATATCATTAAAATTTTAAGAATCATATGAGAAGACATTTTATTTCTTTTTCATTTGGAAGAATACCATAAAAAGAGCAAACTTTGGAGAGTCAGATTAATTATTGAAGCTGCTGAAGCACTGTAGTCATTTGAAGTTAGGAACGATAGACAACATAGGAAATCAGCAAACTAGCAGAGTAATATTTAGCATGATGACGTCAAACCACTGTATGGAATAATACATATGAAATGAATGATTAATTTTACCAAACATCCAGTGTAAGTCTAGGAATGAAGATTTTACTAGAACAGGGCAGAAAATAGTCAAAGTAATAAAAAGAAAGTCAACTCTGGATGTAAAACTCCATTTGTAAGCAAACCATCAATATTTGGAGCTACCTTTCTTAAAATCAAGTCAAATAAAAAAATATCAGACACCACTCAGACAATTTTGAGTAAAAATAAAATCTCACACATAAAGTACTTGAAATAAAATTAAAGCACCAGTGTGCAGACGGTGAGATTTTATAATATTGTTCTTTAAGGCTACCATCCCTAATAAACCCACACTTGTCCTTTGAGTATCTTCTTAAGGTCATAACAAAAGTTCCTCCAAGATCGTTACTGTGGCCTACCATAGTCAACTTGCAATGACCACCCAAAGCCTGTTGTTTACTCTTTTCCTCCTTCCCAATAGCAAAACCCTAGTTACAAAAGAATGTTGCTGTTGTTGTTGTGTTGTATTTGTTTCAGTGTAGCCAAGTTATACCCAATGAGGAATGAGTGGACATAGTTGAGGCTTCGGCAGCAGACTATATTTATTAGGGGCTGAATTCACCTGGGTGGATTCTATGGCTCTTCTACCAAGGGAGCTATGGTAGCTAGAGAAAATAATTAACCATCATATGTAGTGGTCAGGAAGAAATAAAACACTGTCACCACAAGGTTGAACAATTGATAGCTTGGGTATCAAGTCATAGAATCTCCTAATTTCCAATTCATTGCTTTTAGAAAAATTTTCTTTATTTCAAAGCTTATGTTTTTCTTGTGTCTGTGGCTCATAACAATATGAAACTGAGAAACGATGTTGATTTTATCACTAATTTCTAACATGTCCTACTTAGTAATTGTGTACTGAACTCCATGCCTCACTGCCTTCCTTAAGTATGTTAAAAGGGATGTTTGATATCCGGAAAATATTGTCATCAGATATTTTTGGATGAATGATGTGTAAAATGCTCACAGTTATTATTATTATTATCTTTTTAATCTTACTAGAACCCATGAGTTGCCTTGCAGAATATAAAGTTCTTCCAGAACTGAAGTAAGAGTTATGCAATGATAAATTAATTAGAGAACTTCAAAATGTAGAATAAGCATAATGATCAGCACATTGTCTAAATCACTGGATTGAAGAGGTGTTCTTGGTGCATCTGTAATTTGATCAAGGTGACCTGAGAATGCATTTATGAAGGCATGACTTGGTTTGACTGTAACTAAGGAAACCTACATTAAAATAATTATATTTAACTGTGTTCAAAAGGATTGAAGAATATATGAACAAGGTGGAGATAAAGCATGAATAAAACAGAAGAAACTAAAAAGATAAAAGCTGATAATGTTCTTAGCGTTAGTCAGTAGAGATTGTACCTGATTTAAATAAATGAATTTGTATTCTCTCTGAGCTTCATTATCACAAATCCAATTCTGGAAGTTAAGCTATAATGAATTCATAAAAATAGTGCTATTTTATTTGAATGTGTTTGATGGGCCAACTGGCAATCGTCAATTTGTTATGGGGGTCATGAGGATCCATTTTTCTTAAATACACCACCCCTACAGGAGTGTTCCTTTGTCCAATATTATAAACCATACTGTGACACTCAAACTACAACTTACATAAGGAACATAACTTTAGCGTTATTGCATAATTTATATAACAAATAAAATATGTGTTTAATAATTCTTTTTCTTGATTTCAATAAAACTTTCATTTAATCTCTCCTTTTCTTATTATATAGCTTTATATTCTCTCTCCTAAAAATACAACTTTCTTCTCAACTCTTCCATTTTCATTTTAATGAGCAATTGCTTGAAGCATATAAACACTTCATTTTTTAAACATGTTGCCCTGTGAAATGTGATCATTAGTTTTTTTTTTTTTCCTACCTACAGCTGCAACCCTCTAGGTCTGCTGTGTTTGCATCTCCAGTTCGCACATTTTTGTGGTCACCCAACCTCTACCCCCTACAGTCTACCTTTTACCTTTGTTTCTCTAAGAATAAGATTTGTCACTGTGACCACTATGTGCTTTGTTAAACAGATTTCTTTTGCTATTGCAGAAAAATCTGGATGAAAGAACTGTTTCAGCAGATGGTTTCTGAATTGTTCATTCCTGCTCAACTACTTCTGTGATAAGATAATAGCATCACAATGATGAGAGCTTGTGGAAGAGGAGGCTGCTCATATTAGAGTCATTAAGATTATAAATGGAGGAGCCTGAGGACAGCATCTGACCCCTAAGACCACGATCCAAATGACATTTCCTCTAGCAAAGGCCCACCTCTCAACAATGCCATCAAATAGTGGAGCTATCAATCAATGACCTACTGATGCATGAAGAACCCACATTGATCAATTATCTCTCAAAGACTGAATGCACACCCTAGAGAGGAAAACTTAAACACATCACTCATCTGGAGGATATTTAATACTCAAATCATATAACTCATGGGCTGACCCAAATTTCATGGTCTGTTTCATCTTACCTAACCTGCCACTTAGTTTTGTCACAATGGATCAATCCCTCTTCCACAATGTACTCAAGTTCCTTGTTTTTGAGAATTGTATACAATGTGGATGTGGTGTAACTCAATGACTCTTCTTTCTCCAGTTCTGCCTTCTGCCAATTGTTCTGTGGCTTGGTCTCTCCCATGTTGATGGATTCTACTTAACTACAGACTGTCTATTCTCTGGCTGACCAGTCTATATTTAACATCCATCCATCTATGTATTCCTTTTTATGAACCCAGATCTGCCCTTTCACCTCTGCATTGACTTTTCCTGCAACCTGTGACTCCCAACCTGACAGTAGCAAGTTCTTCCCTGCAGCACTGTTAAGTTCCCTGTCTCATAAATACAGACTCCTGCATCCCCCATTTGTATCACAGCTCTGCCTTCTCAGTCTTCTTCAAAACTCCCTGACTATTTAAATCTTTGTCAACACTCTAAAACTATATATAAGTATGTGTGCAGATATATTTACAGTGTGATGTGTAATATGTGAGAGCTAATATTAGTAATAAAGATTAGAATAAAAGAGCCTGTACTTTTCTCACCCAAACTACCAAACAAAGTGGGCATAGCTAGAAATTTGCTGCTATTAAAAGTATAATGCCTTGTGAACTTATTCACATTCAATAAATTCTAACACTATGTAAAAACACAAACATGCTAATCATTGTTTCTTACATGATACACTTATGACATCAAGTCCTCCTAAAGTCGCCATCCCAAATTTCAGTCCCCACTTTGTCTTTCAAGGAAGTCGTTACTGCCGGGCAGTGGTGGCGCACGCCTTTAATCCCAGCACTTGGGAGGCAGAGACAGGTTGATTTCTGAGTTCGAGGCCAGCCTGGTCTACAGAGTGAGTTCCAGGACAGCCAGGGCTATACAGAGAAACCCTGTCTCAAAAAACCAAAAAAAAAAAAAAAAAAGGTAGTAGTTACCTCCAAATATGGCACATAAATGTTCCTACTATTCATTCTTTATTGAGTGTTCTTTCTCTGTTTGTATTTGCTACATCAATAGAAGAATCTTTGTTATTTTGCTCAGTGAAATAAGCTACCTCAGATAATTGGGCAGAGTAGTAGTTCAGTAAAAATTTGTATCACTTTTATGGTTATGATTTACTCTGTATTTTCCCTTTATATTTTAGGTGCAAACCTAAATACTCTGAAAATATTTGTTGATGTTCTTTCTTTGCTCTCCATTTCTTTACCTAAAGAGTACTTATGTTTTATAGCAAAGGGTCAAAAGAGAAAGCATTTCTAAACAAGTAACAAACTCCTATGAACTCAGAAATTCATGTGCCTGAACTGTCAGTTCATCTCCTCCTCAATGTCTGTGAAAAGATTCATGAGTTGTTAGCATTTCTATGCATCCTATTTCTCATTCATGAAGTATAAACAATACCTCAGACCTTATGATTGCTGAAAATGAAATGTTAATCTGTATAATATAAGTTTAGCAAAGTCCATAGTGGGTACACAACACATGTTAACTAAAGGAGACGTGATGCATTAGCAAGATCATTTGCTTTGCTACCTGGCCCTAAGTTTTCGCAACCATTTATCTGAGGTCTCCATTCTTTGTTATTTTTACAATCTCTGTGACCCTCATTATTTCCCTTAAGTACTCAAACCTCAGTTTTCCAACCAATGAAAAGAGGAGATTGATCTAGTTGACTTCATAAAGCCCTAGCAACACTAAATGTTCAAGCTTTTATGAATGTTCAGGAGCAACTCAGACTTTTTTTTGCAACAAAATCAACTCTTGCCATTGAATATGACAGTTCGGACATTTCTTTTCACGGTGATGCTAATGGCTGCATTCAGGGGCAGCATGGCATCCGTGCTCCAAATTGATTCGGAGATAGAACCACAGCTGATGTTCACCTCCATCCCTGGAGCAATGGTTCTTTATATTTCATGGGGAGAATTCTTGAAAAGGAACAAAAGCGCAATCAGTGACTAAATAAGGACAATAATAGTGAGAACACCAGAGATGCTCAGTGACTGAGCAGTAGGAAGGGCATGGGTATTGAGAAGGAGATATCTGTTAGGGACATATCAACCTTCTTTCTGAATACTAGGGTCAAAGCTGTTGATTAGGTAAAACTAGACTAGGAGAGAGTAGCTTATTGTTGATTCATTCAGAAAACAGTTACAATTTTAGAGTGATTTAGATAATTAGTCTTTTAAATACATTGGGATTGATGAAGAACTCTTCCCATACTCTCATCACTGGAGTCAGCAAAGTGGTCCAATAAGCTACTTAAAGTGATTTGACATGTTCACAGCACAAGTCAAGTCTTTAGAGCTCAGATTTTTTTTGTCATCGCTTACTATTAGAAAACATTTGGTCCTAAGGAGAAATGAATTTATGGAGAAACTTCATTAAATATTGCACATTGGGGCTGAAGAGACAACTTAAAGGTTAAGAGAACTGACTATTCTTTCAGATAACTTGGGTTCTGTTTCCAGCACCAACATGGTGGCTCATAATTGTCTGTATCTCAGGTTCCATGGACTCTATACACTTTTCTGACATCTTTGGGCTCCAGGCACCAAAGTAGTTCACAGACATACATGCCCTCAAAGCATCAATATACATAAATAAAATTATAATTTCAATTAAAAAAAACTTCTTGCAACATAACATTAGGAAGGCAGGAGCCGCATAGTCCTCCGTTCTTCTACATGTCCTCATCTCTACTCCATTGCATTGTAAAGTAATAGCAGTCTCAATATATTTGGGCTCTTTAACAGCTGACATTCTTGTACTCTGTGCCACTTGGAACTGGCCCCTGGCATCTCACACTGGCATGCACAATCTCCACTGTTTCTAGGTTCAGAGATGCAAATGAATATTACCAAACTTTTAAGAACACATATTCCAATGCCAGATTGCTGGATTCAAACCTTTATTCTGACAATTACTATGTGTGACTGACTTTGGGCAGGATATATAGTCCATTCATGCCTCAGTTCCCTTACCTGTAAAATTAGAATAATTGTACTTAATAGATGATATTGTCATGGGAATAAGATTAGACTATGGACTTTATAAGTTAGCTAGCACATGCTGTTTTAAGTTTCAGTCAATTGACTAAAGTTAAATTAATTTATAGATGTCTGGTCATGTTTCTACTCTTCTTGTTTGTTCTAGAAACAAACCTTTTCTAAAAATAAAGTATAGATCCTACTATTGAAAGAAATGGCATCAGAAAAATTTAAAATACATAAGTATTCAATGTATCACTCCTTTTATTAGTAAGCCCTGTATCTTCACTGATTCTTGCATTTAAATTATTTTAATTGCACACATACAAACACACACACACACACACACACATCTGAAATTTTAAATAAAAGCTATCACTTTTGTAATATTAAAATATTGATGATGGAAGTAGTATATATTTACTTCTCTGTATAGGGTTTGTAGAACTCACTTGCAATGACTGGCATTAAAAATATTTTCTTGAAAATGTTTTTAAGTGAGAATCCCATATCATGGAACTACATTAAGGTGGCTTAGATGAGTTTTGGCAGTTCCTGACCCTTGAACAAATGTTGAAATATAAAAGATAGCCAACTGTGTTTGACATTCTCTCAAACATTCATCTTCATTCCAATAATGGAAGAAGGACAAAGTGATCAACTTAGAAGCCCCTTATCTTCATCTAGTCTTTATGTCTATAGTTTTAATACCTGTTACGCTACAGCCGTCTTTACCAGTTCAAGGATATAGTTGATATTTCTTAAAGTCTTGTATTATTGAGCCACTCTTAGAAACGGGGATTTCAAAAGTAAAGTATGACAGCAATTTTGTGGCCATAATAATGGTATACCTTTATCTATCTGAAGCTGGAAGCAAACTCTGAGATTATACTGTAGATAGGTTTTGCCCAAAATGTATTATGAACCAAAGCTTTTTTATGCTGGTCAGCAAAGCCAAGAAGCCAGAAAAAATGTTCTAAATCTATTATATTAGATATAGCTCTAAGCAAGCTAAAGTAGATACAGCCAAAGTAGCTCAGTCAATATTAATTAACCCTCCTCGACTTCATACAGAAGTCTATGGCAGAAGCTTAGAGAATAAGAAAAGCCTCCATAAAATATCAACTTTGCTTTGATACCATTTTTTTTTTTCTGGCCAACAGAAATAAACTTGAAACTACTATTATCAGTAGAAGTTAGAGAGATATATTTAACTGTCTTCCTAAATGTCTGAATCTTATTTTAAAACCAGGTCACTTGTGTTAGAGTATCATTGAAACAGGAAAAGATTAAAAACTACCACAGACATCTGTTTTGTTTTGTTTTTTTTTTCATCTTTAGAGAAGTAGAAACTCCATAAACAAATACTTTAGGTGTCAGTAAAATCATGGAGGTTGGTAAAGGCATAGGCTAGGATTACCCGTTTGAGCAAGGGCTCTGAATATAGGATTTGGAAATGATCTAGCAATTGGGGTTGTAGGCAGGATAGTCTCAGGAGGACTCACCATTGACTGGACCAAAATATGTGCAGGCCAGGTTGGACCTGAAAACTGGGATACAATGTAGGCATGATAAAGTCAGGTAGACTCAAAGTGTTGACTTGATATGCAGGATGTATCTGCAGGCTCAAGCCTAGAGGTTAGGGAAAGGGTGGCTCTCTAGATGGGGTTGGGGCACTGGTTGTGTGACTTTGGCTAGGTCTGAAAGTTGGTGAGGGCACAGGTAGCATAAGATCAGGTAAACAGACAGATGGGATGGAACACAAGCTACATGAGCCAGACTTGGCCACTATGTCCTATACCTGAAGGGTTCAGTTATACACAAAATAATCCTTTCTCCCAAACCTAGCACCAAGGTTTTCTTTTTTTCAAAAATGTCTAATATAATAAGTAAAAAATTATACATTCTTGATATAATTAAGATAGGCCACCTCACCACACTCCTTGTCTTTAAGGACCTTTGTATAATACTGATGCTTCTCTGTAAAATTCCATTATTCATTTCTCTATGTCCTTTCCAATCATTCATCATTTAAATACCAATTCAAGCTTCACCGATTGCATAACTAAGTCTTCAATTGGAAAAACTTTTAAGTTCCCAGAGCCTTTAGGTATATTTGAAATAAGATCATTATTGCAGAAATAGATACAGAATGCCTATGAGCTACAGATAAACACAAACATGCCCATTAGATTTGCTGTGCTGGGCAGATTTGCTACAATTCAACAGGCTCACCGGTTAAGTGCTATGTTTTATCATCGTATGATCGATCTCTCTATTCAGACCCTAAGGTATCAGAAACACTGCCTAGGATTTGCAAACTCCAATAGGCCTCTAACACAGCAAGTCACTTCCTAAAATAGTTAACAAGCCTCAAATCAGAAGTTTGATTATGCCAATTCTCTGCTTAAAATACAGATCTTTACTGTGTAAACTGAGTGAGATGTGATTATGCGGTTACTTCTTGGGCTTAAATGGATGTAAAGACAACAAAAGGAAAAACATTTGTAGTCTTAAGTATAAATGATGAAAGAGAGGAAATATGGCAAACTAACAGCCATCCTTTCTCTTCTTCCAAAGCTCTCATGTATCCTTTCAGTAATCAACCAGACTCCATTTGACTTTGTTTAAACATATTTGACTGTCAGCTTCTTTCAAGATTTCACTTCCAGATAGTAAACCTCTTTCTTGAGAAAGTTTTCCCTACACTCTCTAGAATGTCACATGCCGAGTCTAGCGATTGATCATTTAATTACGTTGCATCCAATTAAATAGCAGATATCTATATTCAAAGGAGAAAAAGATTGTTGATTAAGAAAATAGGGTGTTTGCTCCATATGAAGTGTCAACTGTTGAACTGCACCAATGGTTCATTAACAGTGAACTAACTTCTAACTTCAAGAGATTATTTTTATGTACACGCTACCTTAATGCTTCCAGTTTATCAACAGCTAACACAACTGTGTTTCTTATCAATTAAAGTTACTAACCTAAGATAGCAGTAGTTCAGGTAAACGTTTATGCCTCAGGCCTCAAAATTCTTTCATCTTTGTTGAATGTTCTGAATAAGAGCTTCATAGTCTTTTCCCCCAGTATGGTTCTGTTTATCTACCAGAATTTCTTTCGTAGTCAGAGAAAATAGACATGATTCCACCTGTTCTCAATTATGTAAAGAGATGAGGCATGCCCAAGTTTCACTTTACAGTAACTGCTGGACTGAGAGTGAGGTCCCAGATGGAGGAGTTGGAGAAGGGACTGAAGGAGCTGAAGGAGTCTGCAGCCCCATGGAGGGAACAACAGTGTCAATGACCCCCTCGCCCCCCCCCCGTCATCCTGGAGTTTGGACCACCAACCAAAGAATACACATCGAGGGACCCATGGTTCGACCACATATGTGGCAGAGGAGGGCCTCGTTAGCCATCAGGGAGAGGAGAGGCCCTTGGGCCTGAGGGTGTTAGAGGCCCCAGTAAAGGGGAATGTCAAGGTGGGAATATGGGAATGGGTGGATGGGTGGGTGGGAGGTGGAATTCCCTCATAGAGGCAGGGAGGGGGAGGGGATAGGGGGTTTCCAAAGAGGAGACCTAGAAAGGGGGAAACATTGAAAATGTAAATAAAGTATCAAAAAAGTAAATAAATAAATTTAAAAAAAAAAAAAGAGATGAGGCTTGATCTAGTACCTAGGAAAGCGTGCAGTCACTTAGTTAATAGTACCAGTGCTCCACGCTGAGGTCCTTTCCACCCCGCATGCGCATCTCTCATTTAATTCCTTATATGATCTTTGGGGAAATAGCAGAAATTAAGGTTTTGGGATTTTCCTCCGATCACTGCAATATGCCCATCAAAATTAGAAAATAAATGCTGACAAATTAACTCCATACCTTATGTGCTGAACCCCAAAACTCGCGGCTTAAAGTTCCACACACAAAAGTGTTGAGACTGTAGTGGGAGG
The DNA here is from genome assembly GCA_028551405.1 of Uromys caudimaculatus. Taxonomy (NCBI): domain Eukaryota; kingdom Metazoa; phylum Chordata; class Mammalia; order Rodentia; family Muridae; genus Uromys; species Uromys caudimaculatus. Next base: position 16,091,521 of record CM052709.1, read on the forward strand.
TAGGCCCTTAAGAGATTAAGCATTCATATCCTCAAGATAAAAGGAAATTCAGACACAGGAGGAGAAAGCAGTGGGGTAGATGAAAAAGCAGGGAAAAGATGAAGAGAAACCAAGAATGGGGCTATCTGCAAGCCAAGGACATTAGAAGAAAGCTGCCATGACACAAAAGAGAGCAAATAGAATAAAGGAATTCCAGGGCTTTTGAAAATGATGATGTTATGATTATATTTCATATAATAACAAAGATGAATAACAAAGGATGGAATAAACCCTGGCATAACTTCATCTGCGCCTATTTATTCAAGCCCTCAATGTGTACAAATATTTTCACCAGAAAGTCCATGGAAATGTTTTGGTTTTCTATTGGTTTCAATTCTCTCTTCCACTGTCCGGAAGACTTCTTTCAAAATAAATGCTTTCCATAGAACCATGAGGATTGGGTAACATGGGGAGAAGGAAGGTCTGTCTCCCCACTGCCTTCTCTCCCCTCAGCCCCCCCTTTTTTACCCTCTCACTTTGTTTCTCTCACACTCCTACCTCCCCTTTCTCCCTTCCGAACTTCTTCCCTCCTGTCCTGTGCAGTTAGTCAGTGCACTGACTTTGTACATCAGTTTCTTCAGGTTTTCAAATCTAAACCTAGGGCTCTAGGGTGCTTAGAGAGCTCTTCATTTGTTTACTTACGCGCTTTCGAATACCGTGACTTCCCATTTTCCTCCTCTTATTAATCTCTGTTCTCCTCTCTGTTTGCTTGTTTATTGTTTATGTATTTGCTTGTATATTATTTGGTTGTTTTACAGGCCAAGAGTTTTGCATTCACGTTTAGCTTCTCGGTTTTTAAGTTGTTTCTGCCTTAATTTTCTATATCCAATCAATTTAATGAGCACAGATTTGTATTATTTCTATTAGAATATCTTAATCTTCTATTTTTATTATGACTTTTGAATAATTTATATTGTTGATTTACAAGTTTCATTCACTCTATTATATCCTCGGAAGTAATAAATGCACTTCTAAGCTCTAGGTTCAGTTAATCCTACAAAGTTTAATAATATATTTTTTATTTTAATTGATTTAATTTAAAAATTTCTTAATTTTTCCTGAGATTTCTTGTTTGGCCAATACATTCCTAAAAAAAAAGATATTTAACTTCAATATGTATGAGGCTATAGATAGATAGATAGATAGATAGATAGATAGATAGATAGATGGATAGATGATATATAGATATATAGATATATTTTTGTCACTTTTGCTTTTAACATTAATTATTCTTTGGTCTGAAAGTAGATATTGTATGGTTTATACAGTTTTAAATTAGATCAGGTGAATGACTAAGGAACTTAATAAGAATATAGAATCTATTATTGGATGACAGTCAATACGTGTCAACTATAATTGTTTGCTCGATGATACTCCTACATTTGCTGATGCTCTTAGAAGATCCTTGCCGGTTAGATCTATTTCTGAGGTAGGGATTTTGAAATTACCAGTCCTGGTGGGGGATCTACTTAGTCATTCTTTCTCTTTTATTGGCTTGTCCCACTAATAATGAGACAAAATTTTGTTAGGTGAATTCAGACTAAGGAATTTGAAATCTGAATAAAAATCACTTCTTGATAGTTATGTAGGACCCTCTTGTGCTAATATTATTCCTTGCTTTGAAGTCTGTTTTTTCTCAAATTAACTTAAATATGATTATTGGACTTTCCTTGATGTCACCATGATATTTTTTCTGAATCCTCTTATATTCTTTTAGTCTATGTAATTTATCTTTGTCATCTGTTTAAAATGCACATGATCTATTGGCATTGATTTTACACACACACACACACACACACACACACACACACACACACACACATACACACACACATACTCACACAAATGCATGGCTAGCATGTAAGTGGGGGGCTCCAACTTCCAGTTCTATTGGTTTTATTTTCATTTTTATTAATTTATTACTGTATAATTTCATACACATAAATAATATGCACCTGCTGCACTCCTCTTTCCACTCTGTTTATTCTCCTACCACCCTCTTTGTGCCCCTCCCACCAGTTCTCCCTCATCACACTTTCATGCCTTTTGCTTGGTTTTTGGTTTTGTTTTGTGCCTCCCTAGGTTCTACCAGGACCACTTTCATTGGCTGGGTGTGGAACGACCCATTGGAATGTGGGCAGCCTACACTTGCTATATCTACCACAGAAGAACTTCATTATCAGCTCCCCTAGGCAAGGTCCTATGGGTCCCTTTTCCATCTATGGCAATGTTTACTGGCTCAGTTTTGTGACAGCCTTGTTCAGAAAACTGCAGCTGCTATGTCCATCATATACTCTTTGATATTCTGCCAACTCTTATCAGCATCTGGCTCTTGCATTCTTTCACTATATCTTCATCCACAATATTCTTGAACTTTGGAGGAACTGATATTAGTGCTCCATTTAAGGCTGACACCTCAACAAGCACTTGTTCTCAGTACCTAAATCAGCAATGAGACTTTGCATTAACTGCCATTTGCCTTAAAGAGAAATTTATGGAGCAAATCAGAGGGCCTCACTTGGGTGTAGGTATAAGCATAATAATTTAGTAGAAAGTTTGAAAACATGTCTGCTTAGCAGTGTATAAGTAGGAGATTCATCACTAGTGCCTATGAATTTACCAGTCATGAGCCTTTTCCCACATCTACAGGACTGGGCATGGGCACTCTGCTATAGTACAAGCCTTAGGTATAACATAAAATCAGTTACTTATGCAATAACAGTGATTATACTAATGTAACAGTAAGCAGGGCAGAATCTTGAGGATAAGTCCCAGTAGGGTGTTTGTTTGCAGTCAAGATGTATAGTATCTTACCTTCCAATTATAATGAGTAACATATATCAAGTACCATGGTTTAGGGGGGGGGCTGGAGATTTCCTGGCCAGCATGTTCTAGTAACCATCTATGCTATCCACTGAGATTTTCAATTACTAACACCAGGCTTCTGGGATTCACATTATCCACTAATACACGGTATCTTGGTTCAAAGTTTTTCTTATATTGTGTTTTAATTACCTTATAAAATGAAATGCTTTCATGTGACAACTTTCTACATCCTCAGTTTTAATTGATACTTACCTGTGACCCAATCTTGTCATCTTCAACACCCTTTCATTCGTCTCTAAACTTTGCCAACAACAATATCCCTCCCTCTGCCCCAAACTCTCCACAATCATAAAGTCTGACTGACAGCATTCTTTATAGCTGAATAAAAACCCATTGTTTTTATTCCCAGAAAAAAAGTTCACTAATTGTTAGTACAAGACCAAGTGTTCAGCCCTGAAAACATAACACACAATAATTGTTATATAGACTAAACTAGTAGTGTTTATATATTTAAGGATATATACATATACTATGAATATATAGTGATATATAAATTTTTTTTGGTTTGTCGAGACAGGGTTTCTCTGTGTAGCCCTGGCTGTCCTGGAACTCACTCTGTAGACCAGGCTGGCCTCGAACTCAGAAATCCGCCTGCCTCTGCCTCCCAAGAGCTGGGATTAAAGGCGTGCGCCACCACTGCCCTGTGATATATAATTCTTTAATTTTGTTATATATATACATATCACAATTCAAGAATATATTAAAGAAATTAAATAAAAAGATGCCAAGAATTTGAAAAAGAGTAGGAAGAAGAGTAAATGGGAGGGTTTAGAGGCAGGAAAGGGAATAGGAAAATGATTAAATTCTATTATAATCTCAAAAGATTATGTTAAAAGCCAACTGTTCACTAGACAACACTTTCTTCATCCATCCATCTCTTGATAAGCACTTACATAGTTTGAATAGTGCTGCCATAAATATGAATGGGCATGTATCTCTTGGGTGTGCTAACTGGAAATCCCATGAGGATATACTTATGAGTAATATAGCACGACTATACAGTAGTTCTATTTTGAGGAACTTCCAGACTGAATTCCATACTAGCTGCACCAATTTATATTCTAAAGAGGAGGAAACCACGATTCCTATCCCCTCCACCACCATTTGCTGCTATTAATTGTTTTTGAAATAGACATTTAACTGGAGTGAGTTGGAAGGCAGTATAGTTGTGATTTGCATCTCCCTCATAGCTGACAATGTTGAGCATTCTGTCATATATTTGCTGTCCATTTTTATTTTTTCTTTAAAGAAATGTTTTAATAAGTTCATTTGCCATTTTTTAATTGGAAATTTTAGAGCTTGGGAGAATTTCTATGTGTGGTTGTATGTTTTTCATGGACTCTAGATATTAGTTAATTCCTGCCACGTGTATACTTAGTTGGCAGTGATTTTCTCCTACTCTGTAGGCTTTCTTCCCTTGGATAATTATTTCCTGTTGCACAATTTTCCTTTTTACTCTTTCTTAGACTTCTCCTTCCCTGCTTGCATTGACCACCCTGACATAAATGCAGTCTTCCTCATTCATTACAGTCTTTAGCATCTTAATCTTCATTGTTTCAGATTCATAAACTAAGAGCAATTTCCTATCATGTATGATTCTACGTGTGTTCTTTCTCTTCGAATTATGTTTGCTATTCCTTTGGTGTTGTTTACCTTGTTTACTCAGTAAGTGAGCATGTCGGACCAAGTAAATGCAACTACATTCTCTAGACCTCAATTCATATGTTGGCAAGTTGATAAAGAAGGTAAAGCATTTCATAGACACACGGTTTGATCTCATATTTTGTTGAAATACTAGGGACTGTCAACACCACACAGGTGATTCTCAGGTTTCTTTTCCTTTTGAAGGAACGTACTGAAGGAATGGTCTATATAGGTATTTCCTTTTCTCACATATAAGTTAGACATAACTAACGTTGTGTATTTCCTTCTATGAGATTCAGTCTATAAGTTTATGTCTAGTTAGCTATTTTTACTGAGATAGAAACCATCTCATCACTAGCAACAAAGTGTTTAGACTTATTGGAGGATTGGACTCTTTTCCAAGTCTCCTCCAAGAATCACAGAAGCATTTTATTTTTGTAATCTATTGTCCTGTGTAAAACTATGGTGGAACTCCTAATAGTCTTTGTCATTATATTGTGGCTACATTCCCACACCTGAATTTTCCAGCTACTTAGAGTTCCAATTGGAAGAGTTGTATACTCTGGGCCCGTAATGACCCACCCTAACTCAGCTTTAGCTATCGCAGCAATCGTTTTACTGCACAAATCTCTCTCTGATAAACCACAACACACCTTATGCCTGTTTGTCCAATGTTAAAGGCAAAGGAATTTTCCCTGTGTCTGTCCTTACTATTTGGATCAAAAGAAGAATTGTTGTTGCTCCCATCTGTTCAGATTTAAATTTGCTGCTAAGGAAAGAAAGTGTACTCTTAAATTCCTTGCCTATAAAACTCAAAACCTGTGAGACTAGTACCGTAAATCCGTCATGGTTCAGTCCGAAGAGATGAATACACTTGAAGATATTTGAAGAAATCTCCAACATGTTAGTTAGTCATGGTAAACCTGACTTGATATAAAATATTTTTAATATTTACTAAAATTTATTGAAAATTATTAGTAGTAAGAATAATTTTCAAAAATATTGTTGTAGTATATAAATGTAAGGCTTCAATAGTCTAGTTGAAAAATAACCATGTATAAAAAAAAGATAATTCATAATATTGATGTGTTATATAAATTTATATGTGCATTGGATGTGGTTTGTATTGTTAAAGGGTAGAAAAACTGCCTTTGACAATTAAGGCTGGCTTCTGTTGCGTGTGCCCTGGGTCATTGTGTCTCTCTGTGATGCACCAAGCAACTTAAATGCTGGTTTTTTAAAAACCATAATAGAGCTGTACACATAATGCTTCTTTTCAACTAAATAGAGCAATGCAAACACAAATATTCTCTTACTGAGTTTCCTAAATATTAAACAAAAGAACAACAGATTTTCCAAACTGTTACTATGGGAAGTGATATATGATCAAATATTTTTTAAGAATACTAAAGTAAAAAAATTGGGCATCTTCATGAATTTAGATTTTATGAAAGATCTTCTCTGACTATCTTCAACATTTGACATCGGTTTGTATGATTTTCAAAACATCTTCAATTCTTAGATACTTAATAGCCTACAAATTGGGTAGATTTGTACCCAATGTTAATATAGTTGTTAAAGTGTGACATCCAGAGAAACCACCTCAGCATCAACATCTGCAGTGACCTAGTGAGAAATACAGAGTTGGGATCTACCCTAGACTACTGAGGTGCTGTTCGTTATCTTTACTTTACCTCCTCAGTGGTGATTCAGGAGCCTGTTGAAGTATGAGGCCCACTGTTCTATTTCATATATGACTGAATAATGTCAATTCATCCTTCCCTCCATGGTAGATTTTTACTGTAAGGAATAAATTTAAAGTGTAAGGGGATGGAAATTTGGGAACTGTATATCCAGTGATCTTGGGAACACAATTTCTCCCTGTGGAGACTTAAATGCCTCATCAAAGTAATTAAAGAGACATGAACAATGTTTTAACAGCTCTCAAAGACTTAACCAAAGACATTGACCTTAAAATCAAAGGTGTTTAATTGATAGGAAAAAATATAGATATTTCACTCTGCTCCAGGCTGACAGTCCTATAATTCACAGCTTAAGAGATTTCCTTTCAAATGAACATCGAAGAAGTGGATGTGCTAAATGTTAACAACAGTTCTGAAGTAATTTGTCAGGCTTGCCATACATGAGCACAGTGAAACTTTCTTAAACGGCCATGCACGGACTGTTGCATGTGTTTTTAATGATTGTTCAGTACTTGACAACATGTCTGTGTTAGTATACAGAATTGACTCTTCAGTAAGTAGGATGGTGTATTAAAGTTTATAACTATGAAGAAAAGTAGTTATTTAACACTAATTACCGTTTGGGGGTGTTTTCTTTCTAGATGAAACAATGCCATGGGGAAAGCACCTTATATTAATTTGATAACCAAAAGAAAATGCATGAATTACTAGCTTTTAATTTTTATGCCAAATATACAGTCCCCAAACCTGAGGATAATGTAGTCTGTATAGTGTCTCCTGTAGAAGCCGGAGGATGTGAGTTGAGCACCTCAGATCCCACGAATCCCTCAGACCCATGTGGCAGTATACATTCTTAACCCCAGTGTTTGGGGAAAGCACAGGGAAGACCCTGAACTCAATGGCTGATGAACGTAAATAGATCTTGTTTCAAAACTGAAAGGTGGAAATGAATGAAAGACACCCAACTTTGGCTTCTTTCTTCCATATGTACATAAATACATGTGCAACTAACAAGTCTATATACCACATATATATCTATACTGTAACATTAACATGCACACACAGACACACACATAGACAAATACGCACATGCAGACACAGAGAGAGAGAGAGAGGAGAGAGAGGGAGAGAGAGAGAGAGAGGAGAGAGAGAGAGAAAGATACATATGCACATACAGACAGAAACACAAACACAGGCAGACATACACACACATGTACATACAGACCGAAACACACACAGAGACACACATGCGGACAAAAACACACAGACAGACACACACAGAGACACACATTATCACTATGTAGTATATTGGACCTTTTAAGTTAAAGGAAATTTCACTGTAGACAGAAAGGTCATTCATGGACAAACTTTGTGTTCCTTTATCTGGGTGTCGAAGGCTGTGATTCTATTGTCAAACCTTTACAGGATCCTTCCGGCTACACCTAACACTTAGAGAAATCATGGTTCAGTGAGCAGTGTGAGTTATTCATCAGCTTTTATTAAAATAGGACAGTTTTGAAATATTTAACCCTAGTCTAAATAAACCAAGACGAGTTTTCATGAAGAGACTACACAGCCAAGCATTAGCTCTGATGCACTAGCTATTTGATCTGCCATAAAAGCATAAGAACTGCTCGTAAGGAGAAGAGTACTGCCATCCTCCTAGTTTGTAGTATTTTCCCTAAAGTTTACCACACACAGTACAAATAGTTTGTGACAACATAAATAATTGTTCTGTAGCATTAAGTAGCATATAAACATAGGCACTAAAAAGAAAAAAAATCTGACAGGCTTTTTTTCCAAATAACAAATCGCTCTAGCTTTGTATGAGAAACTTACAACAAGTGAGGCAAGCTCTGACTACCCATCTACTGTCTGCTATGTACAGCTACTAAGCAGCCTAAACAAAGGTTAATCCTCTATGCTAGCACGTATGTTAGTACCTTCCACATCTGAGTTCTGATTAGGCACAGAGAAATGCCACAGAGCCCCAACGCTAGACAAAGCACTAAGGAACGCTGAAAACTGTTAAAATGGACCTCGTAAGGAACGAGCCCTCAAAATGGTCACTTAGCACCAAATGATCAGCCTTGAAACTATATGCATATATGCCATGCAAGTAGCTTTATATTATCTGAGCAGATTATATTAATATAATTAAGAATATGTATTTATATAATGATTTGTTATATATTTATATAATTAGGAATAATATATTCTGATAAAAATTCTTAATATCATTATTGTCTCATAAATTTAAATACACTTGAATTTTCTTACATTACGATTTTTTTTTTTTAAAAAAGATTATTTGTTTCTTCTTTTTCTTCTTCTTTCTGTTTTCTTTTTCCCCTTCTGGTCCACTAAGTTTAATCAGGTTGCTCACATGAGAATGGAGATCATGATTTTCTAGTTTAGCATGAACAACTTGCCAATAACTATACCTCTAATGACCTGATGCCTGTTCCCTCAGCCACAATTTCCTTCCAGTAGCTCCTCAGGGAAGGGTGGGGTCTTGTGAATTCATCCCTCTCCTCTTTCTCTTAAACTCTATTCACCTATTTCTCTCCATACTAAAGTGAAGATAATACTACTAACTTGAGCAAGATCTTCCTGAGAACAGGAAGGAAACTAAGTAAAGGACAAAAATAAAGATGCTACACATAGCAAATACACAGCAAGGAAGCTTTATGACAATAACTGTCACTGAGAGATTACATGTATAATTTCAGTTTTATGGTATAATCTTTAATTGAGGCATATATACATATATATGTGTGTGTGTGTGTGTGTGTGTGTGTGTGTGTGTGTGTGTGTGTGTGTATTGTGGTCAATCATTAAAAATAGAAATAAACACTCTTCTGCAGGAAAAAATATTTTAATTGTGAAAAAACAAAGAAAAAGAATGCAATGTTTGTAATGGTCGCTTTAAACTTATTTGTCTTTATAAGCAAAGGGATCTCAATTCCCAATTTTCTTGATACTCTCTTTGTCTCCCTAGGACATTTCATCTGCCTTATGTCTTCACCAACCTTCCCTACACTAAAGCAGTTCAGAATTCATTTCAAAAGATGCATTTCATTGAACTTTTAAAATTCAAGCTTTCACATCTCAACTTGTAATGTATGTACTCCTGTGTTACTTCAGATAATTCAAATTTAACATATGCAAAATAGATCATTGAAACTCACTACACTGCTAGGCATTTGAACAAATGATACTGTCATCCACTTTAACAAATTAAAGTTAGTGACTATCTTAACCTCCTGCATGTATGAAACCATCACACCCAGCTTCCACAAAGTCTCTGTGTCCTACCTTCAGAGACTAGAGTCATCCCTACACAGAGTTGTCTTTTTTCTATGTTGTGTCTCCTTGTCTTTGTGTAAATGGTTCTTTTTTCATTCCACTTACTCACTCTGCAAGTTCCTTTCTACTGATTGTAGTACTTGGCAAGTTCAGAGTTCACTGCTGACTGAGTTACTTACTGGATTTTATCAACATTTGACAGTTTTGAAATTTCTTTTACACAGACGTAATTTTTTCTCACCACTGAAGGCATTTTCTCCTCTCTCATTTCAGAGTTCAATTAAGCAGTCAACTCAGAGTTTATGACCTAGAGGACTGGGCAGGGTAGATACAATGGATGATAGTTAAATACTGAAGTTTTTGTATTTAGTTTTCTTCGCCCATATTTTGGTGTGATGAAAAAGCATGGGCCCAAAAGAACCAAGGTTGTCCAATCAGAAGAGTGATTTAAAACATGTTTTAGGTATGGGTGAGACAAAGTTCCCATCAATATTTAGTAAATAACATCCCATGTTGGAGTTGGCTGGTTTTAACCGGTCAAACGTAGGTTGTACACTTTTAGATTAAAGGAAAGATTAAAGGTCGCTGTGGGCAACCTTGTAGGTGGTGAAGTTATTGGGCTACATGGTAGGAAGACATTCTATTTGCCAAGTACACCAGATTCTAACCCTAGGTAGATAGTAAGGTTTTTCTTTTCTGCTTTTTGCCATGGCTTTACAATTGTTTTCAGTACTCAGTTCAACATATATCTTATATAAAATTCCCAGGTCTTTCCCCCTGACATGACCTGAACACATTCATGGACAAATTAAATAAAATCCAAATTGTTTATATGATTGGTTATGAGCACAGTATCATGTGACTAATACAATACTGTTAAATTTACTTTGAGTAGTTTTTGAAAAGTTTTAAAGTCTTCTCAGTTTATATTATTGTATAACAAATAAATCCAAGGAAGTTGTTACATATTTTTGGAATAGGATTTGGAATTTTCCTGAGATGATTAGCAGCATAGGAGACCTATATTAGGGAAGTCCCACTATTACCAGAGTTAAATTCTTGTATGAGCAGAAGCTTGGTGTTTTGGTGACATATAGAGCTTAGGTATGTTCATCAAGTTTCCTATTTGATAAACAGGTGTGCTGAAATATTTGCAGTCCAACCTGAAAGCCTATTCCATCAACTGTGGTATACTCTCCTGATTTCTAAGACCATGGATGATGATCTTAATTTTATGAGTAGATGTAACATTAATACTGTCTTCACTAATCTGCTGAATACTTAAAAATTTAGCAATATGTTACATAAACAGTTTGCACTTTAGCTCATATAATACTTTAACACATTTATAGAGAAATTATTCAAATGCAAATGTAAGAAACAGAAGTCACAAGGATTTCAAATAAACTTGAAGTCATACAGCTGAGTGTGACTCTCATCAATCGCCTCTCACCTGGATAACAAAACCAAACATCTAGCTTCTATTTCTTTTTTCTTGGTGGTATTTTTGTTGTTTCTTATTCACATCCCCCATTGTTGGTAGAGTCATAAGTAAAGAATGCATGTCTCATTTTGTAAGTTATTTCGCTCAAACTGCTTCGGCTGCTAATTATTTCTAATATTGAATTAATACTAAATCATCTCTAATATGGAGTTCAGCACAGTGCTACATGGTAAAGGCCTAGTTAACTTCCTATCATGATCTTCTACCACTTCTGTTTTCTACTTCCTGATCCTTTATGCTGTACTAATTTTATCCTATTAATATGAAATGTTTTTCACCTTATCTCATGCAACTTCTGGTCATGCACTGCAAGGAAAAACACAGGTACATTCTGGTCTAAATCCAGTATCAATCAGGAAGATCAGCAAAACTTTCCATGGTGACTCTTGCCATCTTCAATCTGTATTAAACATTCCTAATTTCCCATATGTATCTTAGAATCAGATGAGGCATTTAAGTCTCAACAGGGAGAAACTGTGTTCCCAAGATTGCTGGATATACAGTTCCCAATTTCCATCCTCTTACTCTTTAAATTTATTCCTTACAGTAAAAATCTACCATGGAGGGAAGGATGAATTGACATTATTCAATCATATATGAAATAGAACAGTGGGCCTCATACTTCAACAGACTCCTGAATCACCACTGAAGGTAAAACAAAGGTAATGGACAGCACCTCAGTAGTCTAGGGTAGATCCCAACTCTGTATTTCTCACTAGGTCTCTGAAGATGTTGATGCTAATCTCCCAAATGTATCTTAGAATCTGAAAGGTATGGACTTGAAGAGGTAATCTCATATATCTACTGTTATAGTTATAAATTTATACAAGCATAAAACCAGCAAAACAAAATTTTTATTACATTTAAATTTCTAGAAAGCTATATTAAATAATTTAGTACAATGCCTGGCTATAATTAACTTTTTTATATAATAATTAATTATTCTCAAATTTTACTCACCACAGTTTGAATACTCACTTAAATATTATGTTTTAAACTCTTATATCAGAGCTTGTTGTCTTTTCTTCCTTTTAAGGACCCTGGTGAGTAATCCCTAATTAAATGTTTGTTGCCTGCCTGACTAAATAACGTTTTAAAATTAGGTAAATGGCATTTATGATGTAAAATCAACAGGAATAGCATACATATAGGCTTCTAAGATGCAAATAAATCAAACAAAGATAGAGTTCTGGACTTTGGACAAAATGATAATTTTTCTCCCAAGAGTATATGGAGCGATAGAAAGGCACAAGGAATATTTAAAGGGAAAACATCTCTATATTGTACAAAATTTACAGTGAAGTACAAGATCTGCATTATCAGGGACTGAGGAGAAAGAGTTGGAAACTTATGGTCTAAAAGGATTGAGAACACTTTGAGAGTGAAAAGCCAAGAAGTCAATGAGGGAGAAATATCAGGCCCGCTGAGCAGTGGTCAGAGCCAGGTTGCATCTGTTCGGTACAGACATTAAGAGATCTACATCTCCTTGGCAATGATTTTTTCCAGCATGGATATGGGCATAATGAAGGTGACCGTCATCATTGATTCCATGAGGAAGATCTTCAAGGACAGCACAAAGTGAGAACATTGAACAAATAAATGCAGAATACAACTTTACCATTGTATTTTACAGTAGACCTGTTAGGGCCAGATGAATTGATACATGTTTTTGTTTTTGTTTTTCAAACCAGTTCCTTAAAATTTTCAATGATATAAATTGCAGATATATTATTTCCACAGTATATATTTCATAGGTGAAACCTACAGAACCAACTAGACAACTTTATTATATATTTAATATACGGTTTATGGAAAGGTTGTATTTTCTGTTAAAATGCTCCATTACTTTAGTCTCTAAAATGCTCTTAGAATCTAATATATAGAAGGAAGTAAATGATTACAAGTGATGTCAAAGTGTCTTTGTTTGCTTGACTACTTAAAGAATAATAAATTTAAAGGAAGAGTGTAGTTAATGAAAAAAAGAATCATCCTTTGGATTTTGCTTTAGAATTAGAATAACGAGAGATAATGAATTCATGTCAATTTAGAGAATGAATCTACATAAATGTAATCTATTTTGAAATAACTAGCAGAGTCTATAATAAATTAATATAGACATAGGTTACGTTTAGCTTTTTTGCTTACATCTCCTTTACTGGTACATGGTTTTCTGGGATAATGGCAGGCTCTTAAAATATGAAATACTGAGATTGGGAAACAGCATAAGCCAGACCAGGTATGTGGTGTATTTATGGATAAATTTAAAATGCTATTTGTTTATGACTACATATTTTGTGTCTTCTAACTTCTTCCAAGACTCTCAGCACTATTAGTATAATGAAAAGTACGAGGAGAGCATACTATAACAGTTATGTGTCTTTTTGCTATGACAAAACACCAAACCAAAACAACTTAACAAAGGAAAAGGTTATTTTGCCTGATAGTTCAACAGTGCAGTCACCTCACTCGGCACACAGAAAGGTGGCAGAAACCCAATTCAGCTGGTCACATCACACCTACACGTAAACAGTACAATTAATGGTGTTTCTCAGCTCCTTTTTTCCCTTTTCATTCCGTCAAGTACCCTAGACTACTGAGCCAGTGGAGGAATGATTGTAGGAATCAGAGTGGAAGGAGGACACCAGTAGAACATGGCCCCTTGAATGACCTCAGCAGGGCTCATATGGGCTCACAGAGACCGATGGGGCAAGCACAGGGTCTGCACATGGTCCTCTGCATATGTTATCGCTGTTAGCTTACAGCTTTAATGAGACCCCTAAGAGTGGAAGTAGGTGTTTCTATGACTCTTTTGCCTGATTTGGGACATTTTTTCCTCTAACTGGGTTTCTTTGTCCATACTTGATATAAGGGCTTAGTGAATCTTGTTTTGTCATGCATGGTTGCTGTCTTTTGGAGGCCTCTTCTTTTCTGGAGAGGAAGTATGGGGAAGTAGATCTCAGGAAAGAGGAGGTAGGGAGAGCTTGGAGGAGTGGAGGGAGGAGAAACTGGAAAGGATGTGTTATATGAGAGAAAAGTCTGTTTTCTGCTGGGAGAAAAAAAAGAAAAAAGAAAAAAAACCTCAATTATTATTTTTTATCTTAAAATCTTCACAATGTTAGAAGAAGGAAGCAGAAAGAATAAAAACAGGACAATAAGGAGGAGGAGGAGGAGGAGGAGGAGGAGGAGGAGGAGGAGGAGGGGGAGGAGGAGGAGGAGGAGGGGGAGGAGGAGGAGGAGGAAATATGCAAAGTGTATGCCCAAGGACTTAAGGCAGGGCTGAGGTGATTTATATACTTAAAATAAGTGAACTTGTCCACTAGATGATATTTACCCATGAGTAAAGTAAATGTATTGTACATGTAGTTTTAGTAACTTTGAGTGTATTTTAGAGTATTACAGCAAGTATTCACGCCAATAATATAGTTATAACCATATTAAAGCACAAAATATGGGCTGCTTTGGTGCCCAAAGAATACATATATATTTATATAAAATTATACAAAATGAAATTTGGCATGCTATTCAGAGATATGTTCCCTGAGGTAGAGCTCCTGTTCTACCTTGGCTCTCACAGCTCTGCCTCTTCAGGGGAAAAAGAAAGAAATTAAGTTACTAAATTAAGTTGCCTGATCCCCCCCCCCCACAGGAAGGTAACACAAAAATTACCAGTGGTTTTATCAGCACTTAAAACCAAAATCAGAAAATGAGCTAGTTTCTTGGCGAAATCCATTGTAAGGAAACAAAATCTTCATTTAATGTTTTTATTTTCTCAAGACAAGGGAGAGTAGTGGACTGAGCCTCTTGTATTTGGCCTAGAAAGAATAGAGGTGGGGAGGGGGAGAGGATAGGTGGTTTCCAAAGAGGAGACCTAGAAAGGGGGAAACACTGGAAATGTAAATAAAGTATCAAAAAATAAACAAAAAAAAAGAAAGGACGTCTCAACGAATTTCCACCCTTTCCATGGCTGTATGATGCTTTATCTTCACTATAGTTCTGTCCATAGCACCTTTCTCCTCGTCTGTTGAATGTTTTTGAAATTATAATATTATGACATCATTTCCTCTTCCTGTTCTTCCCTCCAAATTCTCCAATGATATGTCCTTCTTGATCTCTTTCAAATTCCTTTTTAATTAACTCTTGATAAATGTATATATACACATACACTTTACATTTACATATATATTATATTTATAATACACACACATTGATAGATAGATAGATAGATAGATAGATAGATAGATAGATAGATAGATAGATATGGATATTCATATGGATATGAATATAGAAATAGAAATACATATACATATATAGATAGATATAGATATACATGTAGATATACATATAGATATAGTATGTATATACTAAATATAACCTGGTCAGTATGTGTAATATTACTTGTATTCAGGGCTAAACATTTCATTTGGGTAATCAATGGTGCAGTCTTCCCCAGGGTAGACTAATTTTGTACGCTCGTCGCGCCTTGGTTGATGATAATATTTTAGGTATTGTTGAGGCTGTACAGTATTTCTCTTACCCATTTTGGCATGTCTATTGCTATTGTCCTTGTTCAGCTCATGTTTAGGCAGTCATGTTGGTGAGACTTTATGGTGCAGCTTCTGATGCTACTAGGAGACACTGTCTCACAGCACACCCTCTGACGTTCTGGCACTTACAATCTGTCTACCTGCTCTTCCACAATGTTCCCTGAGTTTGAGGTGCAGGAGCTGGTTTGGTAGATGTATACATCAGAACTGAACTCCAGAAATCTGCATTTTGGCTGTTTGTCATCTTGTTCATTTTGTTGCAAAACGTTTCTTTGATGAAAGGAGTGACAAATATTTTTAATATAGTTCAAGGATTATTCTGTTTTAATAAAGTGGTGGTTGTAGGGTTGATCTCCAATATCAATGACTTCAATAGCGCTGAAGTTTCACTAGATTTCCAGTAGCAGAAATGACTTCTCCCTTATTAATCAGGTATTAAGTCCAAGTAGAGTTGTTGGTTACCACCAAGGTATGCATGCTACTACTACATCTGAGGACTGTCAGGCCAGGCTGGTAGTTGTAGTCCATAGGTATCATGGAAGACACAGCTCTTTTTCAACTATATTCTCCTGTCCTGCACACTAAACATAATTTTCACCATCCTACAGAGACAATTCATCCAAAGTGCAGAATAAAGCTGGTTATTTATAGCTTGTAGACTTTGGTGTCTGAGAAGGCAATCCCATTTAATTTTGGTCGTGTGTGTGTCTGTCTGTCTGTCTGTCTGTCTGTCTGTCTGTGTATACATGGGGCTGTTGTTGTTTTGGTGATATTAATTTTCTGGGGGAAAAATGAGGCTGGTATTCACTAAAAAATTATTCCATTAAATTTTCGAAAGTCAAGGGAAACATTTCAATGACAGTATGGAATGAGAGTCCATATCATCTGAGGCACCAAGAATTACTTACTGAAAATATATGGTTTTGTTTTCACCATAATTATTGCTGCTATTGTTGTGTGTGCATTTTTCAGACCTGGGCTGTAAGAATGATATCATAACTGTGGCAGACTATAGAAAAAAAGAGATATAAATAATGGAGAAAAACAATGCATTGCTATTTTTCTTCTATGATTCTGTTTCAGTACCAGACCTCCTTTATACAGATAATGTATATTATTTTCCGTTTATGTGTGTGTAATGGTAGAAAACATTACATTTCTAAAGGTTTCTCATCATTATTTTTAGTAAGTATTCTTTTATAATATTAAAAGTAATATTTCTCTTAATTTTCTTTAAAACAAATATAATAGTTTGAGATCTGTCAAGAAGCATGAAGTAAATCAAACTGGATATGAAAGCATATAGCTATAACCTGGACACTCACTGTGCTGAACAGCAAGATGGTTAAGAGCTTAAGGCTAACCTGGGCCACATACAAAGTTCCAGGCCAGATGGAGATATGCCAAAGACCAATTCTGGGAGAAAAATCATAAATAATCAAAATACAAAGGCAACTTAGAAATGGAGGTAGGGTCAGTCAGAAATTTCCCAAAAAAATGATCTATAGCAAGCTTGGAAACTGAATTGTACACATTACATTGAATTTTAGTATAAAATTCCAAATACAATGATTATTACAATGAATGCCATATTTGCCTGTTTAATAGTGTTGCTATTTTGTTGGGTGAAAAATCACATAGAAACATTCACTATGCTGTCAACAATAGAAGGGAGAAGCCACTCTGGCATGTTGTATTATAACTAGTTTGGCCAACTGGTCAGAAACAAAGCAGGTTCTTTCTTTTCTTTTGTTCTTTCTTTCTGTCTGTCTTCCTTCCTTCCTTTCTTTTTTCTTTCTTTCTTTCTCACTTTCCTCTTTCTTCCTTTTATACTTATTTTTATGAATATAATTGTTTTGCTCACATGTAGGTCTCTGAACTACTTATATGCCATCAGAGTAAATCATCTCTCGAACTGTAATTGTGGATGGTTGTGAGCCATAGATGCTGGAAATTGAATACACGTGCTCTGCAATAACAAGTATGCTTAACTGCCGAGTCTTCTCTCTAGACCCCAAAGCCTGTGTCTTTATGCTGTATTAGAAAAAACAGAAATGGGAAATCTCAGCTTCTACATACTAATCTCTCTCTCTCTCTCTCTCTCTCTCTCTCTCTCTCTCTCTCTCTCTCT
>CM052709.1:16109780-16126905 GCA_028551405.1 Uromys caudimaculatus
TATATCATATATATAATATATAGTTATATATTATATCATACATATAATATATAGTTATATATTATATCATACATATAATATATAGTTATATATTATATCATACATATAATATATAGTTATATATTATATCATATATATAATATATATATATGAGTGTGTGTGTGTTACAATAACCTTTAGTGTGACAAAATAGGCCTCTGTGCGAAATAGTGGTACAGATAACTTAGAGTAACCAACTACTCTTCACTTAAATTTAGGCCCAGGTCACCAGAGGAAATACAAGCCTACCACTGTCACTCTTGCTAAGAACATGTGATTTAGGAGCCATCAGGCCATGGGGATGAAATGAGTCCTCAGACATGATCAAAGAAGTTTCTTTGTGCAATGGATGGCAGTTGAGAAACTCACAACTAGTAAAAGGT
This sequence comes from Uromys caudimaculatus, assembly GCA_028551405.1. Taxonomy (NCBI): domain Eukaryota; kingdom Metazoa; phylum Chordata; class Mammalia; order Rodentia; family Muridae; genus Uromys; species Uromys caudimaculatus. Next base: position 16,110,203 of record CM052709.1, read on the forward strand.
CAGAGAATAAGTGTCTTGATTTCTCACCATGAAAGGACCATCATAAAACAGGAAACAAAGAATGAGCTCAGGAAGGGACAGAGCAAAACAGCATCATCTAGATGTGACAGGATCTCTGTATTCATGAACTCACATTAGCTGTAATTGCCTGCATAAGATCTCTTGCCAAAAATTTTCTTGATTGATGCTTGATGATAGAGGGCCCAACTGTAGGCAGTACTACCCCTGGACTGGTGGTCATGGGTGGTATAAAAAGGCGGGTTGAACAAGCCATGAAAGCAAGCCAGTAGCATTCCTCCATGGCCTCTGCACCAGTTCCTGCATCAAGGTTCCTTTCCTCAATCCCTTACCTTGATTTTTCTCATCAATAGAGTGATTCCAAGAGTTGTAAGCTGAAATAAATTCCTTCCTCCCCAAGTTGTTTAAGGTCACGATAGTTTAGCACAGAAATAGAAGCTCTAACTAACACATCCACTGTGAGATTGTGCCTTCTAGGTACAATTTTTTTAAAAAAAATCTATATAAAATTTCTGTAAGGATGTATAAGCAAGACCTGTACAATTCCAATAGCACTTAACAGCCCAACATAACTGAGGAAATCTCATTGTTCCCCATCCCTAAATGAAGAGCTATAAACAATTAATAACTGATAAGTATAGAAGAATCTTCCTCAGGATGTACACTTGACTGATTATCCAATATTAAATGGTCAGTACTAAAAATATATAAGTGCAGCCAACACTGAACAGACTCAGCAGATGACATTTGCATATTTATACGAACACATAAAAATGATGGTTATAAAAGAAGTGGGCAGGAATTTGGGAGAGTCAGAAGCAAGTTGTGAAGAGAGGGAGAAAAGGAGGAAGGTAGAAATGATCAAACTATATTTAATAAAATCCAAAAATAAATTTTAAGAAAGACAGATTTCCTTATAAATGTAAATTGAAGCAATTATCTTAGAAAAGAAATAGAGATTGGCCAATGAGAGAATATTCTATAGCGTGGCAAGGGATTTTGATTACATGAGATTGGCATTCTTTAGTGGCTAGCTTAGGCTGGAGATCGCTCTGTGAAAGAGAACATTGAGAGGGTATAGAGGGAAATATGTTATCCACCATTCTTCTATTTATCAGATTTGTGTCTTTAAGCAAAATAAGACTCCTAGCAGCTGTCTAGGAATCCAAAGCCCTACATTGCTGCTATATTTTGCTTTTGTGAAATTTCATATCTGTACTGGTGCAGCATCTGCTGGACGGAGTGAGCCGTCATCTATTTCCATAGCAACATCAACGATGCCTTCTTTTCCTTTAATCCTCACTCAAAAATTCTCAACTATGATCTACCCTCGAAATATGAGTTATTGAGAACAACTCCCTGGCATACTGAGATACTCCTCATCCGGTTCTCTTCCATCTATATTTTAAGAAAGAACTTAATATCCTGGAGAGGATTTTATATTAAAAAATCAAAATATATGTGAAATTGTAGAAATTTATTATAAGAAGTTATTTAACACATAGATTATCTATGCTAAATTTTATATTGATACCTTAGTAGGTTTTTGGAGTAGGTTTTATCTATATATCTATCTGTCTGTCTGTCTATTAATTTATCTATCTGTGATATATATAGATACGTATATATATACACATATATATGTATATATATATATATATATATATAATCAGAATTTAGCTGTTCTTCCATCTTTCAAATTTTACCTTTCAACGCTTTTAAAACAAGACAACATTGGCATTTTTATGGGTTAAGTGAGATAATTAGCTAGCTGTTGCAACATATAATTATCAAACCAGAGTAGTGAAGACTTACTTACCATCAAGCAGCTATGAAACCTGTAAACTTTAAAACTCTTTCGAGTTATTCCCAACCATGGCATAGAATTTCTGAAACTGGTGTTTTGCCTTCTCTGTAGAAAGCAGACATCCTTCTTGCTTCCTTGGTGTGCTGTGTCCCTTTTCTAACTTCTTCCTTTCTGCCCATCTCTGATTTTCCCAGCCTCTAGTGATAACTATTCAACTTTTTCTTCTTTTAACAGCTTAGTTACTACAAATACCTAAGAAAACATAGCATTTTTTTCTTCCTAGACTGCTACTATACAAAGAGAAGAGTTTATTCTTAAGGAGCAATTCCCAGAGTTACCAAGTATAGGAAATTTAATCAACCAATAATTTGACTCATTAGGCTTATATCAATAAAACCCCAAGCATGTTCTTTGCTCACAAGTAACTTAAAGGCTAGATTCATCAAGGGTTAATCAACTATCCCTGAGAAACTTGATCACACAGAGGAAGACAGAGCTGGAACTTCATAGATCATGAAGTCCATTGATGATGGTGCCTAAGCTGTAGCATCTAAGAATTCCTTATGGCTGGAGCCAATGTGCTTGCCCTGGCACAGGACCTACTTCTCCAATATTCTTTTGCCTTTGGGATGCTGGGCAACATCACAATAAATTTCCTTGGCATATAAATAGGCAGAGACGAATTGCTCACTATTTCATAGATAACCTTAAATGATCTCATACATGTATTAGTGCTGCACAGACAAATATTTCAGGGCCAGAAACAATATTTACCCAATTCCAGATCATTTCTGAATATCTCTACTGTGAGTCAAGTTGAATATATACCCAAAGTATAGGCTAATTAAGGAAACTATCATCTGTGTGGGAAAAGTACACATAAAATCATTCTGAAGGCAAGGTATAATATAAAATCTTAGCTTCAGGTATGATTATGTATATGGGAGTCATTTGTTTCTCAGATGTGTCACAGAGTGATTCCATTGCTTGCTCTATCATGTTTAGCATTAATGAAATTTGTCTATGCCCTGCATTCATGTGTCAATCTCTCTTTTGTCACAATTTAGTGAGATAAAAACAAAGAGAGAAGACATTAATCTATCTCTTATATTTTCTCTAAGTCACTCTATAAAATAATATGAAAGTGGTTGAAGAAGACAATTATAAGATTTACTTTTCTCCCTGAAAAGCTTAAAGTACTTATCTGTTGTTATTCAATTGATTTTATAAGATCCTCTTGAGACTTGTGGAAAACAGCTCTTTTGTAACAAGAGGAATTAATGCAGAACACCACATACTGTGTTAGCCCTAAGAACAGGGGTGTGAGTCACAACCTCTGTGTTTATGAAATGTTCTTAGCCTGTTAAGTTACTATTGGCTTTCAAGTGTTTGTTCAGCTTTCTCTTCAATGGGTTGCAGTATAGAAATGATCTAAAAGGCTAAACATTCAAAGGACCTCCATCCTTGAAGTGAAAAAAAAATCATTTAGTGTCAATTAGCTTTATTCATGGATTAATCCCTGTCTTCACCATTCTCATTGAGGGTATGAGGATCCCTGTCAAAGTGTCAAAGCGCAAAGATTAGGCTAAACCATTTAAGAACAGACTATCAAAGTTTTCTTCTTCTATTAAATACCTTGGGATACTTTATTGTGTCTTCCAACATCATAGGCTTTTGATTCTTTATATTTGTCATGGATCTTCTGCTTCTGTTTTATTCCCTATGAGGCGAACGTTATTTGGTTTCCTACTTTTTTGTGTTTTGATGTTATTTGACCTCTTATTACTTTTACTTTATTCTTTTCTCCTTACATATAGTCTCCATCAATCAATCCTCCATGAAATGTCAAAATTAGTTACCTTTTCATTTGAAATTGAAGTTACATTTTTATCTGATGTTGAGGTGTTAGCACTATGTCATGTACTGTCTTCTCATCCTTTGAAAAATTTTTCATCTTGTTTTGCCAATATCTACCAACCTATCTATTTTGGGCTAGATATTAAAATTTTTAAAGGAGGAGAACATTGACTTATCCTACCTCAAATGATAACTAACACTGTTTGTTTATTAATGAGTTCTCTGTTACAGTGTTTAGAATCAACCCTAAGGCCTCAAAATTGCTAAGCATGTGCTCTACCACTGGGCTAATAACCAATCTCAACACAGTGTTTGTGTACTAACCATGTCCATAGTAAATAGACAATAAGAAAATATTAATTTACTAGCTGTCATAAGTGAATTTGAAACCAATCTAATGCTTAGGAAAACATCAAATATTTAAGAAATATTAATTAGCATCTATTAAGATTATAAAATAAAAATATACATTATTATACTTTTAAATAAAAGTATTTGTAAACTCTGATCTTTTAAAGATATTTTTGCATACATGATTCCTTTAAATAGTAGCTTAATTTACACATATTATTTCAGACTAAATATTCCAAACACTAATGCATCCTTTGTATTGATATTAATCACAGCTTTCTCAAGTCTAAAATATTATACTATTTGTCAAGTGGACATTTTACCCTGTTGTTTATTCAGTCACAAATCCAAAGTATGTTTAAAGCCACTGGAAAATTTTATTCTCTTATATTTTTGGTTGTGAGCCTAGCCTTTAACGGCTGAGCCATCTCTCCAGCCCGAAAATTTTATTCTCTACCTATTTGATGGTCACACCCACCCACAATTCTTATTATTAACACAACTATTATGTAAGGTGACAATTGGTCTTGTTCATGATTGTGATCCTTGTTTGCAACTCTTTGCTCTATGTTGTCCTAGAGCATTTCTCTGAGCTTTTTCTATATAGTTCACTGATTTCTTTATCTAACAGCCAATATTCAATGAAACAAATTTATCCAGAGTTATTATCATAAATGTACTGCACTAGCTGTTGTTGGTGAATCCACAATAAACAACAGAATATTTATGAAGTTATAAAATGTGAGTCATTTTATCAGGCTATTCCAGTTTAGAATTTTATCCTAAAAAGCAATCAGACACTGACATTCATGTATAAAGATGCTAGTTGTAGCATTATTTTAAATGTCAAAATGTTCTGAACCTAAACAAGGCAAAGAAGTATAGTCTATTTATAAGCATGGTAACATATTACCTTAAAGATATTTTAGAGGAATATTTTACTGCAAGCATAAATGGGGCAAACAAATGTTATACTGAATGCTTTATGTATTCATTTATTCAAGTGTAATTTTTAGCACTTTATCACATGTAATTCAAGTCATGGTTTAATCAGACATAAACAAAGATGCTACCCTTGTAAGGTTTATGTTTTCATGGTGAAAACAGATAATAAAATGACAAGCAAATAAATATGAAGTAGTAGATATTAATGGTAAAAATAAAGAGAGCTCTGATTCATGTGATACTTTCCCAAGATGACCAGAGAAGACAGAATCAGTCAATTGAGCATATGAGAAAATTCACCTTATATGAAGCAAATATTAAAGGATAGTTATTGAAAATTGCTCAGCACCAAATGATGTTGGCATTCCAGATGAACAAATGAATGAAAGAATGAATAATTCAAGGCCTCAAACTGTGATCTTAGCCTTGCATATAAGTTTTATTGATTAGTTCTACAAAATTACTTCCTACTTTATAACTTAGTTCTACCATTAACCAGGTAAAGTGTCAAGAATTGATAAAACAGAAAAGTTCTGTTATTATACATCCACTGTATCATGAGAACTGAGAGTCAAGAAGCTAGAATATATATGTTCCCAAGTCACTCTAGGGCTTAAACTCAGCTATACGGGCATTTCATATTCAAACTCTCTCTGCTGTGTCTTACTGAAATTATATGACCAAAGACGTATGAGACTGAATATGCTTCCAGGGCAGAAGGAGTGAGGCAGATTCCCTGATAGGCAGACAGGTAGGCAGAGGTACCATGAATAGGTATGAGTAATAGTGAACTTCCAAAGTGGCTGGATTCATCTTCCTCACTCTCCTGACCTAAGACAAAAGCCTGGCAGCTTGAAACAGAGGCGCAGTATAATTGTTCTTTCATCAGTAGTGTCCACTGCTTATGGAGTGGCTACATAACTTTAAGGCCAGATTAGGCATGTTAAGTTCTTTGAAGAATCAGTTGTGTTGGATGGTGTTTTCCTGGGGCAAATAAATGAAGGAGTGTTTTCCTAAAGTGTACACAGGTGAAAGACTAAGGCAAACTTGTGAAGGAACGTTTCACTGATACAGACACAGGAGAGAGGATATTCTGCTAAAACAAACACATGAAAGGGCACGTGATGGAGGATTCTTCGCTAACAACACTCAAGTATTGATCTGCCTTAGATTTCGTAGTTGAGCTCCATTTGTTGGAACTCCTTGGACTCCAGATGGTTGGCTGAGGCAAGACAGTGCTGAGGCAAGACCCTTGATGAGGCAAGGCATGTAGAGGACACATGAGATTTAGAGTGTATAAGCAGGACTCCACAGATAGAGCTTGGCTTGCTAGTACAGCTAGCTGTGCAAAGCATGTGGGTCTTGAGTCTTTGCTCATCTTCGCTTCCCTGAGAGAGGTACAACCTAGAACTTCTGGGATTCCTGCTGGTCCCTCCTGCTGACTTATGACAAGGCTGAGGCCTGGCTGTCTCTATTAGGTCTGCCATCCCTGTTGCTAACCCAACTTTACCTAACTGGATTGCTGGAGTATCTGTGAAGTGTTTGCTAGTGGATGGAGCTGCCTCTGCCCGCTAACCTGTGAACTGAACTACCAATACAACACAAACTGGAGTTGCTCCAAAGACCCTTTCTAAACAGGTCTACTTCCCCCATATCCTTTCTTTCCCACTACCTCTGGTGGGTGGTGGGCTACGAGGAAGGTTAATGCATTTAAAAACCATCACTAAAAATAGGATTTAAAAAAAAATCAAAGTTACAGGCATGTTTAAATAGCAGCTGTGGGCCAGGCAGCTATCCTTTCTTCAAACTGAGGTGTTAATATGGGAATGTGAAAATTTACTAAATTATAAAATGTACTAAGGAAAAAGAGGAAGAAAGGGAAGCAGGGTTAACCACGCAGGAAGAGAAAACCACAAATCCTAAAAGAAAACATAATGTTGGCATAACATCAGAATGAATTTAAATGGCATACAATATCACTGAGGGCAAGGGATATTTTATTCAATTTCATATGGTAATGTTAATTCTGGAACAATGAAGGGTAGGTATAATGTAACATGATTTCCTAATTTTTACTGTTTAACTCAGCATGTCTCTTTTATTAATTAAATAAAAAGGGAGAAACTAAATTTTGCTGAGTTTTGTTAGTTTGTCTGGCTGGTTGGTCCTGGTCTGTTTCAATCAATCCCATGGACAGGCTAAAAGACAAACCTTTCTCTACTATATCCAAAAAATATACCAAGGTTTGTTTTGTTTTGGTTTGGTTTGGTTTTATAAAAGAGCATCATTCTGCTCTCTTGATTGCATTGACCTGGAACCCAGGAACGTGGGATGTATTCAAGAAACAAGTCCTTGCTGAATTAAGATTACACACTATATTCCGGAGGGAGGGGGTACAAAGATGCCTTATTAATATTAGTTCTCAAACCCAGATGGGTCTCCCTTGGTACACTTAGTTCCTCCTAGCACTTCTTACCCTGCTTTTGTCCCCAAACTCTCCAGCCTAGGGACTGGACTTCTCTTCTCCCAGTCTCTGGTCCATATAAACTCAGTCATTTTGCACACAGCATCTCTGGGTTCTTCTTCCTCTGCTTGCCTCTTGGTTTCTTGGCCTCTTGGCCTCTGCGTTCCCAGGTACTCTTTTTGTTCCCTCTCCTCTCACTTCTTCTCTCCTCCTCTGCCCAGGGCCCTGTTCAATGGGCCGGCCATGTTCAGTCTGGAGCCTTCTACATGCTTCTGGCTGCTTTCTTCCTCAAATTTACAATAAACCTTCTCTTCCATCCATCCCTCGCATCATGTCCTAGTTTCCTTTTTACTGTTTTTTTTTTTTTTTTTTTTTTTTTTTTTTTCTCGTTCCTCTGGTGCTGAACCAGAAGTAATTATAGAGACCACTAGGTTGACCATTATTTTAACATCAACAAAAGGGCTGGAATGTTAGTATAAAACTCAGGAAAAATGGCTAACTAAAATGCCTATTATTTAACATATCAAAGGGATGCTGGTGTCATGGATTCTCAGCAACTACAGGTTACAGAATCATCCTGGCCATCATACTAAACTCCCCAGCTACTCTGATTCATACATAACTAAGGCTCTTTGGTTGTGCTGGCATACTCTGAATTACTGACATCAGGGAGAGGATATTCAGAGTTCTCATGTCTCCCTCTACCAGCTCTCCATGGAGATTATTTGAGGAGAAAATATAGGGATTGATTCCAGCCCTGAAAAACAGCTTTGAACTTAGAAGAACCTTTCCTAACACTTTAGTATTTCTGTCTTACCAGTCTGCCATTCTCTCTGTATTAATACTTGGAGTATCCTAGAATCTTCTGTATAATTTTTTCTAAATCTTGGGGCTAAAAGGAACCTCCTTTTCCCTGAGGGCAAGAGAATCTTCTGTCCAGGAGGTTGGCATGTTTACTAATCAAATATTTAGAATTTTGGGTTGAATATATATATATATTGCATACAAGAGCATTGACACCCACCTCTTCTAGAACATATGGCTAGCTACTTTTCCTTCCCCTGCTCTATTCTTCAGTACAGCCGTGATAGTGGGCTATCACATTGACACTGGTAGTTTTGGTTGAAGAGTTAGGGCAGAAATAGGGTCTGGAGAGATGGCTAAGATATTCCCATCACTCACATGGAAGCTCACCATTGTCTTGGCATTAGAATTAGTAGATTCAAATCCCATTTCCAATCTCTCCCTGCTCCAGGCATGCAAGTGACATGCAGACCTAGACGCAAAACAAACATATAAACAAGCAAATGAAACACATAACATTTTTTAATTAAAAAATACTTATTTGATCTCTTTCTCCCTGCAATGGTTTTCTTCGGCTTAGCAGGTCACACTCCAAAGTTTAGTTATTAAATCCCAGATTCATCAGTATCTAAGAAATTAAGATTCCTCAAGGTTTCTTTTTCTGTATAGTCTATAGCTAGCGTCTAAATATGTCCTCCATTGTCAACACTGGAGGCTCTTTATTACTACCTTGCTCAGTGTTTAGTAGTGCTTTGCAGGTTGTAACATTTCCATACCATCTACAGTTACTCTCTAAGCAGCACATTCAGCCCCTTCCTGTTGTCTTTCAAAGCTTATATCACTATGCCTCTGTGGGTTTCTGAACTCTCTGTTTCTAAGCATATTGGAAACTTCTGGGGAAAAAATTATACGTTGCCTAGCACTAAAGTATCTTAGTTACGGCCCACTCTTGTTCCACCTTACTATGTAAGAACCTATTTCTTGGGCTTGTGCATTTCTGAACAGCTATTTCTCTCCAATCCAAAGCTATTTGAAAGGGTTGAGTATTTCTGAATATTACTAGCTGGTATATCTTAGTATGTTTTGATTGCAGTAACAAAATGTCATCAGCCCAGTGGCTTACAAACAACAGATAGTTACTTCTCTGTATAAAAATGAATGCAGACTCAAAGGTCAAAGTACCTGCATAATTCATTGCAGAGGGATACATGTTTCTTTGCTCATAGGTTGAGCTTTCTAACTGTGTTCTTATGACATGAAGACCAAGGCAGCTTTCTGAGACATTAATCTCATTTATGAGGGCCTTAGCATCATGACATCTGCAGTAACTTTGCAAACGTTCAAACTCTTAACATGCCCTCATTATGGACTAGGATTCAGCATAGACATTTGTAGAATGGTGATGTTTTATACCTAAACTCATAGATGATTAAAGTAACCCATATCTGTTTATCTCTTTTACTTTAACAAATTGCAAAGTTATTATATTCATGTACTCTATACTCTCACTTCCTTATTTATGAGATAAGCAATTTTCTTGTTATATTTTATGATAACTAATTCAATTATAAAATAACTCAGCTGTATTTTCACTTTAAAATGTATTATATATTCAATTATAAAATAATTCAATTATATATTGTTAAAAATATCTCAAAAGTCAATGTGCTATGAAGTGCCTGGGGATCTTGGTTACCTTAGTTTCTGTTTTTTATTAGGTCTGGAGCACAGCTTGTGATTCATCTAAATTTTCTGAATAGTGGTTGGCCTCCTTATTCACTGACCATACCAACACCATCATAAAACACAATCTTAATTGGTCTTTCCTTTTGCTCTAAGTGGTTTGTGAAGACAATGGTCCATGACTCCCAGGAAATGAGAGCTAGAGACCTGCTGTAGTTTACTAAACCTCTACTAATCATTGCAGGATTCCTCCAAGATAATGTTTACTTCCCTTCTTCTGTTGAGTTCACCCCTGACTGCTGACAGTTAAGTGACATTTTGGAGGAACTGTCCAGTTCTGGCTATTCCTGCACTAGCGGAATAGTTAGCTGCATTTTCATGGTGAACTCACTCTCCTGACCAGTCATTGTTTGGTTCAAAGTCATTTTCCAAAGTAAGTATCACTGGCTTAACTTCTGTGAGACTTTGAATATGTCATAGGAAGAAAATAATCGGGCACATATGTTGAGTTCTAACTCTTTCATGAAACCAGCTTTATAGATCTTAATGATTTTACTTCCCCTTGCACACCCAGCACACCTCCTACCTTTAATAATTAGATATTTTTTCCTATTGTGTTTTTTTAAATCTCCACAGGCAGTTGTCTTTCCCTACTTGATCACAATTTTCTATTCGCTTCAAACGCTATTTCCGTCTCCTTAATAAAAATAGCAAATCATGTCATCATTTACATAGTTATCTTTCCTTAGCATGTACCTGATGCAGGCAAAACTAACCACATACTTATGTATATAGTTTCTTGTGTGTTTTGTGTGTGCACGCTTCAAAAGAAAGAACGGTATAAATCACAGATTTTCAGTAATTAACATAAATAGACATACAATTAATGCACATTGAATAGTACAATAAATAAATGAATTGTAGGAATGTAATGTAGACCTTATGTATATAAACTAATAAAATATTAGCACAAATATCAGCAACAATACTTAAAAGTGGGAATATGTAATTACTAACTTTGATCCACAGCTACCAGCAACTAAAACTAAGAGAAAATAAATTTGCTTTTAAACTATTTTGTCTCTAAAAGTATGGTGACTCAACTCAAGAAAAGTAACACACTGAGGCAAAACATTTGAAAGGCAGTACATGAGAACATTTGCATAACAAATGTCAAAATATTCAGTGGGAAAATAGTCTTCCACAATTTGTGCCAGGGCAAGTGGCTATCAACATACAAAAGAATGGTGGTGGCTATTATGTAACTCGGAATAAATCATGTGTCCCAGTGTACAAAGGGAAACAGAACTATACAGCATTGTGACCTTGAATGAATAAGTGTTTTCTGAGATATGACTCAAAAAGCAAAATAGAAAACAAAGGGGGTGGACAAAAATATAGATAAATTACACAAAGCAATTCTTTTAACTTATGCTTCATAAAAGTGATTCAAAACTCAAAGAAAGAATCCCTGCGTCTGAAATTACCATATCTACAAAGGGCTTAGGTGTCTAGTATGCCCTCTCAACTCTTATCCTCGAACAGTATAAAAGTAACTCAATTCAATGTGGCCAAAGTTGACTTGAATTTACATTTTATAACAACACACACACACACACACACACACACACACACACATACACATACACACACACACACACACACACGTGTGAGTGTGTATTAATCTCATATATATAACATAAATATATCTTAATTTCAGTTATTTGTAAAGCTATCACTCATAACTTACATAAGCTAATACTTAGCTTCTAGGATGGCTCTCATCAAAGGGATAATGACAGTGTTGGTATCATTTTGACAATTCTTCATAAAGTTAAACACAGAGTTACTACATGACACAGCAAGTTTTCTCCTAGGTAGGTCTACAAATTTAAAATGTCTTCATCAAAATTTCTATAAAGATAATCATAGCATCAGTATTCATAATGTCCATTCAATAATAATTACCAACAAGCCCTGCTTTGTTAACTGTAAAACACATCAGCAAAATGAGATTCACACAGTAGAATATTATTTTACCATTGAAAGGAATGAAAGTACTAACATAGCTTTGACCTGTGTGGATCTTATAAACACTGAATTACATGAGAGAGGCAAAATAAAGATTATATACAACATCATACAATTTATATGAAAGACCATATATGTACTAGTGATTGCCAAAGGCTAGTGTAAGGGAAGAATATGGAGCAGCTACTAAAATGTGTAAAGAGTTTTTCCACATGAAGAAAATGGTCTGTGATAATATCTTGGTGATGCTTGTAGGGTTTCTTGATTATGTATGTGTTCTACTCAATTACAAGCCACTAAGTAGAAAATTCAATGTCATGCTTTTAGCAATAGTCTACAACAGATCAATGTTAATAGGAAAATAATATAAAGATGCTGCACAGTCACAATGGAGAGGCTTGATGAGATTTCAGAGGCCTAGGAAATATTCCACAGATGTAAAACAACATCAGAAGGTAGGACATGGCTCTCAGTGTGAATGTGTGTGTCAAAGAACCACTGAGCAAACTTTGAGAAAGTAGATTAGACTTCATTGTTGTGACCAAATACCAGGAGAAATTAATGACCTAATTAAGTAAAAGAAGAAGGCTCATAGTTTCTAAGGTTTTGTTTTGAGGTCCTCTACCATGTGGCTGTTTTGACTTTGAACCATTGTTAAAAATGAAAATTATGTATGTAAAGGCAAGTGGAAAGTGATGCTTCATTTGGGGTAGACAGGAAGCAGAAAGAGAAAGGAAGAGGTGATCCAACTTTCAAAGACAGGCCTTCAGACTTCAGTGATCTATTTCCTCCAGCTAGTCACCACCTTCTTTCTCAACATTTATTTTAATATTTTGTTTTTATATTTTCCATATGAGTAGTCTTCTTCTCATTTTTAATTGGTTATTTTATTTATTGACATTTTCAAATGCTATCCCCCTTCCCAATTTCCCCTCCACAAACCTCCTATCTCCTCCCTGTCCCCCTGCCTCTATGAGGGGGCTCTGCTACCCATAGGAAGAACAACAATGGGTAGTTATTTAAACTTTTTCTTCCCCATACTTTTCTCTAACATTTCTCATTCCACTAGCAAGTACCTTCCAACCTTATGATCATTTCTTTTTCAATTACTATTATGTATGTGTTCTACTCAATACACTTAGTTTTGTTTTTATGTGAGTGTGTTTACGGATGGTCACTTGGGAAAAACTACAGACAATTAATGATTCCTAAGGGGAGTTCTTCATGGCTGTCCAAATTAGAGCTTGTCCAATCCCAAGAGGGACAGAGCTTCTAAAATGTTGATACCTGCACAAATAGCACTCACTACCTATAGGAGACCAAGCATTTATAATGCCAAAAGGCGGGACATATTCATATTCAAACCACCAAATGTGCTATGGTGTTGTGTAACACACAGTTTAAAGAGAAGAGCTGATGAAAGAAGGCAGAGGGGGCATACAGTTGTGTAAGGACTGCAAGTATAATTCTTCCAGACTCTTTCAGGATACAGAAGAACTGCTAAGCACGTGTGACAATGCGTTAGAACTGGAAAAGGATAGATAGTTTGAAGGAGAAGAAAGCAGTCTTTCAGAACAGTCCTCTGAAAATTCAGATGAGAGATTATCATAGTCTTATTAAGGAAATGGCATCAATACTGAAGAGAATACAGAATATGTTCTAAATGGGTCATATGAATACTAGTTGTTAGAAGAAATTTTAATATTTAGTTCAGGTAAGGAAATTATTCATGGTCTTTCCAGTCATGGGGATTAGTCATGATTTCACAAAGATTCCCTCAATGCTCTCTCTGTATAACATAATTATGAAAAAAATTTTACATATATTCCTTTTTTCCTACTTCTTACAGTTCAAAGAATTTGCAAAGCTCCAGATTTTCTGTTGTAAATGCTTTACAAGTCAGTAACAAATAGCAATGTCATGTTACAAATGACATGGTCTAATTTATTATGAATTAATAATACTCATTATGTTTATAAATTATTTGTATAGTGCATTTTAGTGGGCACCTAGGTAAAATTTGACTATTGTGAATAATACAGGAATCAACAAAAGAATCAAAATATCTCTTTGATACACAAACTTACTGTCTTCCAGACATAGATCCAGTAATAGGTTAACTGAACTAGGTACGAAGGCAAGTATTTCATGACTTAATTTATGTAGAAATTAAAAACATTGACTATATAAACCTGGAAATGTAAATATAGTGTAGGTAGGGGGGGATATATCACTATGTGATTCAAAGAATACAATAGAGAAGAATAATAAATCTCCAGTGATCAATGTCAGAAGAAATAATGTATGTGTGTGTGAGAGTGAGAAAAGATAGATATAACCTCTTCAAACCTGCAAAGATAGTGGATGTCATGTATTCAATGAAAAAACTAAAAAAACAAACAAATCAAAACATGATTATGTGAGAGAGTACGTCCAGAAAGATTTAGTCATTCCATATGATAGATTGTTATGGAGCACATGATATAAAACCAAAATATATGTTCATGTTTATAAAAGTTTCCAAACATAAAATGAACACAAACACATGCATACATGCATACATCAATACTGCAGTTGGAGAGATGGGTCAGTGGATTGCAGGTTGAATTACTGATATATATATATATATATATACAGTATTTATATATATATAGTATTTACAGTATATATATATAAATACTACACTCATATATATATACATACATATATATACATATACATATATACACACACATATATATATGTAAATACTACACTTTATTCAAAAGGTACAAAGTATATATAACAAAACATTGTTATACATACATACATATATATACATATATATATATATACACACATATATATATATGTAAATACTACACTTTATTCAAAAGGTACAAAGTATATATAACAAAACATTGTTATATCTTATTTCAGGGTGTTCACATAGTTTTGACTGATTGATTGATTGATTGGACATTTACTTTATTTACATTTCAAATGTTTTTTCCTTTCCAGATCTCCACTTCAGAAACCCCCTATCTCATCTCCCTCCCCCTGCCTCTATGAGGGTGCTCCCCTACTCAGCTACCCTCTCCAGTCTTCCCTCCCTAGCATTCCCTTACACTGGGGCATCGAACACTGCCACTGATGGCCAACAAGGCCCTCCTCTGCCACAGATGCAGCCAGCACCATGTGTCCCTCCATGTGTATTCTTTGGATGGTGGTCCAGTCTCTGGGAGTTCCGGGGGGTTTGGCCAGTTGACATTGTTGCTCCCTCAATGAGACTGCAAACCTCCTTAACTTTGTCAGTCCCTTCTCCAACTCCTCCATCCGGGACCCCACACTCAGTCCAATGGTTGGTTGCGACCATCCACCTCTGTATTTGTCAGGCTTTGCGTGAAACTCTGAGAAAACAGTTTATCATGCTTCCATCAGCAAGCACTTCCCAGGATCCACAAAAATGTCTGGGTTTGTTGGCTGGATATGAGATGTATCCTCAGGTGGGGCAGTCTCTGGATGACCTTTCCTTCAGTCTCTGTTTCACACTTTATCTCCATATTTCCTCTTGTGAGTATTTTGTTCACCCTTCTAAGAAACACTGAAGCATCCAAATTTTGGTCTTTCTTATTCTTAGGATTCATATGGTCTCTGATTTGAACATTGGGTATTACGAACTTTTGGGCTAATATCCAATTATCAGTGAGTACATACCACATTTGTTATTTTGTGACTGAGTTATGTCACTCAGGATGATACTTTAAAGTTCTCTCCATTTGCCTGCGCACTTCATGAAGTTGTTTTTAATAGCTGAGTAGTATTCCACTGTATAAATGTACCACATTTTCTGTACCCATTCCTCTGTTGACAGACATCTGGGTTGTTTCCAGCTTCTGGCTATTATGAATATGGCTGCTATGAACATAGTGGAGCATGTGTCCTTACTACATGTTGGAGGATTTTCTGGGTATATGCCCAGAAGTGGTATAGCTTGGTCTTCATGTAGTGCTATGTTCAATTGCTTGAGTATCCACCAAACTGATTTCCAGAGTGGTTATACCAGCTTGCAATCCCACCTACAATGGAGGAGTGTTCCTCCTTCTCCACATCCTCGCCAGCATCTGCTGTAACCTGAGTTTTTGTTTTTGTTTTTGTTTTTTTTTGTTTTTTGTTTTTTGATACTTTATTTACATTTCCAATGTTTCCCCTTTTCTAGGTCTCCTCTTTGGAAACCCCTATCCCTTCCCCCTCCCCGCCTCTATGAGGGAATTCCACATCCCACCCACCCGCCGACCCATTCCCATATTCCCACCTTGACATTCCCCTTTATTAGGGCCTCTAACAACCTCAAGCCCAAGGGCCTCTCCTCTCTCCCTGATAGCCAACAAGGCCATCCTCTGCCACATATATGGTCTGAACCATGGGTCCATAGATGTGCATTCTTTGGTTGGTGGTCCAAACTCCAGGATGACCGGGGGGGGGGGGGGGGGATCAGGCCCATTGACGCTGTTGCTCCCTCCTTGGGGCTGCAAACTCCCTCAGCTCCTTCAGACCTTTCTCCAACTCCTCCATCTGGGACCTCACTCTCGGTCCAGCAGTTACTGTTAAGTGAAACTTGGGCATTCTGAACTTTTGGGCTAATATCCACTTATCAGTGAGGACATACCATGTTCGTTCTTTTGTGACTGAGTTACCTCGCTCAGGATGATATTTTCAAGTTCCATCCATTTGCCTGCAAATTTCATTAAGTCATTGTTTTTA
>CM052709.1:16127405-16177264 GCA_028551405.1 Uromys caudimaculatus
TGTAACTTTTAGGTTTGTGTGGCTATCTTCTTTTGAGTTTGTTGAAACATTACTTTCTTGTGTTTTCTAGAGTGTGGTTTCCCTCGTTGAGTTGACGTTTATCATTTATTATCCTTTGTAGGGCAGGGTTTGTGGAAACATATTGTATAAATTTGGTTTTGTCATAGAATATTTTGGTTTCACCATCTATGTTAGTTGAGAGTTTTGCTGGGTATAGCAGCCTAGGCTGGCAGTTGTGTTCTCTTAGGGTCTGTATGATTTCTGCCCAGGATCTTCTAGCTTTCATAGTCTCTGGTGAGAAGTCTGGTGTAATTCTGATAGGTCTGCCTTTGTATGTTACTTGACCTTTTTCCCTTACTGCTTTTAATATTCTTTCTTTGTTTTGTGTATTTGGTGTTTTCACTACAATGTGACGGGATGAATTTCTTTTCTGGTCCAATCTATTTGGGGTTCTGTAAGCTTCTTGTATATTTATGTTCATCTCTTTCTTTAAGTTAGAGAAGTTTTCTTCTATGATTTTGTTGAAGATATTTACCGGTCCTTTAAGTTGGAAATCTTCACTCTCTTCCTTACCTATTATCCTTAGGTTCTGTCTTCTCATTGTGTCCTAGATTTCATGGATATTTTGGGTTAGGAGCTTTTTGGGTTTTGTATGTTCTTTTACTGTTGTGTCGATGTTGTCAATGGTATCTTCTGCTCCTGAGATTCTCTCTTCTATCTCTTGTATTCTGTTGGTTGCATCTATGACTCCTGATCTCTTTCCTAGGTTTTCTAACTCCAGGGTTGTCTCTTTTTGTGATTTCTTTATTGTTTCTATTTCTATTTTTAGCTCCTGGATGGTTTTGTTCATTTCCTTTGTCTGTTTGATTGTGTTCCTGTAATTCTTTAATGAATTTCTGTGTTTTCTCTTTAAGGGCTTTTAGTTCTTTACCTCTGTTCTCCTGTGTTTTTTAAGGGGGTTAATTTCTTTCTTAAAGTCTTCTATCATCATCATGAGAACTGATTTTAAATCTAAGTCTTGCTTTTCTGGCGTATTGGGGAATCCAGTGCTTGCTGTGGTGGCAGAGCTGGGTTCTGATGATGCCAAGTAGCCTTGGTTTCTGTTCCTTAGGTTCTTGCCCTTGACTTTTGCCATCTTGTTAACTCTGATGTTAGCTGATCTTACTCTGTCTGGCTATTGCTTTTCCCACCTTCAGGCCTCTGTATCAATACTCCTTGAAGACTAGTTCTCTCTGAGAGGTGTTTTTTCCACGCTCCTGGGAGAGTAACTTTCTCCTGGTGCTGCTTGACTGTGAAACCCTGGTGGCCCAGGCAGAGGTCTTCTGCCGCCAATGGGATCCAGGAGGTTCCTATGCCCGCCTACCTCAGTCCCTGTGTCTCGAAGGTTTGGGGCGGTTCCTGGTGAGCTGTGGATCTTGTCTTGGCCCCACTCTTAGGTTCCTGTGTCCTGATGGTTCCGGGTAAGTCCCTCTGAGCAATGGCGCTGATTTTACCCCCACTCACAGGCTTGTCCACACTACTGGGAAGCTAGCTTTCTCCCAGTGCTATTTGAGTATGGAAACCTGTGGTACAGGCTCAGGTCCCTGGCCACAGATGGAAACTGGAAGCTACATTTTTTAGTTTAAACATAATTACATCATTCCAGTCACTCTTACTCTCTTCAGCCCTTCCTTAAATTTTGGCATCTTTTTCTTTAGTTGTTTGTGTGTGTGTGTGTGTGTGTGTGTGTGTGTGTGTGTGTGTGTGTGTATGTGTGCGCACGCGAGCATGCGTGAGTGGGCACAAATGTGCACGCCTATATATATAAATGCAGCCTACTCAGACTATGTAGTATTCTTTTTGTACATGATTTCAGGGCTGACCACTTGCAATTAGATATAAACTAAGGGTCACATCACTAGAAAGAACTATTTCTCACTCAACATTCACTAGTTGCCTATTGTGATGGCTATTCTTGGTTTTTATCATGCTATTTGAACTGGGATAAAGTGAAGTCTCAAAATTGTTTCAATTTGCTTTTTACTAATTGTAATGAATGATAATTTTTTCGAGATGTTTCTCAGCCATGTTATTTATTTCTTCCTTTGAGAACTATGTTCAGATCCCAAGCATATTCTTGAAATGGGTCATTGTGTTGTTGTTGTGGTTGTAGTTGTCGTCATTGTTGTTGTTATTGTAGTTGTTGTTGTTGTAGTTGTACTCTGTTTCTTGAGATGTGTGTGTGTGTGTGTGTGTGTGTGTGTGTGTGTGTGTGTGTGTGTGTGTGTGTGTGAATATGAATGTGGCTAGTCCTGCAGAGACCTGATATGCTTGAAGGAGTGTAGCTGCGGCGAAGAAGACTTAGAGGAGGGCTCCCCTTCTCAAAGGAGAAGGGAAGGGAAGAGTGAAGAGAGGTTCTGCAGGATGGGGGTTCTGGGAGGAGAGAAGGAGTGAAGAAATTAACAAATAATAAAAAATGAAAAGATCTCTCTCTGAACTCTTGGATCTGAATTGTCACGAACCACACTCCACTGTACTGCCTCTCAACTCACTGATTCAGCAGCATTGACTGACTACAACTCAGAGATCTGCCTGCCTCTGATTTCTGAGTGCTTGGATAAAGTAGTGTCCTGCCATGCCTCTACCTAAGCTTTTGTTTACTTGAAATTTGCTCTGTACCAGGCTGGCCTGGCCCTCTGAGATCTGTTTGCCTCTGTCTGCTAGGATTAAAGGCATGACTGTATTTGAGCAGAATCATATAGACCTAGAAGGTCTTTGGATGTGACTCCTTGCCAAAACAGCCATGTTTCTGGATTAAAATTCCTCTACAAATATTAGTTATTCATAAACCTTTACATATGAATGTTTATTTTTTCTGAAGAAAGTAGAAATCTGAAGAAAATTTCCCCTTTAAATTATATTTTGTGTTTACTAAGAAAAATTGCTTTAGATTCTCAAAGTTTACTACTGATCAATAATTCAATATTCTACAGATATTAGTAACATTTGCCCAAGCAATGTCTGAGGAATGATATTTTTAAATTATATTAAATGTTTTGTGATAGTTAATGTTGGTTGTTAACTTGGCTAGTCCTGGAATCAATTAAATGGCAAACAACTGTTTAATTCTGTAAAAAATTTTCTTGATCAGGTTTTTTGTTGTGGAAAAGTCCACCTTAAATATGACTGGAACATTCCCATGGCATCCCATTTAAAATGAGATAGAAGAAGAAAACTGCTTTTTGCTTGTTACTTTCATTTTTTTTTTTTTTCTGTTGAGTTTGTCTATCTTGCTGCCATCTTCCTTCACTGACATTAGATCAGCTTCTTTGGGCTGCCAATGTAAATCAAAGATCAACAGTTCTCTAGGAATACCTCTGGCCTTCAGCACCAGATTGGTACTGCTGAGAAAACTGGCCTCTGAACTGAGCAACTACAATGTTCTCAGCCTCTTCAAAGTCAGACAGTCATTGTTAGACTGCCCAAATGGTATCACGTAAGAAAAACTAATCAAGTTCCTTCTACATGCTATAAGTTTTTCTTTAGAGACACCTGACTAATACAATGTTTAATCATGATAATTAATTTGAGGAAGTTATAAGAACTCTGGAAATGAATCCAAGCTGTGCTTTAGAGAGAGATTTTAGATTAAGGTAATTGCAGTGGGAAAACCTATCTAAAATGTTAATGTCACCATTTTCTCTGGCACACTGAAGTGTAACCTCAACTTGGGAGTTCAAATACAGCCTTGTTTTCTTAAATTGTTATCAACAAGCGTTTTGTCACAACAATAAGAAAAATTATTATATATATTTATAATACATAATCACATATTTTATATATGTAATATATTTTATTTATATCCTGTTACTAATGAACTTAGCATTGGTAATTTGATAAAAATAATATGTTCTAGATTTCCTCATCTGCTCTCCATATATATATGTGTATATGTACATATATATATGTGTGTGTGTGTATGTATGTATATGGCAGTGGTTTGTTTGTTTTATTAATAACTAACACATAAGCTAAAATTATGTAATCTTCTCTTCTTCCTAAATAGTTATAGATACTCTACCTCCTTCTCTCCATATATCATCAGGGAATATATATATATATATATATATATATATATATATATATATATATAATTATTTTCATATGTTCACTAAATTGTGATTTTTTTCATAATATTAATTCCTCACAATTCAACACTTGGCATTGAATTAAAAGATGATTTTACAGGGTTCTTTTTTTTTCATTATGTGTATCACTTTAGAAGTATACAAAGTACATATTTGCATTTTGTTCAATATTCTATAGTCATATCTACAGTACAAACATTGTGAGTATTCCAAGATTCAGCTAATAATAAGTTCCACTTTAAGCTTCTCATGTGTCCTTTTATATGGACATCTGCCTTAGAGTTTTTATAGCTGTGATAAAACCCCATGACGATAAGACAAGTTGGGAGGAAAGGGTTTATTTGGCTTACCCTTCCCTATCACAGGTCATCATCAAGGAAATCAGGACAGGAACTCAAACTGGACAGTATCTAATACAGAGGCCATAGAGGGATACTTCTTAATAGCTTGCTTCCCATGACTTGTTCATCTCACTTTCTTGTAGAACCCAGCACTACTAACCCAGGGATGGCACCACAGACAATGGGTAAGGCCTCACAAATTAATCACTAATTAAGAAAATGCCTTACAGCCAGATCTTATGGAGGCATTTTTTAAAATTAAGATTCCCTCCTTTCAAATAACTCTAGTTTGTATATCAAGTTGACACAAGACTAGCAAATACAACAACCATCATCCCTTAAGCACTATTACATTTTCAAGATGAATTTGTTTTTCTTGTTGTGGTGGTGTTTTGTTTGTTTCTTTTTATAGTTAACATACATCCTAAAATTATGTAATCTGCTCTCCTTACTAAATAGTTATAGATACATACTGTAGATATATCTGTCATTTAAAAAAAATACTTCTCAATTTAATGGGCAAAGATGCATATGTGTCCATATTTATTTTATTGAAAAGGCCCACTCTTATTCTGTATAAATAGAAGGTTTATGACTGGAAATATATATATATGGTGTGTGTGTGTGATTTGAGATCTTCATTAATATCTACATGATAGTATGTTCTATACTAATTCAATGCATAACTATGAGAAATTGCTATTTCCTTTTTATAGACCTAAAATTGGTTTTAATGATACATTCCTGTGTAAAGAAGCCAAATTATGCTCCCGTATCTTTAATAAGTAAACGCAAGTTACCACTGAGGATATTAGCAAATTACTGAGATTAATTTTGCTATATTTAATAAGAATGTATTTTCTGCACATTTTAAACAGAATGGAAGGAATATTGAACTTAATGCAAAATATAATGGTTGGAGATATGAAGCAGAATAAAATAATGTAAAGTGAGCATGGGAATTAGATACTGTAAGGATGACCTAGGCTTATTGCAAGTTGGTCTAATTTTAACCCTTTCTATTGTTTATATTTAAATATTTAAGATGGAAATTTACCATGTATACTTTATTTGTACTATAATAGTCAAGACTATACCAATATCGTCCACTTTAATGTTTTTAAAAATGCACAACTATTACATGATTTTTAGCAAAGTTTAGATTAAGGAATTGAAAGATCTTCCCTCTGTTTCAGAAATATTTAATACTCTATAAATCTTAGTATATGACTATTTTTAGAAAGTATATGGGTAAATACTTAATCAATGTTTTATTAAAAGTGTTGAGAGTAGAAAGCTATTATTATTTGCCTTTATATATTGGCACTTGTATTGAAATCTTAAACAAGGCTGCTAAAATACGGGCTTAGCACACATGAAGCTTGTTTCAATCTCTAGCATGATCATAAAAGGAAGGAAAAGATATATTATTCATCTGTTAAGATCTTTCTCCTTGAAAATTCACAAGATTTTTTTTTCCCAACTCTTGGCAGATTTTAGAATTTAGTCAATCAGTGCAGAAATTCTTCTGAGTTCTTGCAGAAATTCTGTTGTTTATTAACATAAGACCCATATGCTTTAAATACCTAATGTGAGAAGTGGAAAGTTACATCTCTGGATAATGTAAAAATTGTTCTTTAGTCTCACTCACAGGGCATGTAGGAGATTACATTGAATTAATTGACAATAGCACTATCTAAAAATAGTTCCTATTATTATAAAATTATTAGTTTAATGAAACATTTTGATTCATTATATATGGACTTTACTAGCTATATATAAAAGGATCAAAAGTCCCTAAATTAAGAGACAAGTGGCATGTATTGCATGCTGTTCCATGGATGAGAGCAGAAGGGTCTAATGAAAGGAAGGCAACAAGTCTCAGGAG
Organism: Uromys caudimaculatus; assembly: GCA_028551405.1. Taxonomy (NCBI): domain Eukaryota; kingdom Metazoa; phylum Chordata; class Mammalia; order Rodentia; family Muridae; genus Uromys; species Uromys caudimaculatus. The sequence continues at coordinate 16,133,762 of CM052709.1, forward strand.
GAACTGGGAGAAGGGAGAGAAACATTGGGGTGAAGTGAGGACAGGGTCTAACAATATACATGTCTGAAAAGCTCACTGTGAAAATAATGTATTTTTATTTGAACAAAAATTAATAATGTTTTAAAAATAAAGACTAAATATGAATATTGAGTAATATGGTATTTTAGCCAGTCCTTTGTGATTTGAACAGTTATAATCTTATCAAGCTTTCTGTGTATTTTCTCTGCAGTGTCAGAACCATTTTGGAACATAAAAAGGTTGTTGTATGTGGTTTTGACTTCCTGTTGAGTTCCCTCAGTATAGAATGTTGCCCTAAGAGCAAACGGATCTACCCACACTGTACTCAACACCTACATCATTTTAACAAATTCTATACAAATTTTCCATATTGAAGAGTAATTGCTCTATTGCCTCTATGATCTGTACTATTCTTTGTGTAAAAGTAAATATCTGAACATTATAAGAAGAAAAAAATATTCTAAGGTTATTAGATAAAAACTAATGAAATAAACATCTGATCATCTTCATATATGTAGATGACATATACTAATTTAGTGTTAAAAATTGATATATTAGGCTGAGAAAGTAAAACCATTAAAAGTGTTCTGTGCTAATGTTCCATTTAGGGATGGCAGTACATAATTCTGTGAACATTTTAAAAATAATGATTGTATATTTTTACTATACATTTTTTAAATGTAAATATATTTTGATCATATTCTTCCACCCCCTCCAGTCCTACTAGATCCTATCCCTATCCCTACCCAAATAACTTTAAGTTCTTTCTACAAAAAGAAACAGAAACAAAATACAAATCCTCCCAAAACACACACACACACAAAATCCTGTCTTCCCAAAACAAACAAGCAAAGAAAAACTCACTGAAATGTAAACAAATAAAAGCATACATGCGCACAATATGGAGTTCATTAAATATTCCTGAACATGAAGCCTGTCCTGGAGTGAGTGATATATCCAGTCCATCTCTATTGGAAAAAACTGAATTTCTCTCTCATGCAGATATAAATGAGAGTTCATTTATTAACATTTATTCTGGTGGTTAGATTTTCATTCACCCAATTTTTAAAATAAATAAAATAAAATATAATAAAAAACCAAAAACTATCGTTTTGGAGTTGAACAAGACAAACCAACAGAAGGGAAAGAACCCCCCCAAGGGCAGAAGAATCAGATATCCACTCAGATTCTCACTTGGGAATCCCATAAAAACACTAAATTTGAGGTCAAAGTTTACACACAGAGGATGGTGCAGAATGGTGCAGATCCTGTGTGTTCTGCTTCAATCTCTGTGAGTTTATATAATCTTTGTTCAGTTGATTTAGAGGGCTTTGTTTTCTTGGTGATCTTCATCCCTTCTAACTCTTAATCTCTTTGCACCTCCTCTTCCCCAGGGTTCATTGAGCTTTGATGGAGAAAAGGGGTGAGATTTGATGGAGACTTCTATTTGGGTGTTCTAAGGTCTCCCGATTTCCACATAATATGTGGCTCTTGGTCTCAACAAGATCTTCACAGTAGCCTCAAAATGTATGGAATATCTTGGCAGAGCTCTATCCAAGCAACTGAAAGATTTGTATGATTAAAAAAAATCTTCAATCATTGAAGAATTTTAAAGATGAAATCAGAAGGTGGAAATATCTCCCATACTCATCAGTCAGTAGGGGTAACATAGTAAAAATGGCTATGCTAATAAATGTAATCGTCAGATTCAATGAAATCCCCATCAATATTCCAACACATTTTCTCATTAATCTTTAAAGGATATGTTATGTTTGATATAGAAACAAAAATCAGATCAAATCCAAACAATACAAAAAAAAAAAAAATCAAGACAGCTAAAACAATCCTGAATAAAGAACTGCTTGAGGTATCACCACCCCTAAGTCCAAGTTCTACTACAGAGCGATCATAATAAAAACAGCATAATATTAGCACAAAACAGACATGATTCATGTAATAAAATTGACCAGATATAAGTCTACAAGCCTGATTTTTGATAAAGAGGCCAGAACTACACAGTGGAATAAAGTACATTAACTTCTATGTACTTTGATAAGATGTGGTTCTCTGTAATTGCTTGTATTTGCAGCAAAAAATTAATTTTTGATGAGGGATGAGAGCTAACTCATCAATGAGACTGATAAGTATTTAGAATGTAATTGGATACTATATCAAATGTTCATGGATTATCATGGAAGAATAGGTAGAAAGATTATAAAAGCAAGGGACCAGGAAGATTACACTGCCAAATAGTGTCTTCTAGATATGACAGTGATGTTACACCCACTAACTCATGCCAATATGGCTGCCTGCACTAAACCTACAAAGATCATACCTGTCAATATTCTAGACTGGAAAGTGGAAAGGCTCAGAAGGCCTCACCCTTAGTTGGAGAGCTATCCTAATCTATGAGTTCCAGGGGAGGGAGAGGTAGCTTTTTTTATGACAGTGCTACCACAGGACTGAGCTCCACATACTAATTTGGTGGTGGGTTCCTCTTGGCATTGTGCCATGGGTGCATTAGATTCCAGAGTTGTGTGAGTCACTCTACTTCTCTTGTCAAAGCCCTCCTCCCTGCTGTGCTGTAGTTTGGGGCAGTGGCAGAAGCACTGGGCTGGGTTTGTCCTGTGGCCTACTTACTCTCAGGAATCCATTCTCATGTATGGATCTGTGGTGGAGGTGCTCTGCCCTGCAGCATGTCCTATAGGGCTGTTTCTTTGGATATTGGGCTTGCATCTCCTCTCAATTTTATTATTCTAGTCCCCCATATTAAAAAAGGAAAAGACTCTCTACCCAGATGGTTAAGATAGTAACAGTCAAGTTTGAGAATTTCCTATAGACGTCCAGAATAGAGCACATCAAGTGTCCTTTGTAGCTCTCCTTTCTTGTCTTTAGTTCTACTGTAATTAATGCTCATTTTGTCATTGACTAACAACAAAATTTTAGAAATTACCCTGTAGAAAAGTAATGGGTTTATTGAACAAGGAAATGAAGAAACTGGAGGCCTAGGTCCATTTCAAAGTTTTAGAGGAGAAAGCAAAGACGAATGTCCCATGTTTTCATTTGACGATTTTAAATTTAGGAAACAGAATCATTTCTAGTTCGCTCCCTACAGGAACCCAAAGCTTGATCTCTCCTGACCTTAGGAGAGGGCCCATAAGGCCTGTCTGGAATTCTAAAACATCAGTTCATACATCAAACACTCTGATTTTCAGGCCCATTTTTGTTTAGTTCAGGATGTATGTTCAGATAGGTAAGAAAAGAATGTTGGCTTTGTTTATTTTCAATCACTACTGGAAGTCTCAAAAAAAGAAATTGCTTTTGTTTGTCACATTCATTGTACTACTGAAAGAAGAAGTTGTCCTCCAAATTTTGATTATGTTTACATTCTTAGAATTGATACCTGAGTTCTTTCACAGGATTTTACTTTCCTGGTCTGCCTTTTAAGTTTCTGTCATTTCCTATATTAGACATCATAGCATTGTGTCATTATTATTATTATTACTTTATTAATTTCATTATTTATTTAATTAAAGTGATTTAATGGTGTTATAGTAATAAATATAATAATCATAATAATATAAAGATAGCTATGATGTATTTATTGGGATATATTAAGATCATATTCTCCTGAGAAATTTATCCTGAAAGAGATACTGCTATCTTAAGAAATATGGCCTCACATAAGGAAATCCCAACACTCTTTGCTTCCAGACTTGAACAGGTCACCCTGTGATTTCAAAGACTATTAGAGAGACAGGGTTTGGAAATAACAAACAGCATCCTGGACTTCCTTACTTCAGCACAGCATTGATTACTAGCTGTTGTCTGACTTAGCACTTCCTTTGTTATGATGTTATAGGCAATATATAAAGGAGGAAAATAATAAAAGTCTAGTGACTGATGGAAATTAAATATGTCATCAGTTATATTTAATGCTACCAAATTAAAAAACCATTTTAAAGTGGAAAATATATTATTTGGATAATGATTGAAGGCTGTTTATAAAATCAACTATAAGAATTGTTAAAGAGGAATTTCATATACGCTTACATAATAATCCACAAATATTGTAGTTATAGTAAGTCTTTCTTTTCATAGTTATTCTACAGTTGGTTATCGTTGGATGTTAAATCAGCAAAGCTTAAAATTTATGTGTGCTTTGAAAACAGTGTAACACTCACTAACATTTGCTACTGAGTCGGCAAAGATAACCCTTTCAAAAGTGTAGAACAAAATATATATTTAATAATTCTTTAAACTTCTCTATAATTTTAACCTTTGACCTAAAACTTTCATATGATAAAAGAAAAACCATTTCCGCACAGTTAAGTAGGTCAAGCTGAACCTACTATATAGAACACTGTGTGCTTGACATTTTCGCAGCATCCTAGTACCTATGTCAAGAGATTTGACTGTAGCACTAAAGCTTCAAAAGACAAAGAAAATTAATTTCCACTGGTATTGTACTCAATCCAGATATATTAGCATGTGAGAGAGCAGAGACTAGTTCAAGAAAATGTAGATATTGAGAGAATTAGAAGCAGCTTTAGCTACTTGTGTTAGGCTCCTTTAAAAGACTTTATCACTTCCTTAATAGGACGTTATCAATGAATATAAAGGAACCAAAAGCAAAGCAAGTCATAAATGTGTATTTTTAAGATTAGAGGAAAATTGACATTAAGAATCCTGCTAAGGGGCTGGAGAGGTGGCTCAGCAGTTCAGAGTACAGATTGCTTTTCCAGAGGACAGGGTTTGATATCTAACACCCACAAGGTGGCTCAAAACCATCTGTAGCTCAAGTCCCGGAAATCTGACAGCTACTCTACACATGACACAGATATACATGGAGTCAAAACACCCACACAGATGCAAAAGATAATAACAAGCTTTTAAAACTTAAGGAGTAAAAGAATTTTTTAAAAAACATGCTGAACTTACAAAATCATAATATTTTATGAGTTTTTGTACTTCTGATCTTTATAGAAAATCTTTCCTAGTTGTGATAGCTATTTTTGATTGTCCAATTGAACTGCATATGGAATTAACTGAATCTAAGAGGATGGGTACACCCATAAGGGACTTTTTTTTTTTTCTTCTTCATTAAATCATTTAAAATGAGAAGACCTACATTTTAAAGTGTCTATATGCTTCATTTCTCCTGTAAACATATATAGGAGTTGTAAATCTCAGGAACCACATAAGCTGCATGCTTAACTGTTTGAAGAACTGCCAGGTTGTTTTTATTACTTCTATTGTTTTATTGGATATTTTCTTTATTTACATTTCAAATGCTATCTCCTTTTCCCGATTCCCGCTCCCCAGAAACCCCCTACCCCATTCCCCTTCCCCTGCTTCTATGAGGGTGTTTCCCCATACACTCCCTCCCCCCTCCCTGCCCTTGCATTCCTCTACACTGGGTGTCCAGCATTCACAGGAGCAAGGGCCTGTTCTCCAATTGATGCCCACTAAGGCCATCCTCTGTTACATATGCAGCTGGAGCCATGGGTCGCTCCTTATGTACTCCTTGGTTGGTGGTAATCCTAGGGAGCTCTGGGAGTTTGGTTGGTTGATACTGTTGTTCGTCTTAGGGGACTGCAAACCCCTTCAGCTCCTTCAGTCTATTCTCTAACTCCTCCATTAGGGGCTCCGTGCTCAGTCCAATGGTTGGCTGTGAGCATCCACCTCTGTATTTGTCAGGCTCTGGCAGAGCCTTTCAGGAGACAGCTATATCAAGTTCCTATCAGCAAGCACTTCTTGGCATCCACAATAGTATCTGCGTTTTGTGACTGTATATGGGATGGATCCCCAGATGGGGCAGTCTCTGGATTGCCTTTCTTTCAGTCTCTGCTCTACACTTTGCCTCAGTATTTGCTCTTGTGAGTATTTTTCCCCGTAATAAGAAAGACTGAAACACCCACACTTTGGGCTTCCTTCTTCTTGAGCTTCATGTGGTCACTGAATTGTATCTTGGGTATTCCAAGCTTTTGGGCTAATAACCAGTTATCAGTGAGTGCATGTGTGTTCCTTTGTGACTGAGTTACTTCATTCAGGATTATATTTTCTAGTTCCATCCATTTGCCTAAGGATTTCATAAATTTATTCTTCTTTTTAAAAATAATTTATTCTTCTCCTATATTACATCATAACCACAATCTTCCTTTGAGGATTTGTCCTTTGAGTCCCTCCTCATCCACATTCCCTCTCCTCCAGATCCACTTCTCCTCTAAAAAGGGCAGGCCACTCAGGACTATCAACCAGACATGCCATATCAAGGTTTTGTAAGACTAGGTACCTCCTCTCATATTAAAGCTGATAAAGGCAACTCAGGAGGGCAAACGGATCCACAAAGCAGGCACAAGAGTCAGAGAGAGCCCCCACTTCCACTTTTATAAGTCTCACAAGAAACTCCAATCTACACAGCTAGAACATCTATGCAGAGGACCTAGCACAGACCCATTCAGTCCTCCTGATCATCAATCAGTTCAATTTCTGTGAGCCCTATAAATCCTGGTTAGCTGATTCTGTGGATTTTGTCCTTGAACTCTCTAGTTCCTACAATCCTTCCTCCCTCTCTTCCACATTATTCCCTGAGTTCTCTGCCTAAAGTTTGGCTGTAGGTCTCTGCCTCTGCTCCCATCAGTTGCTTGCTGAAGCCTCTCTGTTGACAATTGGGCTAGGAACCAATCTATGAGTTTGGCAGAATATCATTAAGGGTAATTTCATTGACTTTATTTATTTATTTGCTTACTTATTTTGCCAGTCAAGTGTGGTTCTATCCTAGGCCTTTGAGCTACCCTGCCTCTTGTTCCTGGCAGTGTCAGGTGTGGGCTCCCTCTCAAGGCTTGGATCTCAAGCTGAACCAAGTCATTTGTTGGACACTCCCACAATGACTGTACTATCTTTACCCAGCACATCTTACAGAAACAAAATTTAGGTCAAATGTTTTGAGGCTACGTTTGTGTTCCAATCCCTCCATCGGAAGCTTTGTTACAGAAGATGGCCGGTTCAGGCTCTTCCTCCCCCATTGTTAGGATTCTTAGATGGAGTCACTCTCAGACTCCTGCAAGCTTCCATTGCACTAGGCTTAAAGCTTGCCATGTAGATTCCCTGTCCCACCAACTCCAGTTTTCTGTCGCAGTATTCTCCCTCCATCTGCCTACTAGGCCCAACTGATCCCTCCAGTCCCACCCCCAACCTGACCCCAGTCCATTTGCAAAATCTATTTTATTTTTTCTTCCCAGAGAGATTCATCTGTTACCTTCCTGTTACTTAGCCTATCTGGGTCTGTGGATTGTAGCATGATTACTCTCTACTTTATAGCTAATATCACTTAGTAAGTCAGCATATAGCATGTTTGTCTTTCTGGGTCTGTGTTTACCATATTAAGGATGATTTTTTTTTCTAATTCCATACATTTTCCTGCAATTTTCATGATGTTATATTTTAACAGCTGACAAAACTTCATAGTGTAAATGTACTTCTTGATATGTTTAGGAAAACAGCCCTCTATCAGGTATGGAGTTGGTGAAAATCTTTTGTCATTCCATAGGCTGTCATTTTGTCCTATTGATGGTATCCTTTGGTTTAAAGAACACTTTTAGTTTTATGAGGTCCCATTTATTAGTTGTAGATCTTGGTGCCTGTGCGATTGGTGTTGTGTTTAGGAAGTTGCCTCCTGTTTCACTGCACAGAGGCTTACTTCCTGTTCCATCACGTTCAGTGTATCTGGATTTATGTTGATGTAGAAGACCCACTTTGACCCAGATCTTTAAATGTAGACAGATCAATTTTTAATCGAACTCACACCTGCTGGCAGCCTATATAAAGGGCATAAAAAGCAGAAGCTTGCTTTCTTTGCCTTCTTGTTCTTGCTCTCATTGGCAAGTCCATTCTTACATTGGCATTGAAGCCCACTTCTCCAGGATTTTGGCATATACTAAAGACCAGCTTCAACATCCAACCTCATGAACTGAACAGCTATGGGATTCTTGGACCTTCCATTCATAGATTATCAGCATTGGAATACCTGAACCACCTAACCCTAATCCTGAGTTCTGTTCCTCAGGGGAACCCTGACTGATAGACTAGTCAATACACAAATATATTGCCTTCTTTTTTATAGGCAAATTTGTATTTAGTAAAAATAATATTACTTTAAGTTGTGTTTGTGGTATTTTTAGCTACCATTTTAATTATTTGACACTAATTCTATTTTGTCAGTAGCTATAATATAATATGCAATACAGCTCATTTTTTAAAAATTAGGCAAAGATATGAAAAACCAACATAATCACTAGTATTCTGTGATACATCTGTCATCCAGGCACTTTGAATGCAGTCAGGAGAATAATGAGTTCATGGCCAGCTTTAACCACAGAGTGAGTACTTGCTACACACACACACACACACACACACAAACACACACACACAGGCAGGCACAATTACACACAAACACACACATATACACATACATGTGTGTGTGAGTGTGTGTGTTTCTGTATGTTAAAGCCTCTGCTATAAATACGTCGAACATTTTATACTAATAAAAATAAAGTCTATCAATACAATCAGCTGTGAGAAGTTTTCCAGAGAAGTATAAGCACTTGTCTAATAAACCAAAAAAAATTATGGTTTAATAAAATAAAATATCATCAAGAGTTTGACAAAGAAAAACAGAGAAATTGTTCCATGTACTGATATTTACCTTGTAATCTTGAGCTATTTGTTCTCTCCCTCAGATGTGAGAGAAATAGCACTATAACTACCTAGAGAACTTGTGAACAACTGTAGGTATTTAAACAAGATTTTATATGTTAGAGATTGTGTAGTTAAAAGGAACCATCTATAAAGAAAATTTATGCAATATAAACATTAAAGCAATAGTCCTGACCTATTCATCTGACCCCACACCCCTACATAGCACAGAGTAAACCAGACCATGTAGTTGGATATGTTCCTAATATACATGTCTGCTGTTGAACTGACTTGAATATTCTAGAAGATAAAAACCAAATGTGCTTGAGCACTTTAATTTGATTTTGAAAAGTGATGATCTTGATTTTTAAAAATGAAACTTAAACTGTAATATATTTTTGCTTATTGAAGCATTTCCCATGAAAAGTTTCAATTACATTCCAATAGAGAACTTAGATACATTTTATAGATTTATGCACATGTAGATAAATTTACATTTTGTGTAAAATTGTTTCTTGAATAGCAGTGAGTATATAAATATGTTCCACAACTTGGGAGGTTTTATATTTTCATAATTTTATGTAGTTTTGAAGGGAAACATTAAGCTATAATTCAAGATATCTTTTTAGGAATGGTACAGTAAATACATTTGATGTCAAAAATTGTAATCAATTTGTCATGCAGATGTCTGAAAACATGCTTTAGAAGCCTATGCAATAGGTTCATAAACATTAGTAGTATCAGATAAAACATATGTCATCTGATATACTAGTGCATAAAAATCACTATTTACAGCTATTATTGACACATTTGATTTTAGTGAACTAAAGGTTTGGAATAAGAAATTTACAAGAATTCATATGCATAGAATAGTAAAGGAAAAAATGTATAAACAGAAAGGTGAAAAACAGTACTTGTGAATTCAGTATGTTTTTATACTCACATGTTTCAATATTAAAATAAAACTAAGATATCCTGTTAGTTTACTTTTAGTTATTATTCTAATTAAACATTTTATTTAATGTGTGAAATCACAGTAAATTCTCAGCAATTAAGTAAAAGGGTATAGGTTAATTCTTGGTTGTTAAGAAAATTGTTAATTGCACAAGGTTATGGATCTAATTGTATGAAACAATTATCTATGCGTGCGCACACACACACACACACACACACACACACACATGCACACACAAATCAAGATCAACAACAACAAAGCTGTTCTACCAACACAAATCACAGCATTAAGTGCGGTCAACCATCCAGCTACACAAGCCAATGGTCCCAATGGGATGGGAGCAACATATTTTCACTCCTAGAAAAACAATTAAATACACATTTCCAGCTGCTGGCAGTTCCACTGTGGCATCTTAATTTAGGAAGATATCCTTGAAACAGAGGTAACTAAGGAAAAAGTATGCCTACAGAGAAAAAAAGTCCAGAATCCAAAATGAGCACAAGAGTAGAGTCAAATTGCTCACCACTTAAAACCACAACTATGTGATTATTTTAAACTTCTAATCAGTTCCGGGACTTAGATGACTTGCAAGCAGCATCCTATACTTCAACTGGCTAAGGATAGTCTGACTACCATAAAAAAATCAAGTAAGTAATTAGAAATACCTATGCTTTATTTGTAACTTCTTTGTGTACTGATGTATTTGTACATATAGCTTCTCACTAGGTACTGGATTTTGTCTAGTTTTATGAATTTTATACCGAGATACATTTTGTTGCCTTATATTGTACCTGAAGAGTTGACTTCTGGGTCATATATCTCAGGTCCGCCTTCCATAAACTTTTCTTTTGCTTATGGCATAGGAGCATAGAAGGCATGGGAAACAGAGGAGTTCAGAGGTTCAAACAGTAATTTGTCAGAGTTTCTGCTCCTCAATTTTGTCCTCTGAGCCATCAAACACTTATGAATAACAAGCAAATCCACCAAACCTTTAGTTAACATTTTTCTCAGCAGCAATCAGACATGGACTTTCAGTTAGTTGTTCAGTTCCTTTCTTCCTTAATACAACCATCTAATACTGGGCTCTTTGTCTGACAAAATTTGTCTCCAGAGAGAAATGATATTGAAATATTCATTTTTAGCTTATTTCGAATCATTTTATTGAAGAAAAACTAATGTATAAAAACCTGTACCAATAGTAAATGTTCGGCTGGATGAAATCTTACAAGTTGATCAGTGGAACCAATATCTAGAACTAAGCAGTTCATTACCTAGCATCCCAGAGGGCTCCTTGTGTCCCAACCTATCACTCAGGGGTGAGAAATTACTTTGCCTTCTAATGCCAAAATTACCTTGTTATTTTAGTTGAATTAAATGGAATCAAAGATATATAATTGCATCCCCTCCTTTTATCCTATTTCATTATATTTCTTTCATAGATCAAAAGGAAAAAATGGTTCCATTCTTTTATTGATAGACAATTAGATACTTAGGAAGCACCTTGTTATTAGACAATTTTCCTCCAAAATAACGCCTGCTGTCACTAGATCCAGATACTCATTGTGCTTCCTGTAGGTAATAGCTAGGGGAAGATTCTTCTAAGCTATGAATGCTACTTGCCCTATTCCATCAACTCATTCCATGGGGTTGTTTTAAAATGTCCACCCCGAAGCAGGCTTATAATCTCTGTTTCTCACTCAAGTTAACTCAAATATAGCTAAATTACAGGTAGATCTATCAGAGAGTTGGACCACCTCATTTATTACTTGATTCAGACCCAATATCCAGAATCCCAGTGTAAGGGTCCATGTCCTCTAATCAGCTTACTTATGCAATACATCTTTTCCTTATAAAAAGCAGTTTAACTTTGTTTAAAGCACTAGTATCTGCAAAACGCGATCCACTCTCCAAGAGATTATCACTGTAGATAAAGTAATTATATTGAATATTTATTTAAAAATCCACTCTTAAACTACAATCATAATTATTTACTAGGCATGTAATAGAGGTTCAATGTCAATATTTAAACTTTGCTTTATTTTTCTTAATACTTCCCCCCTTTTGTTTTGTTTCCTCAAATAATTACTATTTCTCTTTATATCTTTGGCTTTCCCTATATAATTGTTCTATATTTATTCATTCTCTGATTTCTCCCATAATCTTCAATATGGCAATGGTTTTGCTATCAGCTCCTTCAAAACCATTTTCCTTTCAATGTAAGGGTCTGTACACACACACACACACACACACACAGAGAGAGAGAGAGAGAGAGAGAGAGAGAGAGAGAGAGAGAGAGAGAGAGAGAGAGAGAGAACTTCCTAAACCTTCCTGACCAGTTCCACTAACTGGGGATCAAGTATCCAAATACATGAGCTTATGGGGCAAACTCTTAGGACTTTATGCCTATCTTAAAAGCCAGCTATAAAATAACAGATGGTAAGACCATATGCGTTTACCATTCTAAATTCAATGGGAACTGATAGAAGGAGCTAATGAATGGGGCAGAGGAAAGTCTCATACAATAGCCAACTTTATTTAGAACATCAGCCAATTTATACTCTGAGAGTTAAGTAGAATCACATGAGGGAAACATGCCATCCCAAGGACACGCTGCATGTGGTGGACAAGTCACATGTGATCAAAATATGTTTTTCCATAATGCATATAAAGAAATAACAATAGACAGTTGCAACGAATAATCTGAAGTGAACTCACTCCTACCTGCTACACCTGAGAGGATCACAAAATCATAATCCAAGAACAATTCTTGATTGAGAAGAAATAGAGACACAAGCCTCATCTTCTTTCCTCAATCCCACAATCAGTCAGAATTCCACACACACACCTCCATTCTTGAACCTTGTTTGACACAGGCGTATCATTTCAATTCTAATATGAGGAAATAAGGACACTTACCATACAAAAAAGTACCAAATACACTCTTCATCAAGAATAGTATAAGTCACACATTTGGTCTGTTGCTTATAAAGAATAAATATGTGACAGAAACAAGGACCACATTATATAGGTTAAACAAGCATGATTTAAATAAAGAAATTCAATACGTGCACTCTCGAATTTGTTTTAGTTGTGTCCATGTTAAAAAGGAATTGTAAGAGGGAGTATACAACCAAATTATAGAAGAACCATGAATAGTTTACCAAATCTGTAAAGAAATGTAAAGAAAGCATGAGGATATCAGCAATTCAAGTAAAAGTTTAGCAAGTGGGTACAATTTTAAGTTATTCATTGTGAGTTCATTTATCTGTATGTAAGTAAAGTGTACCTATGTACACAGGTGGAAGTGGAGGTTAGAAGTAGGTAGATATAGGAAGTCACGTTTCCCTTTATCTTTTGCGAGACAGTCTCTCACTGAACACTGAGCTCAGTGATTTGCTAGAATGCCAAGCCAGCGACATCTGTACCACCAGCACTAGTGTTACTGACATATGTGATCATGCCTGGCTTATATGTGGGCTCCTAGGACCCAAATGCAGATCCTTATCTTTGTGTAGCAAGAACACTGTTGGCTGAACCTTGTTTTAATTTAACATACAAAACAATAGGTTTTAGCTACAGCATTTGCTTATGATGTTGTGCCTTAGTATTATTCATCCGTTTTCTACACAATTTATTAGATCCTTTTGGTCATCTCCTTCTTCACAAAAATTAGTCCTTCTGTTTTCATGCCACATTTGTCTCAGTTAATGTTATTTTTCTCTGAAGAGGCACCATGGCCATGGCAAGTCTCATAAAACAAGGCATTTAAGTGGGGCTTGCTTACTTTCTGGGGTTTAGTGCATTATTGTCCTGGCAGGAAGCATGGTAGCACACAGGCAGATATAGTGATGGAGACGTAGCTAAGAGTTCTACATCTGGATCAGAAGGAGAGAGAGAGAGAGAGAGAGAGAGAGAGAGAGAGAGAGAGAGAGAGAGAGAGAGAAAGTATCTGGGCTTGGCTTGAGCTTCTAAAACCTCAAGGCCCACACCCAATGACACACTCCTTTCAACAAAGTCACACCTACTCCAAAAATGCTACACTTACTAATAATGCCACTCCCTATGAGCCTATAGGGGCCATTTTCATCAAACCACCAAACAATGTATTCCACACTATCCTTTTGTTTTCCCTATTTTATCAAAATCTTTTTCTCCCTTCTCATAATCTATCTCTCTCTCTCTCTCTCTCTCTCTCTCTCTCTCTCTCTCTCTCTCTCTCTCAAACACACAAACACATAGATGATGTGCATACACATACATAATACACATATTCATAGATATTTAAATTTATATTCCACATATAAGATAAAACACATATTTATATCTTCTGAGACTGGTTTATTTTCCCTAACAAAAGTCATTTCAGTTCTATCCATTTTTCTCTAAATACCAAAATTTTGCTTACAGATAAAAAATTCTCCCGTGCACATGTACCATATTGATTTTCCCAGTAATCTATTGATGAACAATTAGGCTGGTTCCAAAAGTAGGCTATTGGGAATCCTGTAGCAATAAACATATGCTTTTCAGTGATATGTTGGCTTAGTGTCCTGAGGTGCATAGATAAGTTTTAGTGTTTATGTTGACCTTCAATGCCAAAATACATAAAGATATAATAGTAATAGCTTTTAATACCAACATGAAAGTATATAATACATTGTAGAGATGTTTACTAAAACTGTGTTTATTATAAAATAAAATCTAGAATATATTTAATTTTACATGTCTTATCCTCTGTGGAGTAACCTTTACTCTTTTTAAATTCATTTCCCAGAATGAGTATTTTAGAACTTTAAAAGGTTATTCTGAGAAAGTATGAAGTATGAAGATTACTGATTAAAGTTCAGGAAAAACTGGTTTTCGATTTGATTGTGAGATATCTAGAAGTATTGGAATGAACTATTTTTTCAATTTCAATTAAGTTGATGGAAATCTAACATGAAGCAAGTTAAAAGAGCAAATGCAGGTTTCTTATGCATTTGAACAAATGGCAATAGTGGATAAAACTCATGAATTGCATTGAATTTTGTTAGCCAGGTTAATATTCTCTTTAGCCAGAAACCTTCTTTTGAACCCCATTATTATGTTCAAGAATCTGGTCAAGATAATAGTTTTTTAAATGTCTTTATTTTTTAAAGTACTTATGGGGGATAAAAACAAATTCAATCCCAATTGTTTTTTGATAAAAGGCACTGCAAACTGAAAGCTGTTTGTATTTTTTACTTATTTTTTATTTAAAAGTAACTTTTCTTTCTAGTTTATGTCTATTATAAATAAGGCTGCTATACAACTATTAAAAACATTGACTTCATGAAATTTCCAGGCAAATGGATGGAACTAGAAAATAACATCCTAAGTGAGATAACCTAGACACAAAATAGCACACATAATATGTACTCACTGATAGGTGGATATTAGCCCAAAAGCTTGGAATACTCATGATACAACTCACAGACCATATCAAGCTTAAGAAGAAGGAAGACAAAATTGTGGATGCTTCAATCCTACTCAGAAGGGGGAACAAAATAATCATGGGAAGTAGAGGGAGGGAAGGACAGGGGAGGGAGAGAAGAGGGGAAAGGAAAAAAGGGGGGAGCAAGATCAGGTATAGAAAGAGACAGGAGAGAAGTACAGAGGGTCAGAAAAAATGAAAAAAGATATATAGTAGTGGGGGTTGGGGAATGGGGGAGTAACAACTAGAAAGACCTCGACACCAGGAAAGCAAGAGGCTCCCAGGAACCAACAGGAAGGACTTTACCCAAAATATCCAACAAAGAGGAGAGGCCATCTCCAGTAGATAGGCATGGTCCCGAGTTAAGGTAATGTGGCCACCCATCCATCTCAAAATTTTTAACCCAGAATTGTTCCTGTCTAAAGGAAACTCAGGGACAAAGTTGGAACAGAGACTGAAGAAAAGGTCATTCAGAGACTGTCATACCTAGGCATCTATCCCAACTGCAGACATCAAACCCAGACACTATTGCTTATGCCAAGAGGCACATACTGACAGGAGCCTGGTTTAGCTGTTCCCTGAGAGTCTCTGCCAAAGACTGACCAATACAGATGCAGATACTCAAAGGCAACCATCAGACTGAGCCTCGGGACCCCAATGGAAGAGTAGGGGGAAGGAAGGAAGGAGCTAAAGGGGATTGCAACCCCATAGGAAAAACAACAATATCAACTAACTGGACCCCAGAGCTCCCAGAGACTAAACCACCAACCAAAGAGTACACATAGAGAGACCCATGGCTCCAGCTGCATATGTAGCAGAGGATAGCCTTATCTGGTCTCAATGGGAAGGGAGGCCCTTGATCCTGGGGAGGCTTGATGCTTCGGTATAAGAGGATGGTAGAGGGGTGAGGCAGGAGGGAGTAGGTAGATAGAGGAGCACCCTCATAGAAGCAAAGATGAGTGGGAATGGGATGGAGAATGGTAGAGGGGAAACAAGGAAGAGGGACGCCATTTGAAATGCAAATAAATAAAATAAGCAATGAAAATAAACTAAAAATATATTTTGCGTAATATATCATGATCATATTTTCCTCTCCCACAACTCCTTCCTGGTCATCCCCAACCTCCCCAACTTCATTCTCTAGCTCCTCTCGCACTCTCTCCAGCTCTTTCAGTCTCTCTTCCTCTTCCTAGTCCTTCTCCCCACAAGACAAAACAAAGGAACAAAAACCTGGAAAAACAAAAGTAGAACAAAAATGAAACAAAAAACCCAGTCCAACTTGAACCCAGTCCAAAAATGAAACAAAATATACAGTCCAACTTGTTTAAGGGCAACTACTTCTAGTCATTGGGTCTGCCCTGGATTGAGGTTGATTACCAAGTGACACTCCACTGGGAAAAACTGATTCTCCCTTTCCAGGGTATATCAATTACAAATAACCTGTTGTTCTGAGGTGGGACTTTTTGTACATTTCCTCTTCTCTGTGCTGGGAGTTTGTCTAGTTTCATCCTGTGCAGGCTTTACGAGTTCTATAACCATCTCTATAAATTCATATAGGCATAAGCCTTGTTGTGTCTGGAAAATTCTGTTTCCATAGATTCAACCACTATCTCTGGCTCTTGTAATCTTTCTGGCTCTAGTTCTTCCTAAATCACTGAGTGTTGTAGGAAGGGGTTTGATAAAAATATCAAATTTAGGACTGAGCACTCCAAGTCTCTCACTTTTTACATGTTTTCCCAGTTGTGGTTCTCTGTGTTAATTACTATCTACTTCAAGGAGAAGCTTCTCTGGTGAAGATTTATCAATGCAATAAATGATTTATGGGTAAAGCAATATTTCCTTAGGAGTCACTTTATTGCTATGTTCTGTTAGCAGAACAGTATAAAATAGTAAAAGCCATTCACCTAGAAGTCATGACCTATTCAATCTTATGTTGGTAGCCATTTTAGCAGTATCAAGTATGTGTTTTAAGAGTGGGTCAGACATCCAAATAAAAAAAGAGCAACAGTTTTTAAGAAGTAGTTGGTTATTTCAAAAATAAATAAATAAATATATATATGTCCCCCTATTGCAGCCAGAGCTCTGGTGTAGGTCGCAAGTTTGGAATGGTATTGATGATTAATTTTTTCTTTCAGTATCAAGCAGAAAACTTTCCAGCACTAGGAAAACCAGTCAAAGGACAGGAGCTTCTAGTTGGAGACCAGCTCTATGTCTCCATGTCCAATGAAATAAATAAGTTGTATCATCAGGATTAGGGCCTTACTATCAGATTATAGAGAGTAACAACTAGCCTTGGCAATGTACTCTAATGTTTAGGGATTCTCTTTGGCCCATGGCTCAATAAAGTGCAATTCACTCCTGGCACTGGAGGTCTAGCTGGGCATTCTCTCCCCTATTACATAGTGACATTTAAATTTCTTTCACATGTGGATAAGTTTTAAATATGCCGCAGTGGTAGATTTCCATATGACTATTCAAAATGTCTTTAGTGCTCATTGTTTCTCCCCCATAGTTTCTCTTCTTCATCATCACCATCATCATGAAAGCAACGAGAATTTCTGTATTTAAGAAAAAAAACATGATAGTAATAAAAGGATAAAATATTATATAAAAATTTTAAAATGCATATAAATGGCTGCATTTGCATTACCTAGTTGTGTAGCTTATGGATGGACAGTCTATGAGTAGCTACAAATGGCATTAAATCTCTAATTTTTTTATTCTTGCATAAATAATATGAAAATTACGTCAATTGCTATGGCTCCCATGGAAAAAAGGAATGCACATAGTACATATAAATATCTGCAGGTTGACACTCATACACATAAAATAAAAAATACATGGTTAAGAATATTCACACTTGCTAATTAATGCCAGTCTAAACGGGTATTTTGATTAGTGATATGTGTGGTTTTTGTTTTGCTTCTTTGTTTTTGGAATTTTTTTTGTATGTTTTTTTCTTTTAGTTTTTCAATAAAAATCCCCAATACTGGCTTGGGAAGAAAATTTAACTGAAATCCTGGCTAAATGGACTCTTATCTGACTTGACTCTGGGTTGATTTATTGAAATATTTGGAAATCTGCCACTCTGTGATGCTTACTAAGAGATAGCATTAACCTCTGGCACCAATAATCTAAAAGCAAACATTTGCTCATGTCAAGTTTTGGTAACCTGCATGCACAGTACATCCTGAAATGGGCAATCAGACTCTCACCAGGTTTTTAAATCTGGAGTGATTCAAAGAAACTGAAAGTGGAAATTTTATTCTTGTAAGAACAATAGTGAGCTAAATTGATGAGGCTGTCAGTGATTATATCGAATAGCTAGATGCATCTTCTTCAAACTCATTCTGTGTTTTAAGTATGTTCATTTTGCTAGCCAAGGAATTTCAATCCTTGTTTCCAGTAACAAAGAACCAAAATATTGCTTGGTCTTAAGTGCTTAAAGATCTTACTCCATGTTAGCTTTAGGCTCTAATGCTGAATCTCTCAATAGTAGATGCAAGGTTCAGGCCTCATATTTCCAAGTTGCTCCTAGAATTGTTTTAGTTGCCCTTGCTTAAGTTACAATCACAGAACTGGAAGGAAGTGTAATTATTTTAGTTTTTAAAGAAGTCTACTCCTTGGTAAATAGCTACAGATATAATGATAAGGCCATACTCCTGATTAATATGACATATTAGGAGTTAAATCCTAGACATTCAGAACAAGACCAAGAATGCAGACTTTTTCTGTAAGAAAGATAATTATAGTAGAACAAATGTTTAGGATGGTAAAATATATACTTGCTACAAGACAGTAATTGTTGATATTTTAGAAGAGAAATGAAAAATAAAATAACTAATTAGAAACATTCACTGCAAAGTATTAGGTATCATAGGGGAAAGAGACCAATATGCATGAGATATTATTACCCCATTAGGGAAATACAGTAAGGATTTTATCAGAAATTTATATATTCTATGTCATTTTGGAATATTCTATGGAGACAGCATGTCAAACACATATAGAAAAAAAAAAAAGAAAATCATGAAAGATTGTTAGGACAGAGTGTCTTCGATGGTTCAGATATGAGGAACTACAATAAAATAAAACCAATTAGATAATAAACAAAGAGAAAATAAAACATCGCTTTGAAAGAATTAATTGATAAAATGAGATGGCTATGGCCAATTGATCCAAATTGATGAAAATGATATGAATGCCCCCGTCAATTTTCAGGTGTAATATTTTAAAACTTCAAACTGGAATAGGTAATTCATGCATATTTGGGATACAGTCCAGCTAATGGAATTTGGGAAGCAAATGAAAAAATTTGTGATGAATCACTAAGTTGTCCTACTATGGAAATGGAAAGTTTTCCCTTGCATTCTTTAGAAACCATTCAATTTTTTCATAATGTGCATAAGTGAACTCTCAGTAAAAGGATATGTATGTGTGTGTCTACATTTCTATTATACTAAGAGACTTTCTTTCTTAGCAAGTATCAAGTGACTATAACCCATAATTTGAGAATTGCTACCTAATGCAACACAAATTTCTTTGAAATAGAACTTGTTCTTCTTGTAAGCAAGCTGCTACCTGAAAGCAAATTAGACACTTTTCCACCTTGAACCAAACAATAATTTTAGAACATGGGAGTAAAGTAATGCTTCTTATACTAAATGTATTCTCACACTCTGTAGGAATTGATCCAGCTTTCAAAGGTGCCTGATACTTCGGAAATGGTTTATTTGCTGTAAAAATCAAGTTCTTGCCATTCTCTGGACTTTTGACCTGTTATTCAACACTAACTTCTTGAAATCTTTGTTTGCATTGCTTAGAATTCAGAATCATCTAAAAAAAAAAAAAACTTCATCTTTCTATTGATTCTTCACACATTTACAAAAAGTATTTCATTTGTTTGTAATTGTCTAGAACTATATCTGAAACTACCACACATAAGAATACAAATAAATTTTGAAACATTTTTCACTTTGCAATGACTCCAGTAAGTTATATTTAATCACTAATTTTCAAGGAATAGAGCACAAAGTATGTAATTAAACAAGTTGAGAAAATGGAGAATTGTATACAATCACTGACATAGTTAGACATTAGCAAATTATGCTAATAATTTCTATAGTTTAGTACATTATTTTAGTTCAATAACATTTTCATAAAATTCATATTCCAGTGTAGTCATGAGAAACAATGAAACCATATTGCAACCAAGTCTACCTAATATTTAACAACTACCCTTAAAAGTTTCTAAAGATACAATAAGCAAGGACTCAAAAGTCATAGAAAAAATCTAAATGAATCTGATGCTACATGCAACATGTACCCTGAAACTGATAAATTATACTAACAAAAAAAATTGTGGAATAGAGACAAAGTCTACAATTAGTAGTACTGTGACATTATTTGCAGTGAGAATTTTGGTTTCTTTATAAAGACAGAAATAGGAATGCAATTTCATTTTTATTGGATATTTTACTTATTTACATTTCAAATGTTATCTTCTTTCCCTGTTTCCCTTCCAGAAACCCCCTATCCCATCCCCCCTCCCCCTGCTTCTATGAGTATGTTCCCCCATCCATCCACCCACTCCCGCCTCCCTGCCCTCTCATTCCCCTACACTGGGGCATACAGCATTTATGGGACCAAGGGTCTCTCCTCTCATTGATGCCGGACAAGGCCAACCTCTGCTATGTATGCGGCTGTGGCCATGGTTTGCTCCATGTGTGCTCTTTGGTTGGTGCTTTAGTCCTTGGGAGCTCTGGGGGTTCCAGTTGGTTGATATTGTTGTTCATCCTATGGGGTTTCAAACCCCTTCAGCTCTTAGTCCTTTGTCTAACTCCTCCATTGGGGACCCCATGTTCAGTCCAATGGTTGACTGTGAGCTTCTGCCTCTGTATTTGTCAGGCTCTGGCAGAGCCTCTCATTTTTAATCCCATGTGTGGGAATGTGGGGCTGCTTCAGACTGTCCACAGCAGCTGCTTATGATTTGTCTCAGACTCTAGCCAGGGTGTGATTTTGGCAGCTGCAGATAGTTTTCATGATTATGTGATGTTTGGAATTCTGGAGACTTTTAAGGGGTTTTATAAATGTTAGGACCCTGAGAGACTTGGTGGGTTTTTGAGGAGTTGTTGGCTACTTGGTGGTTGGTTGTTATTTGTTGTGAATTCATGCACAAAGAAGAAACAACAACAAGTATTTATAAACTCTGATAGTGAAGACAAACTTGCCTCAAGGAACTTGATGCCCCTAATTAGCAGACAGTAGTCTAATGACAATGTTAACCTCCTTTCCAAGTCCTGAATTTATTCGGGGATCTGTTCCCTCCTTCCCCTCTATCCTATCTAGTATTAAGTGATTGAAAGTGTGGAAGAGAGCAGAGTAACCAAAAGACAACTAGAAAAGTTTGTTAGTTATTCTCTGCCACTGTGATATGTTATGTAAGAGAACTATTTAAGAGAATGAGATTCATTTTAGCCTATGATTCTTCTATTTCAGTTCATGTATAGCTAGCTCTATTATTTTTATGTCCATGGTAAAACAGAGAAATTATAGAAGGACATTGAAAAGAAGATCTGCTCATATTGTAGCATCCAGGACACAGAGTGAAAGGTAGGAAGTAGATGAAACCTTCAAAAACACTTCTCATATATCTACTTTCTCCAGCCAGCCAAACCTATTAATGCCCATTTAGTATATAATCATTAATTGATTGACTCATTGAGGAGGTTAGCACCTTCATCTAATCAAGTTACCATTATACCTCCCATTGTGGAGAGACATTTCAATACCAATACATGAGGTTTTTGAAAGAGCCTTGATATTTAAATCTTAGCAATCTTCTCATAGCCTTCAAATGATTCATGTCCATTCCATAATGTAAAAGGCATTCAATCTATCTTCAAGATTACCCATAAACTTAACTGTGGCCCGAGTCTGTGGAGTTGGCAAGAACCTGCCAGAACATTACCAGAAGTTCTTTTGTGCATTCCTCTCTGTGAAATCACAACAAGCAATGATCAGCAAAGAGTGGCAAGAGAAACCAATACCACACAATGTCATCAGTGAAGACAAGCATCAGCAAACATCAACAAAGACTTGCAAAGAGTGGCAAGGCGAACCAGTACCATTAAGTATCATCCTCTGTCTGTTAGATTATATTTTTACTCTTTCCAAATATCACGTGTTCTCTCAAGCACTCACTCTAACAAAACATCACATGCTCTTTTCCAAGGAAGCTTTCAGCCAAACAACACCAAGTGTTTGCTCTCAGCAAAACATTCTTCAATGTGTCTGCTTCAGCCAAAACATCCTCTCATAAAACAGTTTCCAGAAAAAAAATCACAGGACACAACTGGGTCCCCAAAGAAAGCAGAAAGTTCTACCTGACTTATTCCAATCATGTATTTTCAAATACCCAACTTTAAAGTGTTCTCTGAGAATAAAGGCAAACTTTTAACTATGAATCTCTGTGGGAGAAAATGAAAATTACAAAATTCTAAAATTCAATGGTTGGACAGAGTCCATATTTCCATTCTAAAACAAGAAAATAGCAAGGCACATATAGACCCCCCAAAATTACTGAAATCCAGCACAGCAAACATCCTATATCTCCATGTCTGACATCTGAATTATATAATAGTGTATTGTGATTTCCAAGATGCCCTAAGAGATTGAAAATTGCTGCCTTGGCAAATGCTGCACCCTCCTTGCATCTCTTGTTTCCTATGGTCTCCATTTCAGCCTTAGATGCCACAATTTTATACATTATGCTTTTCTGCCAAGCCTCTGACACTCCTACATATTGCTTTGCATATCAGGCATACCTTTGAAATTATAGAGGTAGTTTTAGAGGTTAGTAGTCCACATGTCACTGTAGCAACGAGACAGCAGCAAAAAGCGCCAGACAGAACCTATCTTGCAAAGGCCTGAGGCCAACATGACCTATTCCACCAGTCAAGTCCTAATTAGCCACTCTGTATGAACTAATTAATAGATCATCTCTTTGAGGAGACTAGCATCCTTTGATTCATCAGAATAATGAAACTATGGAGAAGAATCACAATCTAAAATAACAAGAAAAGTAGAAGCAGAAAAAGATCCCATTTTCCTAGTGTGTAAATAGCTTCTTTGCTTTTTTATTACCTAATGAATTATTAAACTGGTGAGCATAGCTCCATTTGATTGCATTTGTCTACATTTACCATGTTCTCAAAACTGCAAGATATAAACAAAACAAAACAAACTCTGAAATACCATGAAGTCTACTCTGTGTTCGCCTTCTATGAGTGAACATGGGCCTTGCCAATTGTCTGAGCCAACTTCCAACCAGGGTTTACTGTTACTTGCAGACAAAGGCAAAATATCTTAACTGAGATAGTAAAGACAGTTAGGCAAAATAAGTTGTTCACTATATTAATTGACCTATATTTTTTGATGTATGCTAAAGAAGGTACATATTTATGCTGCATAATAAAACAATAGTTAAATCCTTAAGACAAATGAAACTGAGAACAAAATCATGACTTAGTTTTATTTCTATGAAATTTTCTAAATGAGTGCTTTATCAAATGGTATTTGTCCAAAACAAGAATGTACTTTATTTGGATCAGTTCCCCTAACTTTTATTTAATCTTATCATTTCAATTAACTTTATTTAATTGGATTATTTACAAATAACATAGCTTAAACTATTAAACATTAACAATTCTATTGTTCTTAACACTGTCCCTTTTACCAACAAATTCAACTGAATTACCAATTTTATATATGCTATCAATAATGAAAGAGTTAAGATATTAGATATTATTAATAAAGTCTTGCATGATGTTGCATGCCTATACTCCCATCACTCAGGAAGCTGAACCACGGCTTCTAAAATTAAAGGACTACCTAGTTGTACTCTTGTTAGTGGGAAAAATGCAAAATAAGACTATTTATTCTGGAGTTAAATTTAAGTGACCATGTACTAGGAACACCAATTCTCATTAACCCAAAATTCATGATTCAGTGTGGAAGCAAATTCATGAAGCTTTTATAGTAACATAACAGAACAAAACACAGAAAGTAATAAAGCAAGGTATTTTAAAATTTTTGTTTGTTAAAACGTGAGATGGATCAGTTTTGCAAAATGGAAGTTTTTCTTTTACAGACTTCAGATGCCAATGAATGACATTCTTAGCTTTTGTGTGTGTGTATGTGTAAGTAGATAGATGATAGATAGATAGATAGATAGATAGATAGATAGATAGATAGATAGATAGAGAACAGATATATAGAAAAACCACACAGACAGACAGACAGACAGACAGATAGATGTTGGTGTGAAACAGATCCCTTGGAAGAAGTAGTTACTATAATCTGTGTAGATACTTAAGGAAGCTGTAGTATATAAAGAATAGCTTCTGGGTTAGGAGTGGTTTCTCATGTTCACCTCACCCTTACAGTCCTGGGATCCCATCTGATTGAACCTGTGCAACTCTTGTGCATGCTGACACAGCCTGAATTCTGTGACTTTTTCTACAACTTCATCAGTCTTGTTGAGTCTGGAAGACAGTATTTTTTGGAGTCATCCCTCATCTCTTGGTCTTTTTAGTCTGTCTCTTCTTCTGCAAAGATTCCTGAGCCTTGAAAGACAGGATTAGAAGAAGGTATATCATTTAGGAGTGAATACTCAAAAGTCTTGCTTCTCCGTCTGTACATTGTCTATTTGTAACATTATTATCTCTAATTCAGAAATGACTAATTAATTTTAGGGTGTACATACACCAACATGCCTCTGTCAATTGACTTCAGTTGCTGAGAAATAATGCTTCCTTGCATATCTGTAAGATGATTACCTCCACTATTGGCAACCACTTATTTGTTAATTTTCAGATGCAAGATTTCATTAAAAATAAGCATTTTTGTTTACAACTGATTATAATGAAATTGTTCTTCTTTGTTCTGTGGATACAAATCATTGCTTGTAAGCTTGTTCACTGATTCTTTTTAACATATTATTGATGGAGTTTTTGAGAAGGATTAAACTATTTAAGATCTGTGCATATCTAGCTCTCATAATTGGTGTTTTCATTAATATTTTAAATGGGATTTACAATGAGCTCAGTGTCCTCTTAATTGCTTTGCCTGTTTTCTTTGAAAGGTTAAGACAGTCTATGCTTGTGTGGTCACACACTTAACCTATTTACTGTACTTATTGGTTTTGTAAATTTTCTATTAGAATACTTATTTTAATATTTTGTCTGTATAATCTGTTAAGCTTTCTTTATATTGCATACTAGTAGTTTGAAAAGTTATAAAAACACACTTCTACATGCATATTTCTTTTGCAATTACATCTCGAAATTAATTTTAAAGCAAATGTGGACATGTGTTTACTATAGGATGGTTTGATTTTTCTACTTTAGGAAAACTTCTTTTATATATAAAATGTTAGAGGTTAAAAAGTGATTTTTGGGTCCATGAATATTTATCAATAAACCAGAATTAATTTCATCACATCCTTTCTCAAAACAATAATAGTTAAGAGTTTCAGAATAATATACTATCTTACTGGAAATAAACTATACTTATATAAATGATATTATGACATTTAAAAACTTATGTGTTAAATTGAATTAATCTATGAACTCTTACAAATTAACAGAACTAAACAATTTGTATAATCAGAATACAAAATTAGAAAATATATTCTTAGATCACTTAGATGCTATGATATAAAAACTTTAATTTTCTTCTAAATGCATGCATTTTATTTTACTTCTATGAGTTCTAATGTATATTCATTAACATACAATTGTTTTAATTGTTCAGTTTTAATATTACAATTTTATTTTTCTGCCAAATATAAGTCAGAAATAAAATAAACAGCTAATAATTCTATGTAATCAAAATAGAAAATTAAAAATAACAATATAAAAATGACTTTACAAACATTCAGGCAAATGATTTTGACAGTCTATTTGAATAAGTTCTTTTATTTTCTAATATATTGTAAATTGGTTTTCCTTTAAATTGTACAACTATATGCAATAAACACATCAAAATAGAGTTAGTTTAAAATATTGTTTTCCTGCCCATTTCAGTAGTATTCTAATTTAACAAGAGTAATCTGTCAATATTTGTAAGTCACCTTTTGTAGGACTAAACAAGATTGTTTAGTTCTCAAAATAGTTCTCTAAAAATACCTTGATCAATGTATATGAATTATAAATTAAAATACATTGCATTTATTTTATTTCATTCATATAATATGTTTACAATAAGATTATAAAGGTATATTTCATAATTTTATTAATAGGTATAATTATAAACATAGTTTAATTGTAGGCTTTTGCTAAACATATCAAATAGTGATAACTAAGTAATAAACCAATAGAATCTTTTACAAAAATTTTCCAATAAAATGATAATTAAGCACCAATATATATTTATTCTTATTCTTCTACCATAATTAAATTAATAGTAAAAATATAAGAATAGATTCATATTCTTTTAGAATAACTAAAAAACTTGAAATAATGAGGCATATTCAGTGATACAAACGATACTATGTTCATAGTAGATGCACTTTAGCTGAAGACCCCATAGCCACATTTACTAAGAAAGTAAAAGTTCAATCTTTGAACAGAGCCCTAGAGAGCTAATTAATAAGACTACTGATGTTAGTATAGTGGATGCTAGAAGAGGTCCTATGTAATCTGGGTGTACAGAAATCAGAAATACTGCATTTTGGAATGGCCTCCAGTGTAAATCAACAAATGAACTGCCTAAACAAATTCACGAGGTTCATCTCACATAAAAATTATATAGCCCAGACATTTATAGACTTCTCTGTCCTTACTTTTTCCATCACATTGTTGTGCATAAAGTACTCAGTCACCTTAATCTAGAAGTATGGCAATGCTCTCATCAATTTTCAGTCTGTAGGAAGCTGATGTCACCACCAAAGAAGGACTGACTGAAGAACAGCAACATCTTTTATTGCCCACAGGCAAGTTATAGTGAGGCAGGAAAAGCCCTGTGATACAAGGTTAGACTTCTAAGAATTGAATTTACTCTGAGATTTTAAAACAACCCACTACTAACAGCAACAACCAAAATAATGGCTGGCACCAGAGATGGAATTACATTCTACTATGGACTGCTATAACATAAGACACTCCTATTTTACACATTGTAATGATCATTTGGGGGGGTGTCTTTACCCTCATGACTCATTCCTGCTGTCTTCCAAAAATGTCTTATGACAACTTTTCTTTGATAAAGAATATGGCCGTTCATGTCCTACTTGGTTTCATTAAGAAACCCATCTAGCCAAGAAAACACCTATATGTCTAAATATGTCAAATTCCACGTGATATGAGTAATGCTGTGATTTGAATGTAAAATGCACTGCTTCTTCTCTCTCTTTCTCTCTCTTTCTCTCTCTTTCTCTCTCTTTCTCTCTCTTTCTCTCTCTTTCTCTCTCTCTCTCTCTCTCTCTCTCTCTCTCTCTCTCTCACACACACACACACACACACACACACAGAGAGAGAGAGAGAGAGAGAGAGAGAGAGAGAGACTGATTCAGGTGCCATATACCAAATGTTTCAACATTGATAGGTTTTGGTTCCTTTAAAAGGTAAGATAAGAAACAAATCATTGAGTGCATTACTATAAGGTTATACATTGTCCCTAGAGCCTTTGCCCCATCCCGAGTCTATC
The DNA here is from genome assembly GCA_028551405.1 of Uromys caudimaculatus. Taxonomy (NCBI): domain Eukaryota; kingdom Metazoa; phylum Chordata; class Mammalia; order Rodentia; family Muridae; genus Uromys; species Uromys caudimaculatus. Next base: position 16,161,592 of record CM052709.1, read on the forward strand.
CTGAGGTGAAGACTCTTTTTATTTTTCAGATGCTTCAGCAGAAGTATACAATGTTCCTCAGATCTATAATAATAAACCTCCTAACTAGGGTTGAAATATTCAAAAGAGATAAAATAAACATTTGTTTATTTTATCTTTAAAATTGTTCTCTCAAATAATAATACCTATGCAAAAATAACTAGTACAGCTATGAAACTGTTGAGTTGGATGGGTACAGTGTAATTATATGACAATTATAGTATTAACTCATAGTCAAAGTGATGTAAACCTGTTAAAAATATAAACTTTCATAAGAATTTAGCTAGATCTTTAGGCTATTCTTGTAATTGTACCAAAATTCTCAAGATCTTCTTCTTACTCTATAATAACCAACTCATATGATGCCCAAATCTCCATGGGAAAATATTTGTAGTGAAGTCAATGATAACTAAATATATATGAGTCTGTGAAGTGCAATGTTAGCAAGCCATTGAATGGCATTATAACATTTCTCCTCTTGGCTTTTATCTCAACCATAAAAATATAAAACAATATAAGAAACAGCTTTCACATGAACATTTAGCATTATGTAAGTGTGTATGATAATAGAGTATCTCTTGTGGAACTGTGAATGAATAATATATGTTCCTGTCTTTGTGAATGAAAAATAATATTGTATTTTTCTGCACTATAGACTGAGAGAGATTATTTCAAGGTTATTTCAGCTAAACAGAATATGATTATTGGCATAAATCTTTCCTCATATTATACAGCACAGACATGCTTTCTAGCTTTAAATTTCAAAATATCCATTAACATTTTTCTAATTCCCACTTCTCTTGAATTTAAAATCAAGCACTTAAAAGGAAGATAAACTGGTAGAAAATTATTTGCCCATTTTAAAATTAGACTGTACAATAGTAACTTTAATGGTAATCAAAATTGAAAAGATATTGAAGCAATAATCCAGAACAGAACTATGTATTTTGTTTAAAATTTGGTCAGTATAGGAAAGCATATATGCACCCATATACACACACATACACAAATACGCACATATGCATTAACATTTAGCACATATACATCCAAACTAATGCAGACAAATGCACACAAAATATTAGGTTTTGGAAATTAATGAGACACATGAAGATGCTTATGCATCTATAAGTGGGAAATAATCAGATATATAAAATTAGAAAGATCCAAGAGAGAAAAGAGAATTCCTTTCAAGGATCATCATACAAGCATATTAAGTAACATTGATTAGTATTATACTAGAACTGACAGGACTGAGCCTGGCTGACTCCATGACAGGCTCCAAACTGCCATTTCAAGAATCTAAGCCTATGTTTCTGTTTCCCAGAATTGAGATAATCTAGGCAAGTCTGTTCCTGGAAAAACCACAGTCCATGGGCATCTAATCAAGACCTACCTCCATCTGACCTGAGTCAAAAATGGTCCCTCAGAATGAGTCAGCAACAGTTTTCAAGGCCCCCAGCAACAATTCTGGAAAGTCCCCAGAACTTTTGCCATTCCAAAAGATACCCATAACCCTAGAGAGAAAGCCAACCAATCAAGATAAAACGTCACCTAACCAATCCTGGAATCACCCCTAATCTGCTTTAAATTGAGCCTGTGAGGTCACTGCCTGCTCTTCATTTCGTTGTATGGTAGACCGATGCATGCAGGATTTCTGCAGAATTAAAGCTCTTTGCTTTTGCATACTATTTGAGTCTTGGCTCTCATTCCCTGGTGATACACAGACCCTTACAGAACTATTCCTAAAGCATTTCTAGTTTTCAGCATATCATTTAAAAGTATATGTATATTTAGATACTTCTATACTTCATTTCGCACTGATCTCTCATATAGCACTGATTATTGCTCTATGGTTTGAATAAATTTTCATGTCAAGAATTTTAATGCAGAATTAATACTACTAACCCTGGTAATGTAATTGTGCATAAACTCAAAATTAAACACACAATTGTACATATTGAACAAATAGTAATTATTATTAACGACATTAATTATGCTTTATAACATTCTACCTCTCTTGAGTGCTCACATTAATTTGTAATGGAGTTGCAGAGCTTTGTAGACACTCTTCAATAACTTAGTATAGCAGGTTTAAAAGGTTTAAGATTCATCATGCTGCTTTTGAAATGAATGGTTATTACTATAAGAGGCAGTGTTTTGGGTAATGGAATTACTGAAGAATTATGAAATGGAAATAACAAACAACAATGTGAAAAATGAAATTTCTAATTGCTCAAGGCCCAAACTCTCATTAAAATGAGAATTTAAACAAATCATACTGGCCAAATAAGAAGATTTAATGAGAAAATTTTAAAAGCCGAATTAGAATGGTAAAGGTAACTATGAATTGAGAGACAAAATGTCAGACTGTTCCTGCTTGGAAAAAAAAAAATCCAAACTCAAATGTTTGAAATGTCTAATTACAGGAGGGTGGGGAGGCTGCCAATACAAACATCTATTGCTCTGCAGTATTTCAGTGATGGGAGGAACACCTGCAGCCAAAGTGACAATCTACAGTGCCACTGGCCTTGAATAAACAAAAAAACTCTCTTGTCATGGCTTTGAGTGAAAATTAGTGGATGAAATTATGCTGAAACGCAGCAAATAAGACTCTGGAATATAAGTGAAGTTAAAAATTAGAGTGTTTTTAAAAACAATGTTAGGCATAAAATGATGGCTGCACCTGTTTTCACAATTCAGATAAGCCACACTACCTCCAGTAATAGTCATCTTTGTTTTGAGCACTGAAGAGAAGAAAGGAAGGACATTTTCTGGTTGATATTTTCTTAGAAATGATTTTCTTGACCACTTCTTATGTACATGGATAAAATAATTTTTTGGAATGAATTTTATAAGAGATCTACATGATAGTTACTATGTTTGGGATTCTAGAAATGATTATTTAATGTTATAATTAAAAAGAAGGTAGTTCTAATGTATAATGCATCATATTATATAAATTTATAGGTACCACTCTTGAAATGTTTTCAAAACATATCCTCATCACTGAAAAGCATATGCATACAATGGAAAGCAAATACACAGGCTCATACCTATTCAAATTCAAAACAATTTTCTGTTAGCATAAGAAAAGACATGTAATTGTGTCATCTCAGTAAATGTTTCACAGAAAATTTATTTTTCATTATATAGGCTATAGTTTATACTTTGTTTTGTCCATTTGTTTCTTGAGACAGTTTTACATACTTTAAACTACTCTGAAATTTTCCTTGCATCTCAGATTGGTCTTGAATTTCTGATCTTCCTACAATGACTCTCAAATTTTATAATAACAGAAGCATCATATTGGTCCTGCTAATACAGACATAGGAGTCATAAAGGACCCACCTAGGATTCTGGGTTATCAAATATCCAGACAGTGGAAGAAGAAAATTAAGGTCTACAAGTTGTCCATATCTGTATACATGTTGTGGTCTATACACACACACACACACACACACACACACACACACATACACACACAAATGTGTGCACACAGAGAGATACACACAGATACACAGAAACAAACATGCATGCATGTATGTACACACATGCAACAGAGCAAAAAACTATACTTAAAAAATCTGTTTTTCTACATTGATGTTTATATAATTGTGGACATCTATGAACCCTGTGAAAAAGCAAGCCAATGGGAAATATATTAGTGAGATTTCTATTCTCACCTTTAACTTTTAGCAATTTTATTTTAATTTAAAAGTTCCCAAAATGATAGAGACAGGCACTCACTGCACATACCCTACAGATGGGACTATAGTCATGACAATCAAATATGGCTTGTAAATAATTGATAATTTAAATTTGAGTAATGCAATCCATCTAGGAAAGATAAGTGGGGATAATGTGGCAGGAGGTTTGTTCTTTTCGCCTACCAACCCAAGTCACCCCCATTCACATCCTCCTCCATGTTTCTCTTCTGTTCCAAAGGAAGACTGAAAAGCAGTCACTAGAGAGCAAGCTTGACTTCATAATGGTTTTTATAAATAAACTGAAATTTACCAGTCTGCAAGCACCAAGACAGTTAAGTTATTCATTAAATAATCGAAATGTTTCGTAGTTTTTCATAATTTTGTCTCAATAGATTAACCTTAACTTTCATAAGGCATTTATCACCCAATTCCTTAGCCAGGTGTCCATTTAGGCACCATGGGGACAATGGGAACTCAAACACAACTACAATTGTAAAGACTAATGGTGTAGCAAGAGGTATGTTTAATATACTGGACCATGTAGATTCAGAGAATAATAAACTATCAACAACATAAAATAAATTAAAGGAGTAGTGAAGTGGAAACTTATTGATTCTTTGGAAAGTCGGTTATGTCAAATGATGTTTTCCTGGGGCATACAGGTGAAGGGGTATGTTACTAAAGCACACACATGAAAGAATACCTTCTTGAAGCAGACACAGATGAAAGGATGTTTTGATATAGCAAACACATGAAAGGTCCTGTGATGAAGGAGTATAAATATGACCCACAGACAGTGGAAGATGAGCACCGAGCATTGGTTTGATTTGCTCTGCCCCATTATTGTTTGCTAATGACATGTATGTATTGGTTTGCCTTACATAGCATTGTTGAGATCCACTTTTGGTAAGGCTGCCATTGAAAGAACTGCTTGGGAAGCTCTTGAGGCTTCTTGCCACTTCTGTGACCTTGGGCCTTTTGGTGAGCCTTGCTGTTTATTCATGACTGAACTGTAGCTGTTGGATTGTTCATGGTGTCTGCCTGCTGAGAAGACTGAACTGCAGCTGCTGGTTCATGGGTGGTATTTATCTGCCAAGAGGATAGGCCTATAGCTGCAAATTCTTATTTGGTGTTTACTACTGGCCTAAATTGCTGACAAAGAACATGAAGCTCTCTCCCAAAGAATTATTGCTAAACAGGTCCACTTCCCCCATATACTAATAACTTTTCTCTTCCACTACCTCTGCTCAGTGGAGGGCTAGAGGAGAGGTTGAACCCTTATTAAAATAGGCTGCAAAAAATGTATGCCTACAAAGTAGAAGAATGTTTACAGTTCGTGCCTCAGTGGTGGTATTCACATTTAAAAAAAAAAATTCCCTGAGTGGAGTTCTTGTTCTTAAATGTTATTGGAAGTGAAGAAACATATTGTCAGGTAATGCTATGATATGAGAGTACCGAACCATACAAAAAACTCTAAGACTAGAACATGTCTTCTGTCTCAAAATAATCTTTAGTATTTTAAGTACTTGTCAGTTGCCTTTATTAGTATATTAGGGTGTCAGTTGCTGTCCAACTGTAACTTGGGCTGGAATTCATATATTTCATCTTATAATTTGAGAAATAGTCTATCACTGAGGAAAATAAGGGCAGGGACTGGAGCAGTAGCCACGAAGGAGGATGACTTACTGACTTGTCTCTCAATGGTTTCTTCAGCTTCCTCTCCTATGCTATCAAACAACTAAGACTTCTCAAAGCAATCACTAATCAAGAAAATGTCTCCATACTTGTCTACAGGCAATTTGATGAAGGCATTGTCTCAATTAAGATTCTCTCTTCCCAGATATATGTAGGTTTGTGTTAAGTTGACATAACCAACCAACACAGTTGCTTTTATTGTCACTGTGACCAGATACATGTCACAAAAGCAACCTATAGAAGGATGGGTTTATTTTGATTCACAGTTCAGAGGACTCTAGTCCATAATTGCAGAGAAGTCCTCATTTCTAAAGTATGAGCAGCTAATATCATTGGGTACAAAGAAGTAAAGAGAGATGAATGCTGGAATTCCACACATTTTCTCTCTTTTTACTTTTGAATACAGTTTGTGCCCCCAGCCTGTGAGTTGGTATTACTTGCATTCAGAGTGTCTTCCCTTCTCTCTAAAAGCTTTCTCAGAATTAAAGATTCATACTGCAAGTATATGAATATACATATAATACATATATATGTGTGTTTTATGTAAGTGTATGTATGTATGCATGCATGCACGTATAAAATTGTGGCTACCATAGAATTTTAAACCTCAGGCCACTACACAAATTTTAGAGTCCTGTATTTCAATATCTCTTCAATAAAACTAGATAGTCACGTTTTATCAAGAGACTTTCTTTTGATACAATTCAAGCTTCACATTGGGCTGGTGAGATGGGACACTGAATAATGCCCTGGCTGCTAAGCCTATCCACCTGATTTCAAATCCTTGGGACTCAAATTATTGAAGAAAAGAACTATCTCTGGCAACTTGTTCTTTGACCCACCTCCACATGTGTGTAAAAGTACATACTCACACAAACACACACAAAAGAAATAAACATAATGAAAGCATAAAATAAGAATATGTTAAAGCATATTTGCATTGGCTAGGGATATGATCCAAGCATGACAAGGACGGGAAGTGGATCAAGACTGTAAACACTCAAAAGTCACTCCCCAATGATCTACCCCTGTTAACTTTTCAGAGTTCCACCACCTACCCAACACAGTGCCACCAAAGTGCTATCAAGTGTCAGAGTACACAAGCCTCATGGCCCTGAATAGACAACAAAGTCTCCAACTCCAAATTCTAGCTTATTTGTCATTAGGGCTTCAACATATAAATGAGAGAAGAGAGTCACAAAATTCATAGCATAATGATAGAACACAATACAGGACTAGGTGCTCAGTATAAACAATATACTTGATCCTGTGCAAAAAAGCTAAGAAGCTATATATCAAGGAAAATAGAAAGTCTATAAGCATTATGATTTTAGAGAATTGTTTTTATTGCTGCAGGCTTTCACTCATTTAAAGAACATAGAGCTTGGGCTGGAAAGATGGCTTGGTTCTCTTGTAGAAGACTTGTATTTAATTCCCAGGACCCACATGGCAGCACACAACGATCTGTAACTTGAGTTTTAGAGTGTCTGTCACCTTCTTCTATCTTCTGCTGGCACCAGACACACACATGGTGCACTGACATACAGGAAGGCAGAAACACCCATATCTATAAAACATAGCAATCATTTAAAAAACAATCTAAAGTGCATGGAATATGGCATCTCATTAGGAATATTTAAATGTATTAAATAGATTAAATAGCTATATTAAATCATAGCATATATGTGAATCTGTATTCTATTTATGATGTATCATTTATAACATTTTTACTTTTTTTAAAATCCGTGTGCTAAAAACTAAATATATGTATAAATCTGTAAATTGTATACATTTACATAGGCATCAATATCATTAATTTGAATTATTTTAAACATAAAATTTGATATTTCTTTTTGATTTTATATTGATACCAAACAATAAAATGATATTATAAAATGATATCATAATGAAGTATCTTATGTCAAGTAAGGAAAATATCTTTAAGGATGTTCACAGTGCTCAATAAGGAAAAATTTACAACAGATTCTTATCTAACAGTTCAGCTAACAGGGAAAAAACTAAGGAAATTGAAAAAAAAATCATTCTCATTGTTCCTGCATTGCAGGATCAAATCTCTAGTGGGATTAAGGAGAAAGCTGAATGTTTTACATTTTTTTTGGAGAAAAGAAAATGAAGTCGTTTAAAATCCTCAGAAATACTATCTAGTGTCTTAGCTCCCTGGGTATTCATTGGGATTACTTTATTGAGCTACATAAACTCTAAAATGGAATTGAAAATGGCAGGCCCAACAGACCACTGCATTGTAACAAAATACTGGCTGTTAAAATACACTTAAAATTGCACTGAGTAGATGTAGCCATATAGCTCTGGCAAGATAGCACACCAGCAATGTAAATGACTTTCTTTCTGAATATTTATAGTTTAAATGTGACATTTGGTAGATTTTTATATTTCACATTAACAGACATGTTTACCAGGAAACCAAACTTTTATAAACGTCCAACACCAGGTTAGTGTGTTAAAGCACTTCTTCTTCATAAGGTGGTTTCAGTTCACAGTGCCCAGTTGTGCTATTCCAACATTGAAAGGGCCATTCATACTCTTTGGTTAGTGGTTTAGTCCCTGGGAGCTCTGGGAGTTCTGGCTGGTTGAAATTATTTTTCTTTCTATGGGGTTGCAAACCCCTTCAGCTCCTTCAGTCCTTTCTCTAACTCCTCCATTGGGGACCCCGTGTGTATGTAGCAGAGGATGGCCTTGTTGGGCATCAATGGAAGGAGAAGCCCTTGGTCCTGTGAAGGCTTAATAGATGCCCCAGTGTAGGGGAATGCCAGGATGAGGAAACAGGAATGGGTAGGTGGGTGGGGGAGCACCCTCATAGATGCAGGGGAGGGGGATGAGATAGGGGGTTTCCAGAGGGGAAACCAGGAATGGGGAAAACAATTGAAATGTAAATAAAGAAAATATCCAATAAAAAAAAAAAAAGCTATTCAAATGCCTGTTTGGGAAAAAAAAAGAAAAACTATTGAGAAGCAAAACTAGATGAAGAAAGGGAATCCTGGCCTGGGACTAGAGCTCAGCCCTTTAATAAAGTGTTTCCAAGCAGGGGGACGAACACCTGATCCCCAGAACCTCAGAAAACTGCTGGGAATGATAACGTGCAATCTAAGTCCCATTACTGGGGAGAAGACCAGCAGGTACCAAGGGGTAGAACCCAAGGCCAAGGAGACACACCGGCCTCAAATGTAAGATGACTGGGTCCTGAAGAATGATACTTGAGGATAATTTCAGACCTTCAAATATGCCGTATGAACATCTACACACATATGGACCCATAGAAACATGCATACACACACACACACACACACACACACACACACACACACACACACACACACATACACACGGACATACAAGGGAAAGAAAAAGCAAGAAAAACCTTCCAGAAAACTTGTCTAGCACCTGACTGATGTGGCCTCTAACCCAATTGGCCAGCCAGCATTTACATATTTACATATAAAGCAAAGGCAGCAATTTGTTGCATGAGCATGTTAGGGCAGAGACTGCATATGGTAGAGGCCAATGTCAGATGAAATGATATATTTTTCCTAAAAACCTATGACTTATGTGTCCCATATCACTTGTCACATCAGTCGTGTGGTTTTCTTTTGTTGTTGTTGTTGTTCATTTTTTAACACATGAGCACATTTTATAGAGGAAAATGCCTGTGTGTGTTCTTTGAAAATGAACAAGAAGACAATTCTTTATGTGTGAGATGGAAATAGATTAAGATTGAGATCTATTTTGGGTTAATAATTCTTCCTTGTGCTTTCTTTTCTCTATCCATAATTTCATAAAACCATTATACCTTTTAATATAATTTGTAACCCAAACTAAGATGAATATCAAAATTCAAAGTGCAATTGATCACAGCTTCTTGAACTATGAACAATACTGCTATAAAAGGACATGTAATCTTTATTGAAGTTCTGGGCATACACTATTATTCTATAATGAACCTCTTGTAGACCACAGACCTGTTAGTATAAGATCTAAGAACAGACGGTCTAATTAAAGTTTGTCTCAAACTTTTGAACACTAATCTCCCAGGTACAAAGAGCTTTACATTAAGTATAACAAAAGCCCCTCCCACCAGCAAGAATCCTCATACTGATATAAGAATTAAGAAGGGAGTTCAATTCAGACATAAAGATCATTGTTTTACAATTAAATTAATTAGTGCTTAATTGATGTCTCTGCAGGTAACTTATTTCATGTGGATAACTAGTAAGAAACAGACAGCCAGTTTTAGCTTTCAAAAAAAGAACCAAAAGTGGCCAGGCTTGAATTTAAAGGTGAGTTTTTTCTGGTAATATTATCGAGGCCCTGGTGGACACTTTTCTCCTTCCCATTTATTACTATATTTAATGATAGTTGAAGTCTTTATACAGTTTTTCATCAGGGGATTCCAAAACATGATAATATTGTTTATTCCTCTTTCAAGGTACAAAAAATATTTTCTCAATAACTGAAAATATTAATCAGATACAACTTTATCCTTTATTCAAGGACACTGATATAACTCAGGGTTAAAAATCAGGACTGTGACCAACTTTACTGTTTGTATTGCACAAATTGACACCAAATTCTCTAGCATCATTAGTGCCTGGAAAGAAATGCAGGGAACTCCTTGTATAGAACTTGCATTGTAATTTGTGACAATAAAACTATTATTTTTCCCATTGAAAGGTATGATAAAATGCTTGCCATGTGTAATAAAATTATTATAAAATACAGAAATAAAATAATTAAAACAGCTAGATGTTCTTTGATATTTCTTCTTAGTTCATTACCAGTTACCTTTCTTTGACTTAGAATCAGATCCTAACAGAACAGAGTTGAAGTAGCTCATTAACACAGGTTTTCTCCTGTGTGTTCTGTTTCTACACAAGTTGGCAAATTCTGGCAACACCCAAGAAAGAAATAAAATCAGAGCAGAGATATTGTCTGTTGTTTCCTTTACTGTTTAAAGTAATACTGGCATTTACTCAGAGAGGAGACAAATAAAGCATTAGTTCTTAATTATTCCTAAATTCAAATAAAAACCACAAAAAATATTATATAGATGTGAGCTGTCATCCATTAGGTTACTAAATCCAGACACTCAGCAGCCAACCATGACTAGCATGATCAAAACAGAAATCCAAATGATTTTGTCTTCAGGAACTTGCAAATGGTGTAACTAAATTTTCATTGCGATTTCTGAAGCTGCTAGATTATGTAGCAGATTCCTTCAGACAAGTATATTAGACTAATGCAGCAGCAATATCGTCAAACAATTTAAAATATCACTAAATATCTTGGAAGCACTTTCATTTAGAGTGACATTATATTAACTAAAATGGCAACACTATATGAGCAATACAATTTAAAAGTTAAAACTAGTTATACTGAGTCAAAAGGAGGAGCTCTTCCTATCTTGAGTATTGACAATAACATCGTTTAGGAACGTAATTTTTACGCATTAGTCCAAGGAAACATTTATATTTTCATATTCACTTTAATCTTTAAAGTGTAAGAAAATAAGCAGCACACATTTCATATGAAAACAGAGAGGCTTGAAAGAGCAAAATGCATCACCCAAAGCAAATTATAAGACTATACGTGAGTTAGAACATTCCTCAAAGTCCTTTCTCTGGCTGGATAAAATTCTTGTGTTTCCACATTGTAGTGAATGACCTCCTCTAGCTCCTCTCTTACCTCCTGTTCTGTTGTCAGAGATCACTCTTGAGGTAACCTGTAATTTATATTCTGATTCAGGTCACTTTTAAAAAGAAGATAAATGCACTATTCATAATATACATGGGAGATGTGATGCAATTTTATTTATTGCTGTGCCTTCTTAGCTTTAAACTCTACAGTACTCCCTTCACTTTTAGGATTGGTAATGAGTTACTTAAAGTTTATGGTAAGTAGCTATCATTTACAATTAAAACAGAGGTGTAGACTCAACAAAGCCAAAGCACAGATTTAAAATACATATGTGAAAGTTGTTTCGAACATTGCTAGTATTAATATACTTATATAATAGACTTATATACTAAATTTCTATATATCAGAAAGATAAAGTAATATATGACAAGAGAATATGTTCTTCTCGCTATAATGATCTTATACACAAGTAATAATTTTGATTCCAAATGAAAATTGAAGTTACACAAATTTCAAAATCATTAATTCTACTTCTTGATTATAATGAAACAACTCAATTAAAGTACATACTTAGTAACTTACCTTCCCAAACTGAAAGACATCAGAAGTTAATAGGTTAGTAAAAGTGGAATTGTAATATATCATTAAATACTATTTAGTTAATACTTTGGAAATTTATTTTGATCCGATTCTCTCTCCAAATTTCTCACAGATTCCTCACCACCTCACTATCAAAACAAAATCCTGTTCTCTGTTTCTTTAATGTTGTTGCTCTTTTATAATGTATTAAGTCCAATCTGGTCCACTCAAGTCCTCTTGGGTGTAGGATAAGTTCTGAGAAATGGTCTAGCTATGAGAAATCACACTATAATAAACAAAAAAACCAAAAACAAACAAACAAACAAAAAACAACAGCAAAAACAACAAAACAAACAAAATATAAAACAAAAGAATCAAAACAAAAAATTGACTCCAGTTTTCCAACAGCTGTCAACTGCCAATAATTCCTCAGAGAGGGGAAGGGCTTCATGCTCTTCTTTGTGAATTATGATGAGATTTTGTCTGGCATGAGCTTTTGCAGGTCTTGCTTTCATAATAACTATGAAATCACATGCGCAACTACTTGACTATATCCAAAAAACATTATTACCTCTGGCTGATACAATTTTGCAGTCTACTCATCCTTAATGATACCTGAGACTTGCTGGGAGGATTGTAAGATAAATATCCTATTTAAGACTGAGCATTCTACAACATTTTATTGTCAGTACATTGATAAATTAATGATCTCTGTGCTAATTTCCATTTACTGCAAGAAGCTTTCCTGATGAGGGTTGAGAGATGCCCCAATCTATCTATAGAGCAATGTATAGGCTAGGTACATTTAGCAGATTAATAGCACTAGGTCTAAGGCACATACTATGTACATCTAGTAGATTAATAGCACTAGGTTCTTCCCTAGGATCTATGATCCATGCAGTCACAGTCTCTGCTCTGATAACCATTCTATGTATAGGTTCCATCTGTTGAAGCCTGCGTTATATGCAACCAGAAAGTTTTTGATAACTTTCACAATATTTGTGCCACTATTGTGTCCATGGTCTTGTCTTGCCAGAACATACATTGTTATAACTCTCAGGTTTTGCAGCTGGGTAAGATTGATAATGAGTTTTCTCTTCCCATTGTGTCCGAGCACAGGTATGTACCTCTTGACAAGTATATAGAATTCTTTGTGTGTATGCCCAAGAGTATTACAGCTGCATCATATGGTAGATGAACAAAGATTTTTGAGGAACATTGACACATTAATTTCAATAGTGACTGTCTCAGCTCACACATCAACCAGCAGTAAATCATTCTGTATTTCCCAAATCCAGTACAACCCATTTGTTTGGTAGACCTTAGCAGTTGCAATTAGAGTAAAATGAAATCCCACAGTATTTTGATTTGCATTTTCTAATGGATAAGATGTAGAACATTTCAAAATATTTCCAAGCCATTTGTATTACTTCTTTATAACCTTGTTTTGTTCCTTGATCCAACATTTAATTTGGTGGCTTGTGTAAATATCACTTTGATCTCCTCAGATGAAGGGATGAGATGAGAGCTGTTCCTAAGTTGTGGAAAATACACAGCTGGCACAGCTGGGCTGAGCCCAGAGTGTTTCTTCTCTATTCTAAATATCCCTAGGCCTAGGCCTGGAAGCTTCTAGCCTTCATACAATCTAATCTTCAAAGCTGACTTGTTCAATCTGGCTTCTCCCAGCTTCTGACTGAATTACTCTGCCTGGCCTCATCCTAACTTTGGCAATATGTTATAATCTTCTGTCTCCTTCTCATTCCTTGACTTGTTTTGTCTTCATCTTTGTCTAGCTTGGTCTGTCTGTAATCTATCTCGGTACTGTCCTAGGAGAATTCCCCCAAATCACACACAGTACCCACCATTTACCCATACAACCATTGTGTCCATTCAGCATCTGTGAATCTCAAAACACCACCCAGGAGACAACTCCCAACTCCAATGTGTCTTTTATTTATAAGCTAAAGCCTGAGCCTCATCATCTTCAGTAATACAATAGGATGGGAGGATAAAGTCCTGAGCTCTCAGTGGAACAAGGCTTTATAGGAAATGTTAAGCAAGCTAAGGGAGGTGGTATTTCTAGCCTGGCAAGCATCAAACTGGGGTGGGGGGGGTTATTGTTGCCTTTTTAACATAATTGGCTTGTGCTAGGAGTCAACATATAACCTTAACTTCTGCTTTCCTCCACATTGGTGGTTCTTAAGAAGTGAAGTGCTAGGGGCAGGCTTGTAACCAGGTTTGTTGGGGAGTAACCTAGAAAGTGGTGCTGAACTCAGGTCTGTTGGAGAGTAACATTGAAACTAGTGCTAGGTGCTAGGCTTGTTAGTTAACTCGAAATCAACCTTAAGTCAGGTTCTCCAAGATAGAATCGAACCCAAGATCTAGTCTCTCACTACCTCTCTCTCTTCTCTCTGTCTCTCTGTCTCTGACACTCTCTCTCTCTCTCTCTCATACACACACACACACACACACACACACACACACACACACACACACACACACACACACACACACAATTCTCTTCAGTATCCTCTTCCTCTGCTGTTCTTGTGTGAGTTGGGCATATCCTATCACTGAGTCACCCTGTTAAATCTTTCACTGATTTGGATTTTATCTGCCTGTCAGTAGATTTCAAATGTAGCCGCTTCCTTTTACAAACTAACCTTAACTTCATTGATAGGGGTTCAAGGTAAGTACTAAGGGTGTGTCTGTATTTCAGCTAGATCATATCTTGGATGTTATTCCTTGCCAGAGCAGCCATGTTGCTGGGATAAAGTTCCTCTGCAGATTTCTCAATACTTGCTTTTGTTTGCTCATTTCCATCTTCTGAGATCTTCTTCAATTTTTCTTCAGAGACTTAAAGTATTTGTCACACAGATATTTCAATTCTTTGGTAAGAGTCACACCAAGATATTTTATATTGTTTGTGAAAATTTTGAAGGGTGTCCTTTCCCTAATTTCTTTCTCAGCCCATTTATCATTTGTATAAAGGAAGGCTACTGATATGTTTGAGTTAATTTTATATTCAGCCACTTTGGTGAAGTTGTTTATCAGCTCGAGAAGTACTTTGGTATAATTTTGGGGGTCACTTAAGTATACGATCATATTATCTACAAAATAGCGATATTTAAACTTTTTCCTTTCCAATTTGTATCCCTTTGACCTCCTTTTGTCATGAACTGCTCTAGCAAGAACTTCAAGTACTATATTGAAAAGATAGGGAGAGAGAGGGCAGCCTTGTCTAGTCCCTGATTTTAGTGGGATTGCTTCAAGTTTCTCTCCATTTACTTTGATGTTGATTAGTGGTTTCCTGTATATTGCTTTTACTATGTTTAGGTATGTGCCTTGAATTCCTGATCTTTCCAAGACTTTTAACATGAAGGGATGGTAAATTCTGTCAAATGCGGTTTTCAGCATCTAATGAGATGATCATGTGATTTGGTTTTATTTTATTTATTTATTTTTTTCAGTTTGCTTATGTAGTGGATTATGTTAATGTATTTCCATATATTGAGCCATCTCTGCATCCCTGCAATGAAGCCTACTGTCATGGAGAAGGATTTTTTTGTTGTCTTTGTAGATTCAGATTGCAAGAATTTTATTGAGTATTTTCTTTTTTTTTTTTTTTTTTGGTTTTAAATTAAAATGTATTTTATTAATCTCAATGAATTTGCATACATATTCATGTAATACATGCTAATTTATACACTCTATGGACTGTCTTCCATGACCCTTTCAACATATGTACTTGTACAGTATTTCTTTTTTTTTTTTTTTTAATGCTTATGATGGTTTTTTTTCCTCCTTTTTTATTTTTCATACTTTATATACATTTCCAATGTTTCCCCTTTTCTGAGTCTCCTCTTTGTATACCCCCCATCCCCTCCCCAACCCGCCTCTAGGAGGGAATTCCACCTCCCACCCCCCTCCCGACCACCCATCCCCATTTTCCCGCCTTGACATTCCCCTTTACTGAGGCCTCTAACATCCTCAGGCCCAAGGGC
>CM052709.1:16177764-16196265 GCA_028551405.1 Uromys caudimaculatus
AAATTATCACTATTTGCAGATGATATGATCGTATACCTAAGTGACCCGAAAAACTCCACCAGAGAACTCCTGCAGCTGATAAACAACTTCAGCAAAGTGGCCGGATACAAAATTAACTCAAACAAATCAGTAGCCTTCCTATACTCAAAGGATAAACAGGCTGAGAGAGAAATTAGGGAAATGACACCTTTCACAATTGCCACAAACAATATAAAGTATCTTGGTGTGACTCTAACCAAGCAAGTGAAAGATCTGTATGACAAGAACTCCCTTTTCATTTTTGATTCTGTTAATTTCAATACTGTTTCTGTACCCTCTGGTTAGTCTGGCTAAGGGTTTAATCTATCTTGTTGATTTTCTTAAAGAACCAGCTCCTGGTTTTGTTGATTCTTTGTATAATTCTTTTTGTTTCTATTTGGTTAATTTCAGCCCTAAGTTTGATTATTTCTTGCTCTCTATTCCTCCTGGGTGTATTTTTTCTAGAGCTTTCTGGTATGCTGTCAAGTTGCTAGTGTACGCTCTCTCCAGTTTCTTTTTGGAGGCACTCAGAGCTATGAGTTTTTCTCTTAGCACTACTTTCATTGTGCCCCATATATTTGGATATGTTGTACCTTTATTTTCTTTAAATTCTAAAAAGTCTTTAATTCCTTTCTTTATTTCTTCCTTGACCAAGTTATCATTGAGTAGAGCATTGTTCAGCTTTCACGTGTATGTGGGCTTTCTTTTGTTTTTATTGTTATTGAAGACCAGCCTTAGTCCATGGTGATCTGATAGGATGCATGGGATTGTTTCAATCTTCTTCTATCTGGTGAGGCCTTTTTTGTGACAGATTATATGGTCAGTTTTGGAGCAGGTTCAGTGAGGTGCTGAGAAGAAGGTATATTCTTTTGTTTAGTATGAAATGACCCATAGATATAGGCTAAATCCATTTGGTTCATAACTTCTGTTAGTTACACTGTGTCTCTGTTTTGTTTGTGCTTCCATGATCTCTCTGTTGCTGATGGGGTTGTGCATAGAATATCTTAGTTTCACCATCTATGGTAATTGAGGGTTTTGTGCTGGGTTTAGCAGCTTGTGCTGGCAGTTGTGTTCTGTTAGGGTTTATATGACATCTTTCCAGGTTCTTCTAGCTTTCATAGTCTTTGGTGAGAAATATGGTATAATCCCGATAGGTCTCCTTTTTATATATTACTTGAGCTACTTCCCTTAGTGCTTTTAATATTCTTTCTTTGTTTGTGCATTTGGTGTTTTGACTATTATGTGATGGGATGAAATTCTTTTCTGATCCAATCTATTTGTAGTTCTGTAGGCTTCTTGTATATTTATGGGCATCTCTTTCTTTAGGTCAGAGAAGTTTTCTTCTATAATTTTGTTGAAGGTATTTACTGGCCCTTTAAGTTGGGAATCTTCACTCTCTTCTTTGCCTATTATACTTAGGTTTGGTCTTCTCATTGTATCCTTGATTTCCTGGATGTTTTGGGTTAGGAGTTTTTTGCATTTTGCATTTTCTTTGACTGTTTTGTCAAGTTTCTTAGCTATCTTCTGCACCTGAGATTCTCTCTTCTATCTCTTGTATTCTGTTGGTGATGTTTGCATCTATGACTCCTGATCTCGTTCCTAGATTTTCTAACTCCAGGGTTGTCTCCCCTTGTGATTTCTTTGTTTCTATTTCCATTTTTTAGATCCTGGATGGTTTTGTTCAATTCCTTCACCTGTTTGGTTGTGATTTCCTGTAATTCTTTAAGGGATTTTTGTGTTTTCTCTTTAACGACTTCTAGCTGTTTACCTGTGTTCTCCTGTATTTCTTTAAGGGAGTTATTTATGTCCTTCTTAAAGTCCTCTATCATCATCATGAGATGTGATTTTAAATGAGAGTCTTGCTTTTCCGGTGTGTCGAAGTATCCAGGGCTTGCTGTGGTGGGAGAACTGGGTTCTGATGATGCCAAGTAGCCTTGGTTTCTGTTGCTTATGTTCTTGCTGTTGCCTCTTGCTGTCTGGTTATCTCTAGTGTTAGCTGGTCTTACTGTCTCTGACTGTGGCTTGTCCTTCCTATAAGCCTGTGTGTCAGCACTCCTAGGAGACCAGTTCTCTCCTAGAAGAATTTAGGTATCAACAGCTGTGGCACAGGATCAGATCCAGGGCACTGACTGAAACCAGAAGGATCCTGTCCCCCTAACCCTTGTTTCTCATGTCCTGATGCCTCTGGGCAGATCCCTCTTGGGCCAGGAATTTGAACAGAAATTGTGGTCTCACCTTTGTTCTCAGGTGGGTCAGCACTCTTGAGAGACCAGCTCTCTCCCTATGGGACCTGTGTATGGGGAGCTGTGGCATAGTGTCAGCTCTGAGCACAGATGAAAACCAGAAGAATCCTGTCTCCTTAGTCACACTATTATCAACCAAACTAAAACACCAGAGATAAGTGTAACTATTACCCTTCATCAGAGGTGATCCTTTCTAAAACAAATAAACACTATTACTGAAATCCATCAATGCTCAAAATGGAAAGAACACTAGATTATGGGATGCCCAAACCCATTAGTACAGTCATGATGCAACCCATACACCTAAAGCCCAGAAAACATCTTCAAAGTGAGAGCAGAAAATTTACAAGAACCAGAGAACTAGAATGTCTGCTTGAAGACAGTATCTTCAATGTATGTATGTATGACACTGACTTTGTACCCATGGAGTCTCAACTAAACAAAACTTGCATGATATATATATATATATATATATATATATATATATATATATATATCTGTATCTTTTGATTTCTATTTTTTTTAGTATCTACTATATCATTCCAATCTACTATATCATTCCATTTTTTATCCCTGATTTTATTCCTATGGGTACTATATATCTTTCCTTTTGTTCCTGTGTATAAAACATTTATCAACCATGTTTATCTATTAGAAGAACATACTCTTTAATTCATTGATTCTCTGCACCGTTTTTTGTTTGTTTGTTTGATGTTTGTTTCTATTTTATTAATTACAGACCATTTTTGATTATCTCTTACCATCTGCTCTCTTTGGGTTTTGTTTGTTCTCCTCAAAGATGTCAGGTACATCATTAAACTATTACTATGAGACTTCTCATTATTTTTGAGGCAGACAGTGCTACAAAATATTTTGTTAGGGATGCCTTCATAGTGGTCCATAAATTTTAGGATTCTGTGTTTTTATTTTTGTTCCATTCTACACATATTTCTTGATTTCTTCCTTGATCCAATTTTCATGCAGTAATGCTTCACTTAGTTTTCATGCATTTGTGAAATTTGTAATGTTTCTAGTGCTGCTAATATATAGCTTAATTTCTTTGAGGTCTGAAAGAACGCAGGAAATTACTTCACATTTCTTAAATTTGGAGAGACTTGCTTTGTGTTGCAATATATGATTAATTTTGGAGTCAGTTATGTGTTGTAAGATGCAATGTATTTTTTTCCTGATGAAACGTCCTAGCATCATTTAATTACAGAGTTTCATTATGCAGCTTTTGATAGCATGATCTGTTATATTGGAGAAAGTGATGTACTGAAGTCACCAACAATCATTTTGTTGAGGTCAATCTATGTTTTATATCTAATAATGTTTGTTTTATAAAAGTGGGCGGTACAGTGTTTGGTGGGTAAATGTATATAATTGTAATATCATGTTGATTTTTTTGCTTTGACAAATATGGAATCTCTCCATCTCTTCTGACTAGATTTGTTTGAAGACTGTTCTGTTAAAACATTAGAATAGCTATGCCTGCCTATTTTTTAGTTTCATTTGCTTAGGAGATGATTTTGCATCATTTTATCCTGAGGTGGAATCTATCATTGATCTACTTCTGTGCTTCTTATATGGAGTAAAAAGATGGTACTTGTTTTCTCATTCTGCTCATCTGATTTCTTTTTTTTTTTTAAATTGGATTTTTTCTTTATTTACATTTCAAATGTTATCCTCTTTCCCGGTCCCCCACTCCAGGAAACCCCCTACCCCATCTCCCCTCCCCCTGCTTCTATGAGGGTGTTCACCCATCTACCCACCCACTCCCACTTCCCTGCCCTCGCATTCTCCTACACTGGGGCATAGAGCCTCACAGGAACAAGGGCCTCTTCTCCCATTGATACCTGACAAGGCCATCCTCTACTACATATGAGGCTGGAGCCATGGGTCCCTCCGTGTGTACTACTTGGTTGGTGGTTTAGTTCCTAGGAGCTCTGGGGGGGTCTGGTTGGTTGATATTGCTGTTCTTCCTATGGGGATGCAAACCCCTTCAGCTCCTTCAGTCCTTTCTCTAACTCCTCCACTGGGGACACTATGCTCAATCAAATGGCTGGCTGTGAGCATCTGCCTCTGTACTTGTCAGGCTCTGGTAGAGCCTCTCAGGAGACAGCTATATCAAGCTCCTGTCAGCATGCACTTTTTGACATCCACATAGTGTCTGCATTTGGTGACTGTCTATGAGATGGATCTCCAGGTCGGGCAGTCTCTGGATAGCCTTCCCTTCAGTCTCTGCCCCACATTTTTTTGCCATATTTCCTCCCATTAGAACTGTTAATATTGAGAGTTATTACAGAAAAATATTTATTAATTTCTGTTATTATGCTTGTTGTGCTGTTGGGTTCATAGACCTCTTTGATGAACTGTTCTGAAATTGTTTATTTATTCCTTGTGCTCTATTAAGTGTCTTTTATCTCTTCTCAAGAGCCAAATATTCCTTCTAGAATCCTCATTAAGTTTGTCTTAGTGGAACTAAATTGCTATTTTTTTATCATAAAAAGCTTTTTGTTGCTCTCTCTCTCTCTCTCTCTCTCTCTCTCTCTCTCTCTCTCTCTGTGTGTGTGTGTGTGTGTGTGTGTGTGTGTGTGTGTGTGTGTGTGTGTGTGTGTGATAGTTTTCTGAGTATACTAGTTTGGTGTTGGTAGTATTTTAGAACATGTAGAACATCAGACAAAGCCCTCCTGACTTTCAAAATTATTTGAACATTAGATGTCATTAGATGTGCCTGCCTTGATATGTCACTTTGTCTTTTTTCTCTGCTTTCAATTTCCTTCCTTAGTTTAGTCCAATTTGTGTTTTGAATATTGTGTGACATGGGGAGTTTCATTTTTGGTTTTTTTGATTTGGTTCTGTATTCCTCTTGTACCTTGATAGGTATTTCCTTCTGTAGATTTGGGGGATTTTCCTCTATGTTTATATTGAATATATTTTCAGGACCTTTGACCTGAGTTTATTCTCCTGCTATGTTCTTTATCTCCAGGTTTGGACTTTAATAATGTTCAAGATGTATCTACTTTGGGTTCATTTCTTGTTTCTTAGTTGTTTCTTTGTTTCTTTTTTTAAAGACTTACCATTTTATCCAACTGAGTGAAACGATTCCAATTTCTTGTCCTTAAGAAAAGATATTCCTTCTTCCACATGATACAATTTATTGGTGAAGTTTTCCTCTAATATTTTATTTAACTTCCTGAGTTTTTCTTTTTTAGTCATATTTCAGTTTGGCTTTTCTTTAGAGACTCTTTTGTTTATTAAATTCTGCCTTAATACTTTTCATCATTTCATTCAAGTGTTTGTGGTTTCAAATCGTCACTCATATATGTATATGTATTCTCTTTGAGTTTCTTAAACATATGTATAGCAACTATTTTGACATGATTGTCTTGTGAACCAGCTATGTTGTAAGGAAACACTACAATGAGTATGCTCATATAAGGAGTAGACACATGATGCAGGTTATTTGTGTTCTTTGTATTTAGGAAATAAGAGCTAGTTATCTCAAGTTAGGCATAATCTTTTTGGTATGAATAGCTGATCTTACATTAACTATGTCTATGTGTGGCTCTCTGTTGTTACACCATCTAGCCTAGTTGTAGACAAGCTGAATGATGCTTTGGACAACTAGGGTTTGATGTGACTAAAGGATATGATGTGGGTGGAGGAACAGGCTCTGGATGTCCCATTCCAGGCATCACTACCTATTCTGGAGAGCAGGATACGATAGGATTTTCAGTGGTATGTTACAAACAATGGCCAGTAGCTCGACGGGTACTTACAAGGAGATCTGTCATCAGGACTCAAATTTGTCCCAGAAAAAACTGCAGTAAATGAGGTGGTTCTCAGGCTTGAAGGGAAGGATTATTTCTAAGGTTCCTAGTTGCAGTATGCCAAGATGTCATAGGTAGTATAGTAAGTAAGGTGCTTCTCTGGCAGAAGTGGGTGGGTATACTGTCTCTGAAGGTTCCTACTTGGAGTAGTATTGCAGAGTGCTGCACCAACCCTGGTCTGAGTGGTGGGTTAGATGATTGATAGATGGATGTGTGGACTAGTTCTGTATATACCTCCCTGGGATTGCCATTGGCAATGTTCCTGTAATATTTATTAAAAACACAGATTTAAACATTGCTATCAATTTATGATACTGTAAGAAATGCTTGATAGTCCAAACAAAGATGAATTATTTCAGCACTGGAATTAAATATTATATACAATTATATAATATTTATATATGTATACAAATAACACAAATATGCCAATATTTCCATACACAGATATCATATATAGGATTATATATAATTGTAAAATTGAATATAGATCATCATTCTGACATGGAGATTACATACCATTTCCTGATTATATATTACATTTTGTGTTTCAGATAAGAACTTTAGGTAGATATGGCTTTTCTTCAAATCAAGAATTAAATTGGCTGACTGACTTTCAAGCATTTCTAGCATGCCAAGTGGAGTAACCATTATTTCTTGGAGCTAATGACTGTGCAACACATTTTTAAGGTTTCATCTTATGAAAAATTTTGCATTTTATGGCCTCAAAGATATTCAACATTAATTAGCTAGGATTCTCCCTTATGCATCATGGCTGCCTGAATCCCAAGCATTTGTGTGTGTGTGTGTGTGTATGTGTCAAGCCTTGTTTGTCCATTTATAGTCTTTGTTCTAGAAACATGTGCTATGTTGTTTTGCTCTTATTATACTACATTTTTTCCATCTGCATATTTGCATGACTCAATTTATTTTAATTAACCTCAGACAGAAGCAGAAGAAAATCCAAATGGACTCACTTTGGGATGCTTGTTGGACAATGTCATACTTTTTCAGATTTCTCAACTCTTTGAAAATCAGAAACCCCCATACACAAGCAAACACTGAATGGCTGCTTTTCTACCTAACTTCATGTGAAAACCACTCCTCCAAAGTAAAATATCCAATTCTCTAAAGATAATGCAGGAGAGCTAAAAGAGAATAACTATTTTCTGATAGTTAAATTGACCACCTAACAGTGGTAAGGGGTGCTATCCACTCCTTCAGTCCTTTTATACCACCCAATGTGTCCCCTGTTATGTAGTGCTGCTATAGCTATACTAGTTAACTATACCTAGAGAAATCAGAGCACATGTGTGTGTTCTCTGGGACCTGAAGGTGTTCTTAAACTTGTTTTCCAGTAAGTGAACAATGTAGTTGAAATGTTGGTGGATAAAATGTACATTTAAGCTATAAATTGTATCAATGTTTTCTATAGGATATTTGCTAAAGAAATCCTGAATTCCTGTCTTCATAGTCATGAAACTCCAGGATTTCAGCTCTTGTAAGAAAGAGGCCTGAATTTTTTCTTGACCTAGGAAGAATTCTTAATAATATGTGTTCGTAATCTCTTACTATAACAGACTTAAGAGACTATGAATATGAAGCAGATTGCTTCATAGATTTGGTTGTTTATGCTCGTGCTTACTTGGCCCATTTGTGCTTATGGCTAGATAGAATATCATGGCTATGTGTAGATGATGGACCTGCTGGTTTCCTCATAGTGACTCAGAAAGGAGAAGTAGAGGGAGAGAGGCACATTACAAATAACACATTCAGGAGCAAAACTCCATATGACCAGACATTTACAAAGAATCCTTTCATCATAATGATTCTAGTTTCTAGGAAAGCAATGGACTGGAGACCAGGCCTTTAATGAGTCTTTGGAGACCATTCATAGGTAGTATAACCTTGAGAAATTCAGTTTTACTTTTGCATCTTATTTCTAATTATAAGTGAGTCAATTTAAATCTTTCAGGTATATAAACAATATCCACGTTGTTTTAATGTGGTTGTACCACCTTTTCCTTAATGATATATGAAAATTTGCCACTCTAATATATTTTTCTAATTTACTCACTATAACCCATCTCATGAATGTATAATGTTATCTCAAGTTTAAATGTGAACTTTATTGATAACTAATACTTTTCAGTATCTTTTTACATGTTTAACTACCATGTGACTACGTTCTCTTATAAATTGTCTCTTCATCAATTTTGCAAATCATTTATGGACTAGAGTTACTTAGCTATTTAGGGTGTTCCTTGTCTAATGCACATATTAGGAATTTTGTTACATATCATTTAGGTTTTGTAAATACTGCTGAATTTTACATTTATCTAATTTTTATTTATGTATATCTGGATATATAGGCTTATGTTCAAAAGCTGCATGCAGGTGCCCATACAGGCCTAAGGAGAGGTACAATCATTAGAATGTTATTTACAGACAGTTGTGAGCCAGCATGTGGGTGGTGGGAAATGAAGGCAGATTCTCACTCGAGATGCAACTGCACTAATGAATGTACAATTGTAAATCACTTGTATTCTTTTTGATATTTCTGTAAAAACATTGGATACCTATCTTGCACTAAAATGAGATGATTTCTGCGTCATGTTTTCTTTTATTCACTCTATTAAGAATTTAATAGTAATACTTTTATAATTTTTAAAGAAGTTCTCCTCTTTACATTGATCTCCTTCCTCACTTAAATATTTCAATGTATTCACAAGCAAACTATTTTACATCTTGAGATTTAGATGGCATTAGTATATGATCAATTTAGAACATTATATTTTTACTAGTACATTTGAAAAGGGAAATAATCTATAGAGAGGGCTACATGTTCCATATAGTTGAACTAAATAATGATAAATGTGCTTGAGAATTGTCAAAATTTCCTCTCATTTTCTGTTTTTTATGATTATTCGGAGTGATTGCAAAGCACTAATATTTTCCAGTTACTTCTGTGTATATTTGTCTTAACATCTTGAAAGGCTTACTATTAATTTCTATAACTTTATGTCTCAGAGTTAGCTCTCTCTTAACATTATAAGTAGCCGTTTTTCCTTTGTTAGTAGGATGACTGTATGTAACCCAGACAGGCTTCTGAGTCTATAAATCCTTAGACCCTTAATGCTGTAAGTACAGGCGACTATGATGCCTACAGATAGTGCTTTGTCTCTATGAATCTCCTTGTCTTGCGAACTATTGTCTTTGACATTAACACTGTCATATTCGCCCTTAGATTATCTACGTTTATATTCTATAATTTTAAATATATTCTTTCACTCTGATCCTGTCTCATCTTCACTCTTACAATTAATATATAATTCTTATAAATCACACAAGGTATCAGCTTTCCTTTCTTCTCTCTCTCTCTCTCTCTCTCTCTCTCTTTCTCTCTCTCTTTTTCTCTCTCTCTCTCCCTCTATCTGTCGCTGTCTCTCTCTGTACTGGTGATCAAGCACAAAGCCTTCTACACATCAGGAAAGAATTGTGCCATTGAGTTATATATACAATCTATTTTTTCTTATTTTTAAAACAGAGCCTCCATGTATAGCTTAAGCTTACATTGAAATCTTTATATCCCAGGGTGACCTTGAACCTGAGACACTCCCTTTCTATGTCCCTAGTGACAGTGATAGGATTATGGATATTTACAACCATGCCTAGCTGGTGTTATTTTTCTGGCCTATCTGATAATATACCTCTTAACTGGAATCTTTAACACTACATCTTTTAATAACCTATTATTATGATTTTCAATCATCAATATTTCTTCATAATAATTACTTAATTTTTCTATTTACCTTTTAATTATGTTCATATATATTTTTAATAATTCAAATCAAGGATTACAGTATGTACATTAAATTAACATACTCACCTTAGAAATGAAATTATATACCTTCACACAAATTGTACTTTATATGACCAAATTCATAAACATGTAAGATAATTTCCATACAACCACATCATACTACCATTATTTTTATATATTTTAAGTACACATTGTTCACTTTTTTATTTATACAATATAATATTAATTGTTTTAGTATGACACTTCACACATTGATTTGAATATATATATACAAATATATGACTGATATGCTTCTCTTACCCATTTACTTTTTTGCACACTCCTCCTTCCCCCTTTTCCCTTTCCTTTTCCTAATTCAATGTGTTTTTCCAAGTTTAGATTCTGCACATAAGATATAATATGATATTTACAATTCTCAATCTCGCTTATTCTTCCTAACGGTCTGCTCTCTGATGCTACCAACTCCCCCCCAAATTGTGTATTAAAATGTAGTATACATATTTCTCTCACACATTGCCATAGATTCTGTTGGATATACGCAGGGGTGGGATAAATAAATCACATATTAGGACTATATTTAATTTCTCACTGATCCCCTCCAACATTTCTTGTTTTTGATGATAAGCATTCTGGTTGGAATAAGATGGAATTCAATTCATTTTTATTTCTATGGGACCTAAATATTGGTGGCTGAAATTTGTTTTTTGACATCTTATTCTTCTTCCTTTGACCCATATCTGATCAATTCATTTTCCCATTTATTTATTTTTATATGTCAATGATTTTTATTAATTTGTGCATGGTTGTGTGTGTGATTGTATGTGTGTGTGTGTGTGCGTGCGTGTGTGTGTGTATTTGTGAGCGTGTGTAACTGGATGTAGGTCCTTTTGGACTCAGAGGCATTTATAATAATCTCATATTTCTCTTTTGAATCTTTCAATATTCTTTGTCCCTGTTCTTTTTTTTACTAACCATTCCATTCATTTACTTTTCAGATGATTTCCCACTCCAGTTACCCCTCCACAAATCCCCCATCCCACATCTGCCCTCCCCCAGCTCCCCTTTGCCTCTAAGGTTGTTCCCCCACCCACCTACCCTCTCCTGCCCCCCCAGCTCCAGCGTCCCCCTACTCTGAGGCAGGGCCTCCCTCCCATTGCTGTCAGGCAAGGCCATACTCTCCTACTTATGTATCTAGGGCCATGGATCCTCCCTGTACCTTCCTTGGATGGTGGTCTAGTTCCTGGGAGCAGAGGGTAGTCAGACTAGCTAATGTTCTTCTTATGGCGTTGCAATCCCCTCCGCTCCTCTAGTCCTTCCACTAAGTCCCCCAGTTCAGTCTAATGGTTGGCTCCAAGCATCCACATCTGCCTTGGTCAAATGCTGGCAGAACCTGCCAGGGAACAGCCACACCAGGTTCCTGTCAGTAAGCGCCTCTTGGCAACGGCAACCATGTCTGCAGACAGGATGGATCCCCAGGTGGGGCGGTCCCCAGATGGCCCTTCCTCAGTCTCTGCTCCATGTTTTGTCCCTGTTTTTTCTTTGGACAGGAACATTCTTGGATTAAAAACTTAGAGATTTATGGGTGGCCCCATCCCTTGACTGGCGCTAGTGTCTGTCCCTGTTCTTAACATTGAACTACAATGTAATGAGAAAAGGAGTTATTCTAGTCCTATCTATTTGAGTTTTCAAACCTTATATCCAATCCCTGATTCTTTGTGCCACCTGGTCAGGTGTATAGGTAAAGTCTTCCAATTAGGCATTTATTGTACCTAATGAGAAAGGTTTTCACATCAAAGATTTGAAGTTCCTGTAAAATTGGTGAGAGTATCCATCTCTTTGTGAAATTCCTCACA
Source organism: Uromys caudimaculatus (assembly GCA_028551405.1). Classification (NCBI taxonomy): domain Eukaryota; kingdom Metazoa; phylum Chordata; class Mammalia; order Rodentia; family Muridae; genus Uromys; species Uromys caudimaculatus. Next base: position 16,189,532 of record CM052709.1, read on the forward strand.
CAAGACACTGAGTTTCTCATCTGCCTTTTTTACATTTGTCAACAAGGTCTTAAGCTGACTACTTTATTTCATTTGCTAATTTATTCAGATTCCCTTTGGAGTCTCCAATCAATTTTAAAAGTAGGCATTTGCATTCTTTGGTATTTCAACCATTCCAATATCTTTGGATCCAGCCACTGAAAAGTCATTATTTTTTGAGGAGTCATGTTGTCACACTTTTTCATATTTCAGATTTGATGTTGAGGTTTGTACATTTTTAGATGGATATTTTATAGCTTTATTTGACTTTTTTTCTGAGATTTACACCGAGTTTCACACAGGGTGAAAAATAGCTGAAAAAACAACGAAATAAAGCATGCATACGAATAAAATTAAATCAAAAGATCAACCTCTAATTTAGACACAGTAGTTAATATTTGTAATTCTATCTGTTAGGAGAATAAAAACAGAAAATTTTCTCTCAATATGAGACCAGCCTGAGGTACAGTGTGTTAACCAGTTAATGCAGAAAAAGAAAAATAAGGAAAGCAAAGAAAACAAACAAAAAACCAAAAATATTCAGTATACCATAAATTAATATTAAAGTGGCAAAAAAAACTGAATAAAATATAAATGGGGAGAAGGAAATGAAAAGGAAGTGTCTTAGTCAGGGTTTCTATTCCTGCACACACATAAACACATTCATGATAAACATATAGATATTCATAAACATATAAATGCAACCTGCTCAGTCCATATGTTACATGTTAATATATGTTTTCATGGCTGATCGTTTCATTTTGGCACAAAAATTGGTGCGGTATTCTTCCATGAAAAAACCTGTCTCTCACTCAGTATTTTTTATTGCCTGTAGTTCATTCTTAAGGATTGGAGACTCCTGAGCATGTCTGTTGGTGTTGTCTTTTTTTCAGTCATGGTGGTATGACTTCAAGGGTGTGGCTTTCTGAAACAATCCCACAGCAAACTGCATGGTCTTCTGGCTCTTACAGTGTTTATGTCCCCTCTTCTGCAGTTCCTTGAGCTTCATTAAGGTTTAGAATTTGAACTACTTTCTGAAAACTAGCTTTCACATTCCCAGAAGAGGGCATAAAACTTCGAAAGGAGCTAAGCAACCACTAGTCCTACCCAGCTCTGATAAGAACAGTAACAGTAACCAGCATGGCAAGATAACTCTACTAGTGCAATAGTAATGGGAGCATCTTGGCTGTAACCAACAGTTCTCTAGTTGGACTTAAGACCCACTCAACAAGAACAAAACCATGCTTAGTGCTGGAAACTTAGCCAATTACCAAAGGCTAGTCAAATCCTGAGTCTTAGAGTAGAGCCTATAACTGCCACTTGACTACACCAGCATAGCCCCTACTTACCTTGTAATTATTTATCTTTATATCAAATACGTATAAGTTCTCACCTCATATCAATGAAACTTCACTCTGCAACAGACAGGAATCATTACAGAAAGCAAAAAAATGATCAAATGCAGTTGTGGAGCCCACACTCAGAAAGATAAAGACTGACAAAATAAATTTCTTCTCCATCAGTGGCCTGGCACATGGGAGACCTCACTATTAATCCAATTCCTACATGGGACCTCTGGCCAGTGAGAGTTGTGGCTTTTCCTGTTGATGGAAATGCCAGTCTGTTGTGAACATGACTGACTGCCTTACCTTGTGACTGACTGCTCTTGTTCTCTCTCACAGGGAGTCCAATTCAGTGCTGGGGACCACTCCATGCCTGTCTCTGTATCACCATTCTGTTTCTCTGACCTGTATTTAGCTATCCTACTAAGGCTTTTATGATGTCCCATTTCCCCCCAATGCTGTGTTTCTCTTGTTAGCATGAAGTTCTCACTCTGGAATCCGTAACACAGAAGGTGTATTCATTCTTGAATCACCTCAAGATATGTATGTTCTTAGCACACTATTGCAACTTTTGAATTTTCCTTTAATACACAACCTTTGAAAACATAATGTTTTACATCAGGCTGCTTTTCTACTTTTCCATTTACCAGGTCCTTGTTTTCAGAATTGCCCATTTAAAAAAAATGAAAATCCCTTACTTAAATAATATGTTAAATTGCAATTTCTCCACTGCCTATCCTCAGAGTTAAAGAGTTTAATTCTAATACAACCAAATGCAGAGAAAGCATTGTTTTGATTTCACTCTTTCAGGTGTATTCAAATTTGCATACAGTCTCTTGATCTATAAATAATTGATGCCAGTTTCAGAAGCTAAGGGCTAAGTTTTCAAGTTGTAATAATATTTCATATCTTGGAAATAAGTTAAGCCTTTTGTGTTTCAAATGTCTCAGCTTTATGAGAAAAAAGTCTGCTTAAAGACTTAAAGTCAAATACTCTGTGTTTAGCCCCATGTCAATATGCACTGAAACAAATACCATACCTCTTTTATAGTAATTTTTATTTGAGTTCACACATATACTTCTGTAGATATTTCAACAAAAGAATTCTATCCAAAAAAGTAAAACACAGGCAAAGCAAATCTTCGTGTGTTTAAGCTGAATGATCCAGATATGTGTTGATTGACAGAAACAATAGCTGAGAATAGAATTATAAACAAGTATGGTTATTATTATAACTATACCTGCAGATTAAAGTAAATAGTGTTCTGACTATCATGGTATTTAAAAATACCACGGAGTGAAATTCAATTGTAGAGAGAAAGCATACCTTATTTTGACATTGAAAGAAAAATATTGAATTAAAATGTAATATAAGCTTACTATGTCAAACCAATTAATCCAAAATATTTCCACTGTAACAAAATTATAATCTCAATCATTTATTATTTCTATTAAAAAGAGGAGTCCGGTTGGATGACCTCTATATATAATGTGTAATTTAAGTCTCTAAATTGAATTTTTATATTATATGATATTCAAGCAGGTGTTTACTAAAGTGAGCAACAGCATGCAGACTAATAATCATCATAGCTAGAAACTTATTTTACAGATGACCACATAGTTGATGCAATATTACCATTGCTAAATTATGGTATAGTAAATTAAATTAATTAAAAGCAATAATTTCTAATATGAAAGATTAAGTTTAGAATTAAAGTCAAAGTGTATTTTCCATAATTATCTATTCTACTAGGAAAACCTAGACAAAATATTAAGTCAAGATAATTCTTAACCATGAAAACACACACACACACACACACACACACACACACACACACACGCACACACTGTGAACTCCAAGACTGTGTTACTTAATAAAAATACCTATTTGTAGTTGCGTGTGTCTCAGCTCTCATCACACACCTTTAATCCCTCTGGCAGGAAGAAGACATGCCCATAGTACACACTTCTAATCCCAAACCATGAAGGTAAATTTAATTTGTAGAAGAAAGCAGCCATGTTTGAAAGTGATGTCTAATTGAGTGGCAGACAAAGATTTGACAGAATAGGATATGCTTAACTCTCATGAGAACAGAGAGGAAAGGAAGCTACTTAAGAGCTAGAGAGAGAGAGAGAGAGAGAGAGAGAGAGAGAGAGAGAGAGAGAGAGAGAGAGGGAATGACAGACAGACAGACACATACATAGTATCTTAGTTATGATTTCTATTGGTGCATCAAGTAGCATGACCAAAAGACAAGTTGGGGAGGAAAACATTTATTTGGCATATATCATTGGAGGAAATCAGGACTGGAACTCAAGCAGGGCTTAAAAATGGAAGTAGGAGATGGTGCAGAGCCATGGAGGGGTGCTGCTTACTGGCTTGCTTCTACATGGCTTGCTGCTTTTTTATGGAACCTAAGACTACTAGCACAGGGATGGTACCACCTACAATGAGATGGGTCTTCTCCCATTGATTACTAATTAAGAAAATGACTTACAGCTGGATTTAATGGAGGAACTTACTCAACTGAGGCTCCTTTTCTCTGATGACTCTAGCTTGTATCAAGTAGGCATACAAAACCAGCCAGCATACATACATATGTATGTGTATGTTCATGTGCATATGCGTGTGTGTGTGTTTGTGTGTGTGTGTGTGTGTGTGTGTGTGTGTGTGTGTGTGTGTGTGTGTGTGTGTGTGTTTTAGGGCATGTTTATTCTTATTATGCTTATAATCACTTATGTAGAAATATATCTGTCCATTTTTATATAACAAAGAAAACTTTGTTAAAATGAAAAAAGTTTCAGTGAGCATTAATAGGTAGATATAAAGAAAAGTGTGGGAGGAGGAATTCCCTCACAGAGGTGGGGATGGGGAGGGGATAGGGGGCTTCCAAAGAGGAGACCCAGAAAAGGGGAAACATTGGAAATGTAAATAATCAGAAAAAAAAGAAAAAGAAAAGTGTATGAATTCTTCTGATAAATGTGACATACGGAAAATGGCAGGAATGATTTAGCTTAAAAAATGCCAAAACACAAAAACTTAAACTAAAAGAATCCGCAACAGAACTTACAGAAAGCTAGTCTCAGCTTCCCAGTAAGCATGGGTCTATTGTTGTTAAACAGGTCTCCGACCTTTAGTTAGACTTTCCTACTTTGTTCACTTAGTAATCATTTCTCTCGGTCTAGCAGGTTGTCCAAGACTCATGATGCAAGTTGTGTTTACTTTAAGAGATTTGGTGTAATATTCAACCAACTGGATCCCACAGGTGAGAGAACAATATGTGTATAAATATTGCTTTCCTTTCTTAAAATTTTTATTTTAGTTTCTTAAGTTCCTCCCCTCACCCCCGTGTTTGTGCTTGTGTGTGCAAGTGTGTGTATATACATGAGTTTAGGTTCCCATAGATGCCAGAAGGGAATGTCTGACCTCCTGAGGTTGAGGATAGATCTAAGTGCTGGCAAATGAACAGCGCTCCTCTGCTAGAACAGTAAGCATTCTTAACTAGTGTACTACATCTCTATACCTACAGTTCTTATTTTCCAAGATACATGGTAAGTTTAATATATATTTAAGGAAAACACTAAACCCCAAAATTGAAGAGCTAACAAGAAAAAAATTGGCCTATAATCTTCAAATATGCCAACACCACGAAAATTAAATGTGACGAAATTTAAATCGAAGTACCTTAAAGTATATTAAAGACATGTGACTAATAAACAGAGGAGTGGCTTCTTTAGTAAGTTCTTTTTATATACGTGTCATCTCACTATGTACCCAGATGACTTCCTAGTGGTTAGATGACTCATTGGCTCAGCTTTGTAAGTAAACATGACCACAAATATTCTCTACTATGCCACATTGGAGTGCAGTACTTGACTATAAATAATAATTTATGAACAATAAGTGATTTCCCAATGGAGTCTGCGTCAAAGTCAACACTGATGTGATGATGGAGTTGTGGTCATGTCGCTGTGTCCTTCTAAATGTGTATCATGTCTTTGAGAGGTGGTTAGAAGTCATAGCAGAAGAGACGTAGGTAGAGAGTAATGAATGATAGAAAATGCTAATAGTGTGAGCACAAATGAAGATTCGAAAGACTGCTGCTTTGTATGACTTGTGTCTCTAGTTTAATCCTCGTGTTCATTTAGTCTACCAGTGCAAGCCCACACATCTCAGTAAGCATGCTTCCCTTTGCAACTCTTTGCTTTCATGATTTTAACTACTTTGATTTTAATGACTGCAAAATCCATATATTCACTCCAGCACTAGTTCCAAAACATCCCGCTAATCTAACACTTCAGGTTTACAATCACTTCAAATTTAACACAATCTAGTCATTTGTCAAGTGGACAAATAACTACTAACTTCCTACGCAGCAGACATTATGCCAGGCACTGAGAATGTTGCTGATCAACGTACTAGAGAGATGGTACGCAGAAGTTTCCTGAAGCCTACAGCTGCCTCGTCATATTCTTTTCAAACTTTCTTCTGCTGAAATCTGTACTTTATGCAAAACTCTAGGAATTATGCTGTCTTTTATGCTTTATCATATTTCACATGCATTTTGTAATACATTGACTTAAATTTGTTTCCTAGGGATTTTTTTTTGTTGTTTTGTTTTGTTTTGTTTTTGTTTTCGTTTTTGTTTTTAATTAATTAATTTATTTATTTTTGATACTTTATTTACATTTCCAATGTTTCCCCTTTTCTGGGTCTCCTCTTTGGAAACCCCCTATACCCTCACCCTCCCCTCCTCTGTGAGGGAATTCCTCCTCCCACCTACCTGCCCGCCCATCCCCATATTCCCACCTTGACATTCCCCTTTACTGGGGCCTCTAGCACCCTCAGGCCCAAGGGCCTCTACTTTCTCCCTGATGGCCATAGAGGTCATCCTCTGCCACATATGTAGTCCGAACCATGGGTCAATAGATGTGTATTCTTTGGTTGGTGGTCCGAACTCCAGGATGACCAGGAGGGGGGGTTCAGGCCCATTGACGCTCTTGCTCCCTCCATGGGTCTACAATACCCTCAGCTCCTTCAGACCTTTCTCCATTCCCTCCATCTGGGACCTCACTCTCAGTCCAGTGGTTACTGTTAAGTGAAACTTGGAAATTCTGAACTTGTGGGCTAATATCCGCTTATCAGTGAGTACATACCATGTTCGTTCTTTTGTGACTGAGTTACCTCGCTCAGGATGATATTTTCAAGTTCCATCCATTTGCCTGCAAATTTCATGAAGTCATTGTTTTTAATAGCTGAGTAGTACTCCATTGTGTAAATGTACCACATTTTCAATATCCATTCCTCTGATGAGGGACATCTGGGTTGTTTCCAGCTTATGGCTATTATAAATATGGCTGCTATGAACATAGT
>CM052709.1:16196765-16222240 GCA_028551405.1 Uromys caudimaculatus
ACCCAGCACCATTTGTTGAAAATGCTGTCTTTTTTCCACTGGGTGGATTTAGCTCCTTTGTCGAAGATCAAGTGACCATATGTGTGTGGGTTTATTTCTGGGTCCTCAATTCTATTCCATTGATCTACCTGCCTGTCACTGTAATCCTAGGGATTTCTTTTTCTTTCTTTTTTTTTTTTTTTAATTTAATTTAATTTTATTTTTTTATTTTTTTTGGTTTTTTCGAGACAGGGTTTCTTGCTGTAGCCCTGCCTGTCCTGGAACTCACTCTGTAGACCAGGCTGGCCTCAAACTCAGAAATCCACCTGCCTCTGCTGGTTCACACCTTTAATCCCAGCACTTGGGAGGCAGAGGCAGGTGGATTTCTGAGTCCTAGGGATTTCTTTAATGGCATTTCCTATCTTGTCACTGTTAGCTCTTTCCTGTCTGTCTGTTTGTTTGTTTGTTTGTTTATTTATTTATTTATTTATTTATTTATTTTGCCCTAATTTGCTACAGACGGCCTGTGAAATCCACAGCATCTTCTGAACGGATTCTGTTACCCATAATTTAGTTTGATTTATATGCTGTAAAACAACTTGCTCATTTGAACTAAAAGTTCAGGCATATTCACCTACTAAAGTGATACCTTATCCATGCAGATGCTTGAGCTGCATAGAGTGCTTCATGACTGTACACTGGCCTTCTAGAGGCTAGCACAAGAGGTAGTGTAAACCTATAATCCTATCGAGCTGAAGAAGGATCATATGTATGAAACCAGTGAGGAACACGTTGTGAATTTCAAAGGAACTTGAGCAATGTAGCAAGACTCCTTTTTCCAATAAAGATATTAAATTAATAAGTAAATAAGGATTTAAAATTTTATTAACTACTTTAAAATGTTTCCACACAAATGTGAATTTCTTAAATATCTTTCATACCTAACATTTATAAATATTTTACCCAGTATAAATTAAATCTTTGTTCACTTTATCATTTAACTTAGTTTAAATCGGCTATCAGTTTATCATAATTTGTACCATCTTCTCAATTGGGCATGTTTTATGAGTAAAACAATCAAATTTTCTCCTTTGGTCCTTGTTGCATCTCTAATGTTTACATCAGTAGTTGGTACTTGATAGGCATTCAAAATATAAATATGAAAGAATGACTTTCAAGCATCTGTTGAATTCAAAACCTGTTTTGAATAATATCCAAGGGAGAAATAAAGATGCATGGAGTTATATACCTCCTCCCCTACTTTGAAGCTTGTGGATTCTCCGCTTCTGTGAAGGACCTTAAAACCTCTCAGACTTTATGAGCACAAGGGCTCATCTGGCTGACATCACCAAATTTATTTCTTTTTATTTCACTAACTCATAGGGTAGACATTCAGGGCTTCTTATTCACCCTATCTAAAGCATTTTTTTCCATAGCATCAGGGAAGTACTAAAATAACCCTATATGAAATCACTTCTTTCTTATGGGTAAGAAAACCTATAAATGGATTTGTTTCAGAAGACAGAAATTATCAGGAAAAAAATAATTTCAAGAATGGAAGGAGGTCATTTAACATGACCTCAAACACAGGGTGTTCTTAGTTCCTGCTTTGCTACATTGAACCTTGGTTCAGACATTCTGGAAGTCTTTCAGGAAAGATAATCTTGTTTACTGTTTGAGTTTAGTCCAGAAGGTCTGTGGTTCTATATTCTGGTACCTCACATGTTACACAAATGTGTGTTATTTAAATCCTACAGATGATTTCATATCAAATGCCATTTAGTAAGAGCAATAAAATATACCAAGCTAACAAAACAAATGCATAAGAAACTTTTTAGTGAAATTTGTTCTTTTTAAAATAATTTTTAATATTTCTTAAATCTTTTAAAAATATGCCTCTTTCTCCATCTCCTGTCTCTCTGTCTCTGTCTCTCTCTGTCTCTCTCTGTCTCTCTCTGTCTCTCTCTCTCTCTCTCTCTCTCTCTCTCTCTGTGTGTGTGTGTGTGTGTGTGTGTGTAGTCATCTATAACCATAAGAATTCAGATGTCTAAAGAGACCAGACATGTCTGACACCTCTGAAGCTATAGTTATAGGTGGCTATAAGCCATTGAATTTCCAAATACAAAACTATTATTTAAAAGTCCATGAATGTAAGTAGTGTACAACAACTCTTTAGGACCACACACTGATACTCACTAGAAAATCTACTAAATTATATTCAGTTTTAGATAGTGTACTTGGGAACCTTCGAGCTTCATCTGGCCACTAGTTGCTTGAATTTGACTGATTTTTATCAATAGAAGCTCAAGATTAGAGGACAATGGGATAAATGTCAGCCACATTTATAAAAGCATGTTATATTCAAAAAGAATAAGATCTCATTATCACACATAGCTAGCCCCACAGATACTTGAAGTGTTAGAATAGGGGGATGCCTGTGAGATCCCACACAGAGGGGAAGGGGAAAAGGAATGGATGAAGGATTTTCAAAGAAGGTGAGTAGGACATGGGACAGTGAGTGGAATGTAAAGTGAATAAGTAAAAACAAAAATTAAATTAAATTTTTAAAAAAGTCATTAGAATAACTATATTCATTTTTATGGAGTAGAAGTATAGGAAGAGAGATAAGTCATTAGTTCCATTGGCACCAATAATGATAATGGTGCTTCACTTCAGGTACACATGAATTAGTAAGTCCTCCTAAAATGTCATGTTGACAAGCTGCTTATATCAAGATATTGTTAAATGTGTTCATGCATTTCTCTCAGAAATATATGTTTTTAAACAAAGACATTAATTTGATTATCCCACTGCATCAAAGAAAGCATCAGGCATCTATATACACAGAATGCTGCAGGTCTATTGCACATAACTTAACAAAATAAAGAACTCCATCTCTGAATGTACCTTGTTGTTAGGCAGGGCGGTGTTAAGCAGGATTTTTCTAGCAATGGAAAGTTAAGGAAAATTAACTCATCCTCTACACCATGTGGTTGATTTGCATTTCTCAGATAGAAAAAAAAAATCGTATGACGTGCTATAAGAATTATTTCTTTTTACAAAATTGTCTTTTAAGCACAGCTAAAAATGTACTCAAATCCCAAAGCCTGAAACTGTGACAATTTGCATATAGGTGGATATATGAACAAAATTAGTTTGATAATAGAACTGAGGTCTGCTGCTACAAAGTTTGTTAGGCATGTGGAGCTATATGAGTTTATTAACCTCTTTAAACTCAATTTTAGTTTTCCTTTTCAACAAGAGCAATAATGGGCCCTGACTTAGGGACAACCATTAGCTTCAACAAGTTGATCAGTGTGTAATTCTTAGATTAGGCATTTGACAGCTGCCAACTATTTTGATTTTTATATCGTTCTGTTTTTAGTAGAAGAGATCTTCCCAGTGACCTCAATTACTGAAACTTCATAACCACAAAATAAACTTATCCTCAAAATAATAACTTTCCATAAGATTACAGAAAACAAAGCAAATTCGCCATGTATCTACAACCCAGGAACCATGCAGATTTAAAAGAGAATAAACGTCCTTACTTTATAAGGTGGCACATTTTTAATGTTTATTTTTTTCTTTTTCTTTTTTTTTTTTTACTTATTCACTTTACATCTTGCTCACTGCCCCCCTCTCAGTCAACCTCCTCCCAAAATCTTTCCCCCATCCCTTCTCCTCTCAGTGAGTAGGACATCCTCTCCTGAGTATCCCCCCTACCCTGGCATGTCAGTCCTCTTCAAGACTAGGCACAGCATCTCCCACTGATACCAGACCAAACAGCCCAGGTAGAAGAATACATACAGGCCTAAGCTTTTGGGACAGCCCCTGCTCCAGTTGTTCGGAACCCACTTGTAGACCAAGCTGTGCATCTGCTACATATGTGCGAGGAAGCCTGGGTCCAGCCCGTGTATGTTCTTTGGTTGGCGGTTTAGTCTCTGATAGCCCCAAGGGTCCAGGTTAGTTGATTCTGTTGGTCTTCCTGTAGAGTTCCTATCCCTCCAGGGCCCCAGTTCTTCCTCCTATTCTTCCAGGTGTCACCATTTTACATTTAAAATTAAGTCATTCATCAGTCTGCACCTCATGGGTAGTATGGTCAGATTGTGCTATTTATCTCCCCGCCAACATACAGAGTCACCCTGTACCCATGTTTCTACTCAAAATCCTTGTAAAATGAATTCTTCCCTGCCAAAGCACAGCCTGAAGGATCACGGCTTTTCATGGTGTGCAGTATCTTAGGATAGGGCACAAGCTAAAAAATGGCCTTGACTCAGAGGCTGGATTAAGGCAACTCCTTAAGGAATAGTCTACTGTTTAAGACTGAGCTCCCCAGTAGTCTTAGAATCAGGAGGCATCAAAAAGCAGGGAGCCTTAACTCAACGTGTCATAACTCTAAGGTCGGGACCGAAACGGAGACGAGGGATAACTAGATGCTGACTGCAGAGTAGTTCAGACAATAGAAAGTTCCACTTAGCCAATGATGGCTAGGGATGATGGGGTGGTGGTTTGAATGGTTAGGGCTCCCATAGGATAATATGATTGAATAGTTCTACCACTAGATTGTAGAACTATTCAAAAAGATATTGGCACTGTGTGTGAAGACATGTATTATGGGGCAGGATTTGAGTTTTCAAGGGCAAGTGCCATTTCCAGTTAGCTAACTTTGTCTCCTACTTGCACATAAGAAAGTAAGTTACTGTTCTGGTGCAATGCGTGCATGTCTCCTGCCATGCTTCCCCAACAAAATTGGTCATGAACTATAATCCTTCAGAAGGTAGAGCCCTCATATAAAGGGGGGTGGTCATTTTATAAGTTTGCTTGGTTGTGGTATGTAGTAACAGTGATAGAAAAGATAATTGGACATTAGCCTCATTCTCATTGATAGGAGCTTAGATCATCACTTGAGGAAAACTGTAAAACCAGATAACCACAAGTCTCATATCAATGGGTTGATAAAGCTATGGAGCTATGTGTCTTTAAGAAGGTTCACAGATGACTCTGAGGCTCCAGCAAATCAAATTCTAAGTGAGAAAACTCTGTCCACTATCTCCACTCTTTCTCAGTATATAGCGGGAAGCACTACCTGGAACATAAGGCAAGAGATGAAAATCTAATGAAAACAAATAGGAAAACAAGATATTAAATAATGTCTATTTGCAGATGATATGAGATTATATATAATTTATCCCAAAAATTCAACCAGAAACCTTCTACAAACAATTGACAATTTCAGCAAAGTGGCAGGGTAAAAAAAATCAACTTACAAAATCAGAAGCTTCTCTTAAACCAAAACAATGCACAGAGAAAGTGATCATAGTCACACTCATATTGACAGAAGCACCAACAACAATAAAATAGCTTGGAATAAACTTGACCAAGGAGGTTAAAGATCTGTACAATGAAAATTTCAAATATCTGAAAAAGACACTAGAAAATGGAAGGAAGTCTCACGTTCAAAGACCAGTAGAAACAACATTATGAAAATGAACATTACTCCAAATCAATTTACAGATTAAAGCTTATTTGTTTGATAAAGCTTCAAGGACTTATATTATTTATATTTGCTAAAATGATTATAAATGATATAGTTATAGCTGATATAGATGGAGACGAAGATATAGAATTAGATATATTGGTAATAGTATATAATATACATATATTGGTAATAATAAATAAAACACATATATTGGTAATAATACATTATATACATATATTGTCAATATTATATAATATATAATATTATATGTATAGAAAGAAAGACAGAGAGAAAAAGATGATGTAAGAGAAGCTAAGCTACTTGGGCTGAGAATGCTACCACAAGAACCACAGACTAGGACCTCCCGATGCTCCCGGAGACTGGATCACCAACCAAAGAATACACATGGAGAGACCCATGGTGCTGTCCACATATGTGGCAGAGGAGGGCCTTGTTAACCATCAAGGGGAGGAGAGGCCCTTGGTCTGAAGGTATTAGATGCCCCAGTATAGGGGAATGCCAAGGAAGGAAGATGAGAGTAGGTGGGTGGGTGGGGGAATACCCTCATAGAGGCAGGAGGAGGGGGATAGTGGGGTTCCAAAGGTGAGATCTGGAAAGGGGGAAACATTTGAAATGTAAATAAAGTATCAAAAAAAAATAAAGAACCACAGACTAACAAAATCTTCAGTAGCAAAATAAATAGATAAGTAAACTTTGAAGGGTTGTTCAGAGTCATACAAGTTCTTCCCCAAACATTACAGATTACAACTCTAGCCCTTGGTTGCCTCCCATGGGTGGACTGTGAGACCCCATTGCTAAAGACATCACACACTCTTAGGACATTGGACTTGAATCTGACATGGAAGCCACTTTCCTGCAATCTAGTTTTTATGGGTCTAGAAAATACTACAGAACATTCAATGCAGGCAAGCAATTAAACAGTCCTACCCAGCTATGATACCTATGAACCAGGACAATTACGCACGGCAAGATACCCATGAAGGTCTAACAGGTGGTGCCAGCACATCAGTGGTAGCAACCAACAGTTCTCTAATTGGACTGAGAAGCCACTCAAGAGGAAGGTAATTGCATCTGGTATGGGAAAATCAGCTAGCCTCCTGAAGATAGTGATGCCACTGACCTTATAAAAGAATCTACTACTATCACTTTGCAAGACTAGCACGATTCCTTTCTACATTCTAAATATTATCTTTGTATCCACAGATAAGAATAGCTTCTTTTTATAGCAAATGGAGATTGTCACAGAAAAGCACAACTAGAAACAATGTAGAGAACACTGGAGCCTAGCTTCAGCGATACATCTTAACCTTAGACCTTGCATCCCAGGAAGAAGAGTCAGGTTGTTGGAGCCAGAATACTTGGAAGTCAGCTGGGAAACAGGATGTCCCAGAAATGGCTACTTAAATGGGAACAGAAAAACAGCAATATCAACTAACTTCTCCAGTCCCTTCTCTAGACTCTGCCAAGGAATCGCCACTTGTGTGAATACCCCAGGAGAAAGGGACTTCCTGCGCCAATGTCCTCCTTGGTACAGTGGGCTGAGCTGTGGAAGTGTCACTAATTCCTGTGGAGGGAACACCTGCCAACATGGAGGAATCTGTTCTAAAGACCCAAAGCACCCTGTCTGTGTCAGCCCTGCTGCATATGCTGGGCAGTTCTGTGAGACAGATCACAATGAGTGTGCTTCCAGCCCTTGCCACAACGGGTTTGGGTCTGTGTGCCAGGATGGAATCAATGGCTACTCTTGCTTCTGTGTGCCTGGACCCCAGGGTAGCCATTGTGATTTGGAAATGGAGAAATGTGTTTCTGATCCCTGCATGAATGAGGCTGTATGCTCCAATGAGTTAAGAAGATACATGTGTGTCGGGCCTCAAGAGTTTTCTTGTGAGAACTGTGAGCTGGAAATTGATGAATGTGGATCTCAACCCTATCTACATGGTGCCACATGTCAGGATGCTCATGGGACTTACATCTGTGACTGTGCTCCTGGATTTCTGAGGCTATGTTTGTATCTGTCAGCCTGGATTCAAAGATAGGAGCTTAGCACAACTGTCCTCTGAGAGGTTCCACCCAACAGTTGACTGGGAACAGATGCAAAGACCCACAACTCAAAATTGAACAAAGCTCAGGAAATCTTGTGGTAGAGTTTGAAGAACCTGCAGGGAATAAAGATTCCACAAGAAGACCAACACAGTCAACTAATATGGACTCTTGGGGATCCCTAGAGACTGAACCACAAACCAAAGAGCATACAAGGCCTAGACCTAACCCCCTCAGCGCATGTAGCAGATTTAGCAGATGTGCAGCTTAGTCTTCATGAGCATCTCCAAACAACTGAAACAGGGCTTACCCTGGCTCTGTTGACTGCCTGTCAAACTTACTCCCCTAACTGGCTCCCTTGTCTGTTTTCAGTGAGAGAGGAAGTGCCTAGTCCTGCAGTGACTTGAGGTGCGAAGGTGGGTTGGTTTCCCCAGGACGGATCTCCCCCCTTCTCAGAGGTGAAGAAAGGAATAGGCATGAGGGCCATGTAAGGGATGGACTGGGAGGAGAAGAGGGACTGCAATGAGGATATAAAGTGTGTGTGTGTATATATATATATATATATATATATATATATATGTGTGTGTGTGTGTGTGTGTGTGTGTGTGTGTGTGTGTGTGTGTGTAAATATGTATATATGTGTGTGTATATATGTGTGTGCATATATATGGAAAAATTAAATAAAATATTATGGAATCTACTCCTAGACAAAGAACACTTCTAGTCCGGCATCCATTGACTGCTAAAGGGAATTAGTCTCTTTCTGAGATAAATCCCTTTATTGGTTGTCCAATTTAGAGAGAGTAGTCAGTGCTGAAACAATATACACATAAAAAACAGACTTTTTGTACACATACACACACACACACAAATGCACACATATACATACATACAAACATAATCCAAGAAAACGAGGCTGTCAACTTGAGAATTGGGAAGCATGGGAGGGGTTTGAAAGACAATAAATATGACGGTCTTCAAGAATAAAGGGGAAGAGAGTAAATAAAAATGTATGCAAAAATAAAAACAAAAATAAATTACATAAGTGGTCTGACATAGTGACACACAATAATAATCCCCACATACTGGTAGGGCAATCAGAAAGACCAACAGTTATATGTCAGAGTCAGCTACTCCATGAGTTTGAGACCAACTTGAATAACCTGGCTCCTTGTCTAAAAACCAGAACAAGAGTTGAAAAGTAATTTTCATAAGTGCTATAGTGTTTTCATGAATACGCTTTGTAATTATATATTAATTAAATTAAAATGGGTCTCCTCCTTGTAGCACCCCCAATAAAACAGTCATGGTCTCACTGTTCGTCAGGCTAGTGTGGAACTCATTATGTTGCACAGGCTACCTCAGATTAACAATCATCTTCTATCTTCAGCCACCTGAGTGCCTTTTAACATGTAAGTTACTAATTTATGATTTATATTTAAGACCTCATATACTTTGCTTCTTTCACAGGTTACATTGTTTATTATCAATACTTAACACAGCTATGAATTTAGTCTGTCTTTTTTTGTTTGTTTGTTTTAGTATTTTATATGCTTCTAACTTACTTAGTGTTTGTAATATGTGTGTGTGTGTGTGTGTGTGTGTGTGTGTGTGTGTATTCATGCACATACACATACATATATACATTTCACTTGCACAGATGTGTAGGAGAACCTGAGTAGGCAGACCACAGACCATAAATCAAATTGGGACCAGCAGAATCTCTTGATAGATGCAGAAAAGAACTTTCTAAGATGAAGAAAGCTATAATGAGCACCTGCCAACACTCCACCCCATGCCCAGCATGAGCCTAAATGGTAAGTAGACAAGAGTCCCCTAGGTCAATTGATTCCCTCACATGTTTCCATATGGCAGACACTTATTTTTAAAGGGCCTAGAAATCACCCCATACATTTCATCTTTTCTAACTCTTTTCCTCTGTTTATATTTGGAAGATTGCCTTTTGCTTCTCACCGATACTGGCACTGCAGAGGTTGGATGTACAAACAAGACTGCTATTTGAAAGAGTTCTGTGAGTTGTATGACATCTGACTTAGTGTAGCCATTGGGAATCTGGCAGCATTAACTCTAGGGTCTGTCTCCTCATTCATCAATCAAATGGGACAGTATGTTATGGACCCTTGTTTTGGGGCTGGAGTGGCCAGCTCACCCTCCAATAGGGCTCTACAAACATTGATCTTCCCTTCCTTTGACGTTATTAAATAGTCTTGTAAATTAACACTGCATGTTGTCTTCTGTGATATTCTGTAGAATACTTGGGATTGTGAATAGGGTGATGCATGCTTATTGACTGAATTAACAGTTTCAGAAAAGGCTGGCGAAAGGGAGCCATCCTGAGCCCAATTCTCTAGTAGTAGTGTTCAGACTTTTCTAGGAGTTATTAGGATCAGATGCAGTATTTAAGGCTGTCTCAGTACCTGATATGGTATTGCAGCAGTCCACCATCAGAGACACTCCTGAAACATGGTGAACTGCTGGCTGTGAGAAGAAATGAACAGCTTGTGCCTGAGAGTAGCCTCACAGCTATGAATCCAGAAGTTGAGAGCACTTGTGTGGTTCAGTCCTTCGATGCTAAGAACACTGTTAGAAACTGGAGAGACAACGTGGGTCCTCATCTCATCACCTACACCGAAAAGAAACAGCTAATCCCATAGTGTATATGACAGCTATAAGAAGAGATCAAGCAGGAGGGAGAGCAGATGGCAGGGTTGTAATATGATTGCCCCAATATGTCTGGAATTGTGACTAACCAGTATGAACTTCTAAAGTTAATACATATAGTTTGAATTCAGTTACAGAGGTAGGGGAAATCCACTACGAATTTCTGAAAAAGTTAAATGAATTGGAATTTGACTTTACATCCAAAATGGGCTTAGATTATAATAGTTTAGAGAGCTGCAATTACATCATCATAACCGGTTATGATGTAGATATTTACATGCTAGGAGATACCATTGGAGTCATGGCCTTGGAAGCAAAGGAAGTGCAAGGCTTCAGGAAAACATGAAAGAAGTTACTCAGAAGAGAATTCAAATCTAGGTTCTACTGAAGCAGGCATTTATAAATGAGGAATGGCTAGTCAAGCAAACAGGCATATGGTAGACTCCATGCTGAAATGATTTTCTCTAGTCACAAAAGGGAAGAAGTTTTACTCGGCAGCAGGCTCCCTGGAGTGCCCACAACACAGTGTGTCTACAAAGTTCAAAGTGTGGGAATGGCGACCTCCCACCTTACCATCCACTCCTCACAGAGATGTGGACTGGAATCCATTTAAACAGTCCTGAGAGGCTCAGGTGCTGTAAGTAAGAACAGGTCAGCAAGACATTGACCTGGATTACATAGAACACCTGTCTAGTTAGCCAGAGCACAGCAGTCTATAGTTCACCTGCCTTCTGCAGCCAATCAGAGTTCCCACATTGCAGACCACCAAACTGAGTTCTAGCAGAACGTGGCCCAGCAGACTGGGAATGGCTAAAAAGAGAGAAGACCAGAGAACTGAAGACAGCATTTGTTCAGTATTACATTTGAGACTGTGTTAAGTCTTATTTGCAGGGAGATAAAGTTACATTAAAATGTAAACTGTGCAATACATTAACATGAGAAAATTACAGCTATTTGTGAAGTAGGACATTTTAACAAAAACATGCCTGAAAGCCAGGCTTCCTAGTAGGTGAATCGATTATTTTATGAGTAAATAGGAAAACAACTTACTTTTTCTGTTCTGACAAAATGTGGGAATATTATTTCTCTGTGGTGTCACAAATCATTTTTGTTCAGAGAACACTTGGATTTCAAGTGGCTGCCTCTCAAAATACTTCCTGACTTCCTTCTCAGCAGAAGTATAAATGATTGGGTTGCACAGAGAGATTCTTAGTAAAACATCTTGTGCCAGGATGTTCTTGGTCCACCTCTATACTCAGCCTGGATTAGTGGGTTTCATGTACAGTCAAGTCTGGAAGACACCTGTGCTGGTTGGTATCAAGAATTTCAGTGAGACTGTAAGCAAAAGGGTCAGAAGCCCTCTCCAATTATGTTTTACCTGGATACTAGATAAGGCCTGCTCGATGTGAATGTTGCAGGGTTACTGACTAGGACTACCCTTTTCCATGAATCTTTTCTCCATTTCTACACACACTTTACAAACAAACTTAAAGACTTATCTTTAAGAGCAACTGCAACAATCTCTTCTGCAACACACACACACACACACACACACACACACACACACACACACACACACATGCTTTTAAACTGGCACCCAAGTGTACTCTGTGTTCAGTGTTTTAAATTTCTTCTTTATTATTATACTACAATTGCATCATTTTCCCTTCCCATGCCCTCCCTCGAATCTCTCTCATAAGTCCATTCTTACTGTTCTTGAAATTCATGATCTCTTTTATTTTTCCAGACAACCAACAACCTACCCAGTGCTATGTCTATGAGCCACAAAGGACCAGCATCAAACAATATTCCTACGGTTGCAGTCCTACATAACTTGACAGTAACCCACAGTCTAATTGGACTTAAGACCTGCTCAAAAAGACAGAAGTTGTCTGGAATTTGAAATGTTCCCTGATACCCAGGGCTAGTGAAATCATGGATCTTAAAGGAGTACCTACAACAGGCTGAGGTAGCTATGTCTGTAACCTGTGATGAGTCTTTCACTACAGTGGCTATATCTCACTTTAGGCACCAATCAGAAATGTGATTCATAGAAGTTTTCTCTACCAAGCTGAGAATAAGTTCACGAATCCTGTCCATTTCTATTCCCAAAACTATGGCATCACATTTCTGGTCTTAACAAGCAGACTCAGTGCTTTAAAAGTTCCTAAAAGCCAAGCAATGAGAGAATATGAGGTGCTGGGAATTCATACTAGGTATATAGAATGTGATATTGGAAGCGTTAGTTGTAACCACATGAAGCTTATAACTACAATTATTTGGTGTGAGTTTTTACATTTACCACTTATCAAAATTTACTTCCCTTTTTATGTTGTTACCAGTGATTATTTGATGCAATGAAGAATAGCAGTTACCAAAGGAAGGAGTGACTGTCACTTTTAACAAGACTAATGTTTAACTGAGTTTATATAATTAAAATTATTAAATTGGTTTTGCTGTACAGAGTTTTATTCTTGAGATACTACTTGAATGATGGATTAAATTGAAATTTTTGAATTTTTTTAAATTTAAAGTCAGCAATATGAATGAATGTAAAATGTAAAAAGGAAATCAAGATCTTGGAGAACAGCAACAACTGAAGGTGTTAGAAACAAAAAATTAAACTCATCAAACCAAAACTATTGTAGAAGGCACTCCTAAAGGCTGCATCAAACAGAATACCAGGGAGAAGAGACATAACTAAGGAAATGCTATGTTGTAGAGACATCAATATTTTTGAAGGTACCTGTTCACAGAATTCCTAAACTCAGTGACATGATCTAGAGACCAAACCGAAGTAACCTGTGGGATAGGAGAACTGAGATAAAAAATTAAAGGCCTAGGAAATCCACTAATGTAATTAGAGTTATTCCCAAATCAGGATGGTCAAAGAACATCTAACCAGAAGGGATGTTTTGAACCCCAACTAGACATGACCAGAGAATAACCTTCACATTACACATGGTTATCAAGATTAAAATAAAATAAAAAATATTAAAAGTTAAAGGAAAAAATCAACAACCAATATACAAAAGCAGACATATAAGAATAATAACAAATAATCAGCAAAACCCTTTCAATTCAGAAAATCATAGAACAATAGATTTTAAACCACAGGAGTAAATAATTGACTGCCAAGATTGCTATATCTTGCAATGCATTGCTTATAATTCACTGAGAAATAATTACATTTCATGTAAATCACCAACTATATCAAATCATGACCACAATTTCAGTGTTAAGAAGGTTGTTTGTAGATTCCTACACACAGAGAAGGAATACATACTCAATCATGGAAATCACTGGGAAAAAATCATTTTTTTGAGACAAAACGTTTAACAAAGGTTAAGGAGAAAAAAAATCTGATCATTTTTAACACAGTAAATTGGCAGAACTATTTCAATAATTACACCAAATGTCAGTGACCTTAGCTGTTCATTCTAAGACAGCAGAATGCCTTCTGAGATTTTTGAAAAGGTGCAATATTTCTTGTCTACAATAAATGCACCTCAGCAATAAAGATACACACAGACTGAATGTGAGGGACAAAAACACAATGTTCCAAGCAAATAGAAGTCAAGACAAGCAAAGTTAGGCATACTTATACATGATAAAGTAAACTTCAATCCATCTATTAAGAAAAATAATGGAAGTTGTGGACCGTATTTATAAATCAAAAAAATTCCATGGCAATGATAGGTATATGCGGAATGGATGGCTGTATATCTGATTTCATAAAAGAAATAGTAGTCCACAAAATGATTAGATTCCAATATACTGCAGCAAAAGTAGATGACTTAAAAACCCTATATGCATCAATAAATCATCTATTTGATTTGTCACAATGTTGCCCAAATCAGACATTAGAATTATGCTGCCTCTTTTAACAAATGGTCTTGGAAAACTCAAATGTCTACATACAGAAGAAAAAACTAGATCCCTATCCATCACCCTGTACAAAAATCAATTCAAAATTTATCAAAGATCTCAGTGTAATACATGAAACTGAAATGGCTAGAGGAAAATATATAAGTGAAATATTTCAAGATCTAGACGTAAGCAGTGGGTGTTGCAAACACACCCCAATACCCAGGAAATTATTGTAACAATGTCAAATGGAATTGCATTCTATTAAAAAGCTTCTAGATATCAGAGGAGAAAGGCAGAAGAAGGAATAGATACATGCATAACAGCAGAAAGTATGGCCATTCAAAATGGGCTTGATATCTATATTCCATCAGTGACTTAAAATTAAATACCCAAACAACGCCACACAAGTCAACTAGCCCATCAACAGGCAGCACAACTAAACAGATAATTATCAAACTAAGAAACACAAATGAAAAATTTTAAATATATATATATACATATATATATGTATATATATGTGTGTGTGTGTGTGTGTGTGTGTGTGTGTGTGTATATACACACACACACACACATACAGAAAGAGAGAAAGAGAGAGAGAGTTTGAATATTGGATGCTTGGCTCAAGGAGTGGCACTATTTGGATGTGTGGCCTGGGAGTAGGGTATCACTATGGGTGTGGGGTTTAAGACTCTTTTCCTAGCTTCCAGGAAACTAGTCTTCCGTTTGACTTTAAAACAAGAGGTGGTACTCTCAGGTTCTCCTGCACCATGCCTGCCTGGATGCTGCCATGCTCCTGCCGTGATGATAATGGACTGAACATCTGAACCTATAAGCCAGACCCCCAATTAAATGTTGTCCTTATAAGAGTTGGCTTGGACATGGTGTTTGTTTACAGCACTAAAACTATATATGTTCAGCATTCTTTTGCCATCAGAAAAATGCAAATAAAAGTCGTATTTTGATTCCATCTCACCCCAATCAAAATGGCTATAATCATGAAAAAAAAAAAGTCCTAAACCAGATAAAGAAAGTAAAGCATCAAGCACGGATGTTCAGTAGAGACATAAGCTCATATAGCCCTTGTTAAAATGAGTAGGCATTTTCCAAAGAATAAAACAAAATTGCCATATGCTGCAGCCATAACACTCCCAAAGGAATCTTAGTGCATCCCAGAGGTATGTATTCACAATATGGTAAAAAGAAAACAAACTAAATGTCCATGCATAGATAAATGTGCAAAGAAAGTAGAAAATCTGGTATATGTATGCTGTGCTGTTTTATTGAGACTTCAAGAGAAAGTAAAATCGATTGCTTCGATCAAATGGTTGAAAAATAAAGCCATAATATTAACCAGAATCATATAGACTCAGAGAAATAAGTGAAATATTTCAAGATCTACACCTAGACAAGGGTGTTCCAAACAGACCCCATTTGTAGACTTTATCTCTCACATGTGGAGCTTATATTAAAATATATGGTATATATATCTTATACACACAGACATCGTGATCATATATATATATATATGACAATTATATATATATGACTATTAGAAACATGTAACAATGATATACATATATGAAAATAACAATGAAAACACTTGTTTTGTATGCTAACCCAAACAACTTTTTACAAAGTCATATTCACTTTATTACAAGTTTCATTACTAAACTATCTCAATGTTTTATCCTGAAAGAGCCTGAGGGGTCCTTTTAGCCAAGGAACTAAACTTATTTTCATATCCTATGATGTAAATTCTAAACTGACCTATCAAATTTGAGCATCCCATCATGTTTTTATCTTTGTTATATCTTCATTGAAAGACTTTTGTAGATTTCACAACCATTGTTGCCCTCATAGGAAGTCAGAATATTAGGAATAGCAGAAAATTCTTGAGGTTTATACTTTCATCTTTCCATCTCCAAGTTCAGAAGGATATTTACAATGACAGAGGTTGCCTTCTACCACACTATTGTTTTCAAACACACAAACACACACACACACACACACACACACACACACACATCTCTGCTTGTCAGTCTTAAAAGTTTATCTTACTTTGAATTCAAATTAGTGCATCTCCCCTCATATAGCTCATAAACTCTCAAATTCAATAGCCT
Organism: Uromys caudimaculatus; assembly: GCA_028551405.1. Taxonomy (NCBI): domain Eukaryota; kingdom Metazoa; phylum Chordata; class Mammalia; order Rodentia; family Muridae; genus Uromys; species Uromys caudimaculatus. The sequence goes on from CM052709.1 coordinate 16,212,960, forward strand.
TTTTTTACTTAATTGTTATTCACACACACACACACACACACACAAACTGAGGGGGTGATTACATTTATTCGTCACATTGTGCTGAGTCCCTTTAGTGTTTCTCATATGTATGTTTCTAGGACTGACCACTTGGTATTACAAAACCATTTAGGTGGCCTATCCCTGAAGACTATTTCTCCCTCTCTCAAAAGTTGTTAATTCCCTATAGTCTTTATCTTAGGATTGATCCTCTATAGATTAATTTCATTCCACTTGGCATGCCCACTGGTGTGGTTCAGGTCTTGTTTAAGCTACCATATTTGTGAGACTTCATGCGTTCAGTTTCTTGCCATGTCTAAAAAAGTTACTACCTTTCTGCAGACATCCTTGGTCTTTTCCAATATTTTCACTCCCTTTTCACTGATATTCTCTGAGCCTTAAATGTTGGGGTTGTATTGAAGGTGTGCATATTTTGTCTTGAGCATTCCACAGTCAGTCATTTTGATCAGTTCTAGATTTCTGTAATTGTCTCTGTTTGCCGCAAAAGAAAACATCTTTGATGAGGTGTAAGAGCTACACTTATCTGTGGGTATAAAGATGAATAAACATAAAACATATTGGAAGGAGGTTTTTATCAATTTTAGTAACTTCAACTCATATTATTTTAATGGTGTACTTCATTTTAATTTTGCAAAACAGAGATTCACCAAAATAAACAACTATCTTTAGCACCATTTTTAATTTCTCTGTCTTTACCCATTTCATATAAGTAAAGTTTATAAGTTTATCTAAAAGACTATATAACCTTTTATTGCTACCTTATACTGTCAAATCTAAAAGGTATGTTTCTTGGCTTTAAAGTATGTTACGAACTGGGTGTGGTGACACCCAACTTTAATCCCAGCACGAGGGAGGCTGAAGCAAGTAGATCTCTGTGAGTTACAAAGCTAGCCTGGTCTACATAGAAAGTTCCTGGCCAGCCAGAGCTACTGAGTAAAACCCTGTCTCAATAACAAATAAAAATATAATATGAAAATATGCAATTTTGCCCATGTTTTGAATGACTTGAGTAGATCAGATACATTAAAATAGTATGCTTGTTATTTATAAAGTTAACTTATTCCATTATTTTATACAGCTTCGAAAAGTATATTCAAACTGGATCTCTCAGCAGATTTAGTGATAGATTGATTACATCAGAAAATTTATGATCTTGTTTTCTCTGGAAATTCCCTCACCCTGAGATGTGCTTTATTAACTTCCTAATATTTTCTTAAACCAATAAATATGACAATCAAGATTAACAGCTGAAAAATTGCACAAATACAGACAGTTACCTCACTGGGTAATAGACAATGACTTTACTTACATCAATACAAATTGTAAGGCATGAGTTCATATTGAAGGCTCTATTTCAAAAGCAATTAACAAAATTTAATTTATTTCTCCATTGTCATATTTATAACTTTTCTTGCCTGTCCTTGAGAAACTAACCTTCTCCTATTTTCTGCACTTTATCTAGAAGTTCTAGAATATGTAAAACACTCTTTCAGAACTGCTGAAACATCAGCAGCATGCCTGTGATCCCGGAACTGACCAACAGCCACAGTTGCTCCGTGTTAAGTGAGTTTTCATTTGCCACAGGTTACTTTTTCAAATTTTTATTTTCTTTTATTGGAAATCGGTTATTTTCTCATACACTGTGCCCTCATTCAAGCTTCCCCTCTCCTACTCCTCCCAGCTTTTTCTCCCTCCCCTTCTACTCTGTTTCTGTCTCTCTTTAGAAAAGAACAGGTAACAACCAAACACGAGAAGATAAAATATTATATGATGAAGCAGAAACTAAAGATTGTGAGAGCCAGAGGGGATGGAGAACGCTGGGAGAGCAAGGTCTTAGAGGTAAGGAAGGGGTAGATGAGCTCCCAGACACTGAGGCTGAAATCCTCAGATCACATTTCATGTGCGGTGGGAAATATCCATGACAGTGAAACTCAGTCAGAATGGTTCTCAGGAGATGAGGACATCATGAGCAGTCGACTTTGGCTTTTTTACGAATAACTTTGACAAGCTTCTTTTCTCAGACGGCATAGCTGCCGAAGATGCTTAAGTCCCATTGTCTTTTTCTTTCCTTTTTTAAGAGCTATCTGGAGAGACTGAAAAATAAAAAAACATATCAAGTGGAATTCTTTAAAATGAAGTCTAGCAAGAAATGGGGGGCGGGGGGGGAGCCAAGGCACAAAAATAGGAAAAAACATCACTGGATTGTGGAATGACTAAAAGAAACTAGGGGAAATGCAAACCAATTCTCTAAAGGAGGTGAAAGATCCAGACAAAGCTGTGAAGAGATAATGTCCCCAAAGTTACAAAAAAAATCTGAAAGTGAAAAGAGAAAAACACTAGGACAGGGATAGAGATAAAAGCAATACAATAATAGTGTATCATTATAACAATAGACAACGGAAAGGAATAGAAATGAATCTAGACAAAGATCAACACATGTATAGGCAATTTATTTTGAGCAAAGGCAATTTGGTAGAGAATTGCTCTTTCAAAGATTTTGAAACAATTCTATATCTATAATCAAAAATGAATTTAATAAGTAAATTCTGATTCAAAGAAACTATGTTTGAAATGAGTTTCAAACTCTTTGTTGAAATGAGTTTGAAAGAAATTTTTAGCAAATTACCAAAAAAAAAAAAAAAAAATTGTACAGAAAACCATATTAGATTTGGTCTTACAACAGTTTCTTTCTTCAGAAAACCCTGGGAGGAGAATAAAATGCCAAGAAGCAGATTGTCGAAGTATTTTACAATTAAATATCTCATAAAATATTAACAATGCCACACAGCCAGTCATGGTTAAACTCAGTGGGTCACAAGAACAAGCTGAAAGACTTGAGTGTGGGACAAAGGCTTGTAAGTAGGAGAGGGTGGCGGGAGTGGGAGGGACATAGGTGAGGGTGGGGATTGGAGCCAGCAGAGTTCATTATACACATAGTTGAAAATGTCAGTGTACAAATTATTGAAGCTAGGTAAAAAAGTTATCAACTTAAAATACAATTTAAAAACTCAGACAACTTAATTTTTAAATGTAACAAATTGTTGGAACATTTCATCAAATAAAATATATGAACTGAAAATAATTTGAAATATACCCAAAATACTTATTTGTGTTAATATATATATATATATATATATATATATATATATATATATATATATATATATATATATATTTGTCATTTGCCTTTCATATAGCTGCTTTCTTTCCATACTCAAAAATATTTGTAGATCTTAAGAAATTCATGTGACTTTATCCATACATTTTTCTGCCCGCATAATTTTTATGCCACTTGAATTTTCATTTTTTCTTTTATGTTTTGTGTGTGTCCATGTGGCACTAGAGGTCAGATTTTCACAGCAAGTATCTTTCTCAGTTGCTCTCAATCTTACTCATTGGGACAGAATCTTTCACTGAACAAAGAGCTCACTGATTCAGCTAACCTAGCCATCCTCAAGCCCTAGGGATCCTAGAGTCTCCACGTTTCCAGTGCTGGGATTACAGGTTCCTATCATCATGCTCAGCTTCTTGCCTTGTTTCTGAGCACTGGGACTCAGATCCACATACTTGTAAAGCAGGAGGTTTACTGACCGAGCCATTCCCCCAGCTCTCTAATTCTGATGGATGTAAGAAATGTAATCATTCATGTTTTCAGAACATGATACAAGTTTCTCAGTCTATAAAATATTGTCCACTACGCTGTTGTCTTTGATAACCTGTACCTTTCTACTATGTGTACCATGAAGATAGCATTAGTTCATTAGGTGGAGCTGTATTTATGTATTTTTAATAGAGGTTAGTTTTAATCTTTTTATATTTCTTACCAATTGGTGAGTTAATTCACCACTTTTTAATGTAGCCCTAATGCATATTACAGCAAATAGTTTCACTTATTTTAAGGTTTAAAGCTAACATGGAACAAATATCTCCTAATGTAACTCTGTGATAATGACTCTGATGTTACATACATGTAATCTCTGTGTTCAATTTCCCACTAACTTGAAAGAAAAGAAAGGCAAGCAGGGTATTTCTATAGCCACTTCTCCCAAATGGTTTGCATTTTGCTTGAAATAAGGACATATGTGCAGCCAGTAGTGTTGATACCTCATGACTCTTGGAATTTCTGCAATCTATGCCTTTTACAAATATTATTATAGGAAAGACGTGAGAATCAGGGACTTGTGGGAAGGACTGAATGTAATGCACACAACTCAACTCTTAATCATAGTTTGTATAGGATTTTTACAATAAGCACACGTATTTTTTTTTTCATTTTAAACAAGAAGTTTATTTAAACAACAAGACGCTTGTCTTGAAGGGAAAACTATCTAGGATCATTTTGTTCAATAGTAATTTATCCCTACTTAAAGATAGATTTCTCTACATGTAACAGCTACATACAAAAAAGTTATAAAATTGTCCTTGGTTTACAATGATAAATCGAATAAGGTATGCAAGGATTTTGTGTTGTTGGGTTCTTTTGTTCAAACAATGAAAGCAAAATAACTTACTGGAATATAAAGCTAAGAGCTGAATGAGCATGCCACTAACGGAGAAGGGGACATTGTTACAGACCCAGTACTTTCCCCCAGACCATCTCCATCTGATGCCAACCAGAACAGAACATTGGTCACCTAGTTTAAAAAGGAAGAGAAAAAAAGAGCAATATGCTGTGCACATACACCAGTTACTTTATGTACAATAAAGAAATGGGGACTGGGAAATGAAAGAAGAGAGAAAACTACACTGCAGTAGTCAGGATGTGGCGGGACCAAATTGCGGCTTTCTAATTGAGAATGTATTCTTGGTCTATAACAAAATTCTGGAGTAAAGAAGCGGGCTCCCTTTTCAGTAGACACCTCCTGCCTGCTGCTGAAACACATCGATCTTATCTTCATCCTCTATTTCCAACTGTGCAGGGGTGTCTGTTTCCTTTATTGGTTGCCCATCAAACTGGAATCTGATCTGCCTCATTGACAAACCTGCCCTTCACAACAGGTTTTCATTAGTTGACTAAGTGGTATATGCCTCTTAATCTTAAACTGCACCACAGAACCATCCTGTCCCGCCACCTTCAAATTAATATGATCGTTGTTCTCAGTCTTGACTCCTTCCTTGGGTTTCTCGGCCGCCATGGTGAGCGCTGGAGTCTCCTCAGCTGCTGCTTCACAAAAGAGTCACCAGGTCCGCACCGAAGGAGCACACAAGCAGCACCAGGAGCAGCAGCAGAAGAAAGCACATGTATTTATTTTGAGGCAAAAAACCACAAAAACGCAGCTACTGGAAGTTTACAAAATGTAATTTAAAGTTGATTCTGTGTTGTCTTGGTAATTCTATAGGACACTAAAATTTAAATTTGTTTTTATTTATTCTATCTGTTACGGAGAGAGAGAGAGAGAGAGAGAGAGAGAGAGAGAGAGAGAGAGAGAGAGAGAGAGAGAGAGAGAGAGAGAGAGAGAGAGAGAGGAATCCACATAAATACATTTACCAAGTCTTTGCTATCTTGGCTAACAAACTCATAAAATCTACATCTTCTATCCTGTCTGAATTAAACAAAATTTTGATTGATCTAGGCAGCTGAGTGGCTTCATTAGCACTTCAGATAAAATAGTATATCCCATTGAAATATGGCAGGCTATTTTGAGTACTACTACTGATCTTCACAGAAATTACAAGCAGACGTGATCCCAGAGTGATGGACCTGCCACATTTTGCTCATTTCAAGTGAATTTCAAAGCAGAGAACCAACCCACTTTTCATTTCGCATGTCTGATATTTTCAGGGAGCTAATAAACAAAACAGAAGACCAACTAATCACTCTTTTCTTTGTGTTTTATGTGCTCGAGGCACCATAGAAAATGAGCTGTTTTATCATGGAAATGTACTGATGTGAATATAATATATGTTTTATTCAAAATGGAGATACCTGAATAGCTGTATTATTATTTTAGTTAGATACTCTTCATAGGACATAAAGACTAAGGAAGTGTGGGAAAATGAAATTCCTCCTCTTTATTCACTGATATTCACAGTGAATGATATAAGTATACAGTGAAGGTTATTTTGCAGTTAGGTTAAAGGAAAATACAAGTATAAAAATAAACTATATACCTCATATATGTCAACTAATTTTGAATGCCTTAAAGCAAATTAGCTTAAGTGTTTTATGTCTTTTCCTTCCCAATGTGAAAAACACACAATTACCCACAATACTCGTTTTCTAGTGTTCAATAGACATTTATGAGCTCTTTCAAAAGCACAATAACAGATGTTACCACATATTTCAATATATACTTCTAATAACTAGTCTTTTTACTGTGGTTTTGCTTTAGAGAAATCCAATGGTTTTTATCAGTTCCAAGCTATAATAAAGGTTAATTAAAATTTGTACCTTTGTTATGTCTCTTAATATGCTGACAGTATATAAATTTATTGATATATAAAAGTTCCCTTTGTTTGTATAAGAAACATGGGAAAGGTAATGAGTTTCAAAATAGGATCTTCGTGACTCATACAATCTAAAGAATAGTAAAAAAAAAAAAAAAAATCTGTACCTGAGACTCAGAAAGGCAGGATTCTTATGCTTATACCCACAGAGATGTGGGACTACAACCTGCAACTAACAAATGTCTCTTTAAAGGGCACAGAGACTCTCATTAAAAAAAATCATAAGTGGCAGAAAACAAAGACCAACTGATCTGATTGTGGTGAAGCTAGCTTCAGTGGATATGGACACATCTACATCACAGCTCCTGCAACTATAGCTCAGGGAACGTCAGAGAAGAGGCAGTAAGGTTATTAGAGTAAGAATACCAGGAAGTCAGCCAGGAAACAAGTCTTTCCTAGAAATGACTGGAAACCAAAGCAGAACAATGTCAGTATCCCTGGGAAATTAGCCTCTCCCAGGGAAGGTCCTTTTTTTTTTTTCTGTGCCCCTTTTAGGTTACATGTACCTAAAAACACCTAAGACAGACTCAGTAGGTTGTTTATACATTCGTGCATTCACAAGTATGTATGTAATAATAGTAATAAAAGAAAAATGCTGTCAAACTGAGGGAATCATGGATGGGTTAGAGAAAATATATCTGAGAAGGGCTTGAGAGAATAAGGGGAGGAGGACCATGATATACTTCTATTCTAATTTAAAAATGAATGAAAATAAAAGATGGGCAGTAAATGGGAACTAATACAGACACCCGTAACTGGAAATGTACAGGGAGTGAGAGATTTTGGGACACTCAGCTCCAGGAGCCTTGAGAAGGATCTGATGAAGAATTATCATTTAGGACTATGAGGAAGAGGAAGCAAAAAGATTGTGAGATCCAGTGGTGATGGACGTCTCAAAGGATACAGTATAAACTTACAAAGACTGTGGCACCGTGCAGAGGGGCCTACACAGGTCAAAGCTAGGTGGGAGGGATCCTAGCTCTGAAAGGCAGACATGGACATGAGCTCTAGCCCTAACCAAGAGCCTGTCTCCATTCAACAACAGTTTCAAAGCAAAAATTAGGTTCCTCTAATGGAGTCTCTTTGGTTATATTAACTGTACATAAAAGTAAGCCCTCTAACTCACAGTAGGAGAGCAATGGAAAATGAACTCAACCCTACTTTAGTTGATTGATTGACTGATTGATTGTCTTTAATTGATTGAATGATTGACTGCTTTGTTTGAGCAATTTTTTTTTATCTTGCCAGTCTTTTGTTTATATATTATGGTTTCTGATTTTGTGTTTTTATGGTTGTAGGGAGTGGTTTGTGCTTTATTTTTATTTGTTAATTCTGTTTTCATTGGTTTGGTTTTATTCTTGTTGGTTGCCTGTGGTTTTCTGAAGACAGAGAGTAAGGAGTTTGATTGTGGAGAAGGTAGGGAGAATCTGGTAGAAGAGGACACAGAAGTCATTATCAGAATATGTTGTATTAAAAAATATATGCAAAAATAATAATAAAGAAGAAAAATAAAAGAATATTGAAATTTTTAAAGAATGAGGTAATTATACAAGATGATGAGCAACTTAATTTCCTTTGATATGCTAATAATTTCACCACATGTGAAAGAATGTTATTATAATGGACAATCATGTTTTGTCCCTTAATTATATATACAGGGAAATTATGTTAACACTTAATTGTGATATATACCATATTCATGAATTAAAATGTACTTTAAATAATTCAACTTTTCCAAGATTATTCTATAGCTTCAAAATAATATCAACCATACTACTTGTACCTTTTGGGGATTTTGTTTTGTTTTGTTCTTTTCACATAATGAAAGGCTAAATATAGAATTACTACAGGAAGAAGGGTAAAAAATTTTAAAAAACACAAAGCATTGGAAAAATCATATATATATATATATTTTTTTTTTTGCAATCACACGAGGTTTATTCGGGGGACCAGTGTACTGGGGTCGAGCTCATGTCCCACGCAGGAGCAGAGGAGTTCGACCCTGAGCAGCTGAAGTCAGGGGTATTTAAAGGAAAAAACCACAAGAACAGAAAGAATTTGTGTTATGGGGAAGTACAGAATGTTCTAAGTTAGTCACAAGGCAGTTGCACAACATTTTTGTGGTTAGCTAGTTCCTGGAACATTGTGCCTCTGGCCCTGGGGCCAGGCCAAAGTCACCGTTTCTTAGGGGAAAGAATGCAGCCAGGTGGGGATTGGCCAAGAGAGAACAGGAGGCTGGACAGGGGTGGTTCGAAGGATGGTTCAGCAAGTCGCCTTGGATGATGACTCTGTTTTCTGCCTTAGCAGGACCCCTGCTGATTTTATTTTTTTTGTTCACTATTGGACCCTGTTAGTTAATGGATTAATAGCTTTTGTCAGGGAACGAGTAAGTGCTGTACAGATTCTAATATTAAGACAGCAATACCAGGCTTTGGGGGAACATGACCAAACAGGCTACAACAATACAGAAATATAGTTCTAAGATTAGAACTAGGCACTAGAAGAAGTGGAGAATGAAAGACCTGACCCCCTTATGAGGAAAGTTAGACTCCTAGCACACTTGGAGCCAGAAACAAAAATAGGACTGAAATTGCATGCTTGGCCAATCCCCACCTGGCTGCATTCTTTCCCCTAAGAAACGGGTGACTTTGGCCTGGCCCCAGGGCCAGAGCCACTCCACTGAATTTCAAATATTGTCATTAACCTCTTAGAAAATCTTTTTTTTTTTTTTTGATACTTTATTTACATTTCCAGTGTTTCCCCTTTTCTAGGTCTCCTCTTTGGAAACCCCCTAT
>CM052709.1:16222340-16251067 GCA_028551405.1 Uromys caudimaculatus
GCCCATTGACGCTGTTGCTCCCTCCATGGGGCTGCAAACTCCCTCAGCTCCTTCAGTCCTTTCTCCAACTCCTCCATCTGGGACCTCACTCTCAGTCCAGCAGTTACTGTAAAGTAAAACTTGGGCATTCTGAACTTTTGGGCTAATATCCGCTTATCAGCGAGTACATACCATGTTTGTTCTTTTGTGACTGAGTTACCTCGCTCACAATGATATTTTCAAGTTCCATCCATTTGCCTGCAAATTTCATGAAGTCATTGTTTTTAATAGCTGAGTAGTATTCCATTGTGTAAATGTACCACATTTTCTGGACCCATTCCTCTGTTGAGGGACATCTGGGTTGTTTCCAGCTTCTGGTTGTTATAAATATGGCTGCTATGAACATAGTAGAGTATGTGTCCTTGTTACATGTTGGAGCATCTTCTGGGTATATGCCCAGGAGTGGAATATCTGGGTCATCAGGTAGTATTATGTTCATCTTTCTGAGGGTCTGCCAAACTGATTTCCAGAGTGGTTGTACCAGCTTGCAATCCCACTAGCAATGGAGGAGTGTTCCTCTTTCTCCACATCCTCACCACAATATGCTGCCACCTGAGTTTTTGAACTTAGCCATTCTGACTGGTGTGAGGTGGAATCTCAGGGTTGTTTTGATTTGCATTTCCCTGATGACTAAAGATGTTGAGCATTTCTTTAGGTGCTTCTCAGCCCTGCGAATTTCTTCAGTTGAGAATTCTCTGTTTAGCTCTGTTCTCCAATTTTTGATAGGGTTATTTGGTTCTCTGGAGTCTAACTTCTTGAGATATTTGTATATATTGTATATTAGCCCTCTATCGGATATAGGATTGGTAAATGTCTTTTCCCAATCTGTTGATTGCCATTTTGTCCTATTGACAGTGTCCTTTGCCTTACAGAAGCTTTGCAATTTTATAAGGTCTCATTTGTCGATTCTTGATCTTAGAGCATAAGCCATTGGTGTTCTGTTCAGGAACTTTTCCCCAGTGCCCATGTGTTCGAGACTTTTCCCCACTTTCTCTTCTATTATATTCAGCATATCTTGTTTTATGTGGAGGTCCTTGATCCACTTTGACTTCAGCATTGTACAAGGATATAGGAATGGATCAATTTGCATTCTTCTACATGTTGACTGCCAGTTGAATCAGCACCATTTGTTGAAAATGCTGTCTTTTTTTCACTGGATGGTTTTAGCTACTTTTTCAAAGATCAAGTGACCGTAGGTGTGTGGGTTCATTTCTGGGTCTTCAATTCTAATCTATTGATCTACCTGCCTGTCACTGTACCAATACCTTGCAGGTTTTATCACTACTGCTCTGTAATACATCTTGAGGTCAGGGATGCTGATTCCCCCAGAAGTTCTTTTATTGTTGAGAATAGGTTTTGCTATCCTGGGTTTTTTGTTATTCCAAATGAATTTTACAATTGCTCTTTCTAAGTCTATGAAGAATTGAGTTGGAATTTTGATAGGGATTGCACTGAATCTGTAGATGGCTTTCAGCAAGATGGCCATTTTTACTATATTTATACTGCCAATCCATGAAAATGAGAGTTCTTTCCATCTTCTGAGGTCTTCTTCAATTTCTTTCTTCAGAGATGTGACAATCTTGTCATACAGATCTTTAACTTGTTTGGTTAGAGTCACACCAAGATACTTTATATTGTTTGTAACTATTGTGAAGGGTGTTATTTCCCTAATTTCTTTCTCAGCCTGTTTATCCTTAGAGTATAGGAAGGCTACTGATTTGTGTGAGTTAATTCTATTTCCGGCCACTTTGCTGAAGTTATTTATCAGCTGTAACAGTTCTCTGGTGGAGTTTTTCGGGTCACTTAAATATACAATCATGTCATCTGCAAATAGTGATATTTTGATTTCTTCCTATCCAATTTGTATCGCTTTGATCTCCTTTTGTTGTTTAATTGCTCTAGCTAGAACTTCAAGTACTATATTGAATAGAAAGGGAGAGAGTGGATAGCCTTGTTTTGTCTCAGATTTTACTGGGAATGCTTCAAGTTTCTCTCCATTTAGTTTGATGTTGGCTACTGGTTTGCTGTATATTGCTTTTACTATGTTTAGGTATGGGCTTTGAATTCCTGATCTTTCCAAGCCTTTTATCATGAAGAGATGTTGACTTTTGTCAAATGCCTTTTTAGCATCTAATGAAATGACCATGTGGATTTTTTCTTTGGGTTTGTTTATGTCGTGGATTACATTCCCTGGGATGAAGCCTACTTGATCATGATGTATGATCATTTTGATGTGGCCTTGGATTCGATTTGCGAGAACTTGATTGAGTATTTTTGAATTGATATTTATAAGGGAAATTGTTCTGAAGTTCTCTTTCTTTGTTGGGTCTGTGTTAGGTTTTGGTATCAGTGTAACTGTGGCCTCAAAGAACGAATTGCGTAGTGTTCCTTCTGTTTCTATTTTGTGTAATATTTTGAAGAGTATTGGTAGTAGATCTTCTTTGAAGGACTGATAGAATTCTGCACTAAACCCATCTGGTCCTGGGCTTTTTTTGGTAGGGAGACTTTTAATGACTGCTTCTATTTCTTTAGGGGTTATCAGACTCTTTAGATGGTTTATCTGATCCTGACTTAACTTTGGTATTTGGTATCTGTCTAGAAAATTGTCCATTTCATCCAGATTTTCCAATTTTGTTGAGTATAGGCTTTTGTGGTAGGATCTGATGATTTTTTGAATTTCCTCAGTTTCTGTTGTTATATCTCCCTTTTCATTTCTGATTTTGTTAATTTGGATCCTTTCTCTATGCCCTCTGAGTAGTCTGGCTAAGGGTTTATCTATCTTGTTGATTTTTTTCAAAGAATCAGCTCCTGGTTTTGTTAATTCTTTGTATAGTTTGTTTCTACTTGGTTGATCTCAGACCTGAGTTTGATTATTTCTTGCCCTCTACTCCTCTTGGATGTATTAGCTTCTTTTTGTACTAGAGCTTTCTGGTGTGCTGTTAAGCAGCTAGTGTATGCTCTCTCCAGTTTCTTTTTGGAGGCACTCAGAACTCTGAGTTTTCCTCTTAACATTGCTTTCATTGTGTCCCATAAGTTTGGATAGGTTATACTTTCATTTTCATTAAATTCTATGAAGTCTTTAATTTCTTTCTTTATTTCTTCCTTGACCAAGTTATCATTGAGTAGAGCATTGTTCAGCTTTCATATGTATGTGGGCTTTCTGTTGTTTTACTTGCCATTGAAGACCAGCCTTAAACTGTAGTGATCTGATAGGAGGCGTAGGATTATTTCGATCTTCTTATATCTGTTGAAATTTGTTTTGTGATCAATTACATTGTCAATTTTGGAGAAAATACCATGAGGTGCTGAGAATAAGGTATATTCTTTTGATTTAGGATGAAATGTTCTATAGATATTTGTTAAATCCATTTGGTCCATAACTTCTGTTAGTTTCACTGTGTCTCCATTTAGTTTGTGTTTCTAAGATCTGTCCATTGATGAGAGTGGTGAAGTCTCCCACTATTATTGTGTGAGATGCAATGTGTGCTTTGATCTTTAGTAAAGTTTCTTTTATGAATGTGGGTGCTGGCATCAAGACCTCCAAATGGGTGACATCGCACCCAGGCGACAGCGTTACCCGCCCACCTGTTGCCAAGGCAACAGCCACCATATTCCCAGAATCCCCTTGGCTCCTACCTTTACCTGCGGCTATGTCACTCTCCATATATAAACATAAGACCCCTCTGATCGCTGTCTCCTCTTTTCCCCTTCTCTTCTTGCTGCTACCTTGCCCCTCTCTTCCAATAAAGCCCCCCCACATGGAACTGTTTGGCCTGGTGTGGTTTCTGAAGCTGTGTGACCATCCTGCTGATCATAACGCTGTTCATATCATAACACTGGTGCCAAGCCTGGACTCATCTCACACTCCTCAGGACATCCTCACACTACAACCCACATCTCCACCTTCACTCCCTGACACTCGCCAAACTTTGTCTTATCTTCACTAACTCTTTCACCCTAACAGCCAAGCATTGTCTTCTTTTGTCAAGACTCAACTACACTCCTGAGGACTTAAGTTTCTTAAAATCTATCATTGCTTCTTGAAAAATCTGTCAGATGTCAGACTCCAACTCAAGGTATCATATAACACCACTTTTCCTACCCATCAGGCTAAAGGTTTCCTTCCTGGAATTGACTGGCAACTTGACTTTACCCACATGCTCACTGTCAGATGCACCAAGTACCTCCTGGTCTTGGTGGACACCTTCTCATGGTGGGTGGAGGCATTTCCCACAACTTACAAAAGAACTCAGACAGTATCTAATCTCCTCCTCCTAGAAATCACCCCCCAGTTTGGTGTCCCAGCCTCCCTACAGTCAGACAACGGTCCTGAATTTGCTTCTCAGATTTCTCAAATTCTATCTAAGGCCCTAGACATCTCCTGGCATTTTCACATTCCCTACCACCCTCAGTCTTCAGGAAAGGTAGAAAGAACTAACCACTCTTTAAAAACCACTCTTGCTAAGCTGTCACAGGAACTTCACCTTGATTGGGTAAAACTCCTACCTCTGGCTCTTTTCAGGATACAAGCTCTCTCCAAACAACCTCTCCACATCTCACCCTTTGAACTCATGTATGGACGTCTGGTCCCAACTCCTGGTCTTTCACTTAAATGCTCTTCCCTCTCAGACCATCTACTCACCCCATTACTTTGCCACCTCCATTCTGTCCTATGGAACTTCGCTGGCCACCATCTACTGTGGCCACACATTGTCTCCTGTCCGCTGCCTGTCAACATTGGAGATCAAGTCCTTTTAAATGACTCCAAACCACCAGCCCTCACCCCTCTCTCCCAAATGGCAGGGCCTTTTTAAGGTAATTCGTGTGACCCCCTACAGCTGCTAAACTCAGGGGACTGTTTCATTGGGTCCACCTGTCTCACCTCAAACCTTACATCCCCACACCCATTCTTCTAGGTTCCCCAGAGACACGTCGCCCCCAATGCCAGCATGAAGCTGTCAGATATTATGAAGACCCTATTACTGCTCTGCCATTGCCTCTTTCTAAATTTTCTTTTTTAATTAAACCAAAATGGGGGGAAAGTTAGCATTCTGTCTAAACTCCACCCCACAGTTACCTGGCAACATCCAGGTGGACCTGGCCCACTATAAAAGGGGCTGATTGCCCATTCTCTCTCTCTTAGCTCTTGCTCTTGCTTCTCTCTCTTACATCTCTTATCTCTTACCTTTCCCCATTCCCTTCCCCACCCACGTGGTCATGGCCAGCCTCCACCTCTCCACTTCTCTACTCTTTCACTCTCTCTGTCTTTCTCTGCCTCTACTACCCTCTCCTCTCCCCTCCCCATGCCCTGAATAAACTCTATTCTATACTATACCTTCATGTGTGACTGGTCCCTCAGGGGGAAGGGATGCCTCCGCATGGGCCTGCTGAGGCACACCCTTCCCCCAAACCTACCTCCCCCTACATCCATAGAACATAAATCTTTATTTTTTTATAAACATATCAGTGGGTGCCCTTGCATTTGGAGCATAGATGTTCAGAATTGAGAGTTCTTCTTGGTAGATTTTTCCTTTGATGAGGATGAAGTGTCCTTCCTTATCTTTTTTGATGATTTTTGGTTGAAAATCAATTTTATCCGATATTAGAATGGCTACTCCTGCCTGTTTCTTGGGACCATTTGCCTGGAAAACTGTTTTCCAGTCCTTTACTCTGAGGTAGTGTTTGTCTTTAACACTGAGGTGCATTTTCTATATGTAGCAAGATGCTGGGTCCTGTTTATGTATCCAGTCTGTTAGTCTATGTCTTTCTATTGGTGAATTGAGTCCATTGATATTAAGAGATATTAAGGAATAGTGATTGTTGCTTCCTGTTATTTTTTTATGTTATTTTTATGTTTGTGTGGCTATCTTCTTTTGGGTTTGTTGAAAGATTACTTTCTTGCTTTTTCTAGGGTGTAGTTTCCCTCCTTGTGTTGGTGTTTTACGTATATTATCCTTTGTAGGGCTGGGTTTGTGGAAACATATTGTATAAGTTTGGTTTTGTCATGGAATATCTTGGTTTCACCATCTATGTTAATTGAGAGTTTTGCTGGGATTACAGCCTGGGCTGGCAGTTGTGTTCTCTTAGATTCTGTATGAGATCTGTCCAGGATCTTCTAGTTTTTGTAGTCTCTGGTGAGAAGTCTGATGTAATTCTGATAGGTCTGCCTTTATATGTTACTTGACCTTTTTCCCTTATTGCTTTTAATATTCTTTCCTCATTTTGTGCATTTAGTGTTTTGACTATTATGTGACAGGAGGAATTTCTTTTCTGGTCCAATCTATTTGGAGTTCTGTAGGCTTCTTGAATGTTTATGTTCATCTCTTTCTTTAGGTTAGGGAAGTTTTCTTCTATACTTTTGTTGAAGATATTTACTGGCCCTTTAATTTGGGAATTTTCACTCTCTTCTATGCCTATTATCCTTAGGTTAGGTCTTCTCATTGTGTCCTGGATTTCATGGATGTTTTGGGTTAGGATTTTTTTGTATTTTGCATTTTCTTTGACTGTTGTGTCAATGTTATTTATGGTATCTTCTGCACCTGAGATCTCTCTTCTATCTCTTTTATTCTCTTGTTGATGCTTGCGTCTATGACTCCTGATCTCTTTCCTAAGGTTTCTATCTCCAGGGTTGTCTCCCTTTGTGATTTCTTTATTGTTTCTACTTCCATTTTTAGATCCTGGATGGTTTTGTTCATTTCCTTTGCCTGGTTGATTGTGTTTTCCTGTGCTTCCTTTTTAAGGTCGTCTAGCTGTTTACCTGTGTTCTCTTGTATTTCTTTAAGGGAGTTATTTATTTCCTTCTTAAAGTCTTCTATCATCATCATGAGAAGTGATTTTAAATCTGAGTCTTGCTTTTCTGGTGTGTTGGGGTATCCAGGGCTAGCTGTGGTGGGAGAACTGAGTTTTGATGATACCAAGTTGCCTTGGTTTTTGTTCCTTATGTTCTTGCCCTTGCCTTTTGCCATCTGGTTATCTCTGGGGATAGCTGGTCTTGCTCTCTCTGACTGTGGCTTGTCCCTCCTGCAAGCCTTTGCATCAGTACTCCTTGGAGACCAGCTCTCTTTGAGAGGAATTTGGGTTTGGAGAACTGTGGTACAGGGTCAGCTGTGGGGTGCAGACAAAAACCAGAAGGATTCTGTCCCCAGCTATTCCTTGGTTTCTGTGTCCTGATGACTTTGCAAGGGTCCCTCTTGATCGAGGAATTTGAACAGAAGTGATGGTCTTCCTGTGCTCGAAGTTGTGTTGCCACTCCTGGGAAACCAGCACTCTCCTGGCACTATTTGAGTATGGACCCCTGTGTCATAGGATCAGCTCCCAGGCTGCAGGAGGAAACCGGAAGACCACTCCTTGGTCCCTGAGTCCTGAGGGTTCCGGGCGGGTGCTAAGCAAAGGTGCTGGCCTTACCCCTCTCACAGGCTTGTCCACACTCCTGCAAGGCTAGCTCTTTCCCTGCGCTATTTGGGTATGGAGTTACATGGCACAGACCACAGGGGTAAACCAGAAGGCTCCTGTCTCAGGCTGCTCCTTGGTCCCTGTGTCCTGAGGATTCTGGGCAGGTTCCGCTGAGCAGTGGTGCTTGTCTTACCTCCACTCACAGGCTTGTCCACACTCCTGGGAGGGTAGCTTTTTCTCTGTGCTATTTGGGTATGGAGCCACAATAACTAGTCTCTTAACAATCATGGAAACAGGTGCAATGACTGACAAAGGAATATAATAACAATCTAGTTAACCATTTTTTCCTATGGAAAAACTAATAATCCTTTTCAAGCTTACAGTTTCTTTCCTATGGAATTGAAATTTCACCTCTGAATAATTACCTAAGATAAAAATATATTCCCATATATCATGTGTAAAATTATTCTGATGATCATTTCAATCAGGAAGTGATGACCATCAGTGAAGACACAGATACAAAACTGTTATGTGTGCTTTAAAACAGCACTTCCTAATAAAACTTAATGGATTCATGTGAAGATATGGACAACTGTCAGAGTAGAGCAATAGCTTAGTAGTTAAGAGAACTTGCTGTTTTTTTATGGGACCCAAGATCAATTCTTAACACTCACTTGGTGCCTCACAGTCATCTATAACTCCAGTTGGAGGGAATCTGCCACCTTCTTCTGCCTTCCTCCAGCACCAGGCATATACCTAGTGTACAGACATGCCTATGTTGTGCCCAGATTGCAGCCCCCCCCACCCCAAAGGGACCAACAGGAACAACCACAGCTCTGATGTAAGCACATGAGAGTCTTTATCCAAGCTTGAGAGCTTGGGCCACAAACCTTCCTGATGCAACAGGATAGAAGAGCAACCCCGAAGTCTAGGAGAAGGGGTTTTTAAAGGAAAAAAAACTCACAAGTGGGGGTTTCTAAGCCTTGGCATTATATGATTGGGTAAGAAGCTAATGGGGAAGTTGACTTTTAAAATGATTGGTTTGTTTTAGGCGACACGGCTGCTCTGGCCTGGCCATCTGGAGACCATCTGATCATAAGTAATGTCTATTGACTCTTAATTAACTGCTGCTATGGAAGAGGAGAGATTAATTAAGAGTAAAGTAAGCACCCTTTGCGGTATTTCCAGGAACAGTGCTATGTGACTCCCAAGGGCCATCTGGGAGGGGAGGGTTGCTGGGAAATGGTATCTGCTGAGTGCAGAAAAGAATGCAGCAGGACAGGTGACTTCCAGCAGCTGTAGCTATAGCTGGCTGGATGTGTTTCACCTTGGGACCTGGTTCTTTGCTTAAGTTTGTTGCTGGGCCTCTGCTTAGGTCTCTTACATACAGGCAAAACACCTATACACATAAAAAAAACAGTATGTAACTATCAAAATCATTTTTTAGTACATAGGTTCCAATTTGCATTGTCTGAATTATTTATCTTTATAGAACTAAGGCAAAAAGAGAAGTCTACATTAGAGAAATTCTGAAGATAACACTGACTGTGGATACCTTAGTGAGTTACAGAAACAAATTTTCTAAGTAATGGTAATGAACCAGGCACTAAGAAGTTTGGCAAAATTTATTGAAACATGCTTATCAGACTGATACATATTACTTTAGTTTGATTCTCAAAGACAAATTGCAAATAAATATTGAAATATATCTAAAAATTACACATACCAAATATTTATAATAATTTTTATTTGATATTATAGATTAGTTTGAAATTCTACAAAAATAATAAAGTAGAATGATTAGGAAAATTATAAGTCTATATTAACAACACATTAGTAACAGTAGTAGACCAGTAACAATGTGAATATTCAATAAATTTGGCTGTTTGAAAATTTCTATATTTGAACAGTGGAAACTCAAGTTTAAAATCAATACTTGTGAAGATTATTTGTAGAAGTTTGATTCTAAGCACTACAAGTCAGAAAAAAGTCTAAATTCCATCAGCTTATGACTGGGAAACAACTTTGGTATTTTTCTCTAAGAGTTTAAATCAATGCTAAACATACATTGACAATACCAGACAAAGCTTAAGAGCAGTTAATGTGCAAATGAAGCTAGCTACAGAAAGGTGTGTGCTATTCTGTTTATGGAAGCATCTAACAGAAGAGAAATCTAATCTATTATGGCATAAAGCAAATCGATTTTGAAATAAGTGGAATTTTACTATTAAATAAATTAGATCATTTTAGGTAATGTCAGGAATATTCTATATTTTGATCATACTATGAGTACATGTACTTTTTTAACTAACTGAAATTCATCTCTCAAACTGGTAGATGATGCTTCAATAAAATGGATAAGAGAAACTAAATACTTGTGCTGATATTCAGTGCACCTTATCCGAAGATATTTTAAGTTGTTCCTGGCTTGGTGAGAAATCAGTACTCCATCATGTTGACATTTCTCAAGCTTCTCAAAGCTAGTCATCTCTCTGACCTCAAGCTGTATGCTGAATATCCTATTTAACCAAGTGCTTTGCTCCTTTGTAAAAAAGGAAAAAAGAAAAAAAGAAAGAAAACCCTTAACTCTTTAGCTCGACTGATGGGCTACTCACTGCCTTCTCTAACTCTGCATCCCTCACACTGATAGTTTTTCTCTACAACGGACAGTTTAGTCACTCAAACTTTAAAAGGAAATACATTGGCTCATGAGACACCAAGAAGTCTAAACAACAATGTTCTGTGGAGGAGAGGGATAAACTGGTACCCAGGAAGACCTAGAAGTGCACACACTAGGTAATCTTCCCATCTTCAAAGCCTTTTTCAACATCTCTGTTTTTTTGTTATTTACTTAATTTAATTTAATTTATATTTTTGAGGAAAGGATTCTCTATGTAACCTATGCTTGTCATTAATTCATGGTCTTTTCTCAACCCCTTTCAAGTAACGGGGTTGTAGGATGTACCAGCATGTCCAGCTTATCTCATTTTTTTATCTTTTAGACATTTTTTAAATGTTTAAAATGTCAACATTAGTATACTATGAGTCTGTGGTACACACAGAGACCATAAGAGGACGTCAGATTTCCTAGAGCTGGAGTTATAAGTGGTTATGTGTTGCAGGATTCATTTGATCACAATGTGAATGGCCCTCTCCATGAGATTGTTTTGTTTACTAAAAAAACAAAAAACAAAAACTGTTTCTAGTTCTGGAGTGACTCAGCCTTAACACACACCTTTATTCCCTCTGGCTAGAATTCAGATGTGATTTGCCCTTAGCACACACCCTTAACCCCAAACATTAGAGGTAAAATTCGTTTGTATCAGGAAGTAGCCAGGTTTGAAAATGATGTCTAACTGAATGGCAGATAAAGTGGCCATTCAGAAAGTTTTGACACAACAGAATATGCCCAACTCTCAGGAGAAGAGAGAGTCATACAGAGCAAAGAGGGCAGTTTTACTGGGAGAGTTTTACAGAGACAGGTTGAAGAGAGAAGAAGCTAGACATGGATGAAGACAGAATGAGCCAGAGAATGAGAGGAAAACAGAAAATGAGAACAGATTGCCAAAGTTAGTTTGAGGCTAAACAGAGCAAAAGGTCAGAGGTCAAAAGAAAGGCCAGATTTAATCAGTCATCTTGGAGAGTCAGAACAGCTAGCTGAGTTGAATCAGCCAGCCCAAAATCAGAAAGAACTAGTAAGAAGTGAGTTTATTCAGAAGCAAGTCTCAGAGGCTGAAAACATTCTAGGCCTAGTTAGATTTTAAGGAAGCTAAAAGCTTCCAGGATTAGGCCTACATTAGCAGATGGAGGCAGTAAACCTCAGAGACAATAATTATTACAGGCAAATAAGAGTTACCTTACATTACAGCAGCTCTATAGGTGCTGGGAACCAAACTCAGGTGTTCTGGGAGAGAACAAAAAATACTCTTAACATCTGGGCTCTCCTTGAGAAGAACAATAACAACAACAACAAACAATTAAAATATATAAATTAGTTTATTTTAATTCTAGTGTGTATGAGTATTTTGCCTGTATGTACCCATGTGCACAGTGAGCTTGTCTGGTGCAGCTAAGGTTGGAGAGGACCATCATGTGGATACAGGGAACTTAACCAAAGTTTTCTGCAAAAGTAACAAGTACTCTTAACTACTGAGCCAACTATCCATCCCATAACACCTCACTGTTTATTTGAATAAACAGTTTGTATAGCTGGTTGTTTGGTTAGTTGACTTGGTGTTGTTGTTGTTATTGTTCTTGTTTAATCCTACATTATAGACTCTGCATTTCAAGGCACATGACATATTCCTGAGTTTGCCAAATCTTGGCTAACTATAATTCACTAGAAAAAGTTAGTTTGGTGTTGCTTTTAGTACTAATAGTTCTCAAAGAAGGCATCCTTGGCATTGATTAGTTGATTGGGTCACACAAAAGTGGAATATGCATTCTTCCTCCTGATTATTCAGTTTTGAGTTCTACATCATGAAGAATATGTACTAGAGAGGCTCTAGCCTGCATATCATGGGATGCTGCTGGCTGTCTTGTTTGCCCCCTCATCCTTCCTTCACACAGTTAATTTTATTTGAAAGTTGTTTTTCCAGCCAATTTACAGTAAAGGAGTGGAGCTCACATTATGAAATGATGCATTTGGTAATAACAGAAAGATTCTGTAGTTCGGCTTTCAATGGCGAAGAAACATTGAATGCCTATACTATGGCAGTGATTTCCCTTTATTCATTTTTATTCCCCAAGCCATTCCTGTGAAATATAATGATACAGAATATTTTGTAGAGTAACATTGTTCAAAACTAAATTAATAATAAAATATTTAGTTGACAAGGAACTTATTAAATTAAGTAAAATTATTCTATTGTTTAGATTAAATGGCTAGTGTTATACTAATTAATACATTAACATCTCATTTTTATAAACAAGTAAGATAAAAAGGAAATACCTTTTTGAGAGTGAGCAAGTGAGCAATTTGGTAATCTCAACAAGTTTTACCAAAATATTGATAAAGGTTAACTTTCCCATTCATAATATTCTAAAGATTTATTAAAGATATATTCATGTTAGTTTGGTGTTTTATTCAGTTCCTTGAAGCATCCCTATAAAAAGCATAACTAATCCCCCCCAAGTATAAAAACTATATTTTAGTGACAATGCACATCTGATATAGCATAGCACTTATATACTGTAAATATATTTGAATAAAAAATTGTGGATCATACCTAAACATAGTATTGCCAGAAACTCAAAGCTAACCTAGGGTGTACAGTGACCTACAGGTAATCTGGAATACAGACTGAAATGCTGGCTAAAAACACTGGAGAGGGAGACTTTTTTTTTTCCAAATAAGGCATGTAAATTTACACCATTGCCTGCTTCCAGCTTAAAGAAAGGAACATATATTCTTTCCGGTTTTGATGCTAGGTTAGTTAACATTCTCATTTACATTTTTAAAATGTGTTATTTTATTTTTATTTATTTATTATTGGATATCTTACTTATTTACATTTCTTTTTTTCTTTCTTTTTTATTGGATATTTTCTTTATTTACATTTCAAATGTTATCCTCTTTCTGGGTTTCCACCCCTTCCCGGAAACCCGTATCCCATCCCCCATCCTCCTGATTCTATGAGGGTGTTCCTCCACCCACACACCCACTTTTGTCTCCCTGCCCTCAATTCTACACTGGCCATCTATTGAGCCTTCATGACACCAAGGACCTTTCCTCCCACTGATGCCTGACAAGGCTAACCTCTGCTACATATGCAGCTGGAGCCATGTGTACTCCTTGGTTGGTGGCTTAGTCCCTGGGAGCTCTGGGGCGTCTGGTTGGTTGATATTGTTGTCCTTCCCATGGGGTTGCAAACACCTTCAGCTTCTTCAATTCTTTCTCTAAGTCCTCCATTGGGGACCTCATGCTCAGCCCAATGGTTGACTGTGAGCATCTGCCTCTGTATTTCTCGGGTTCTGGCAGGGCCTCTCAGGAGACAGCTATATCAGGCTTCTTTCAGCAAGCATTTCTTGGCATCCACAATAGTGTCCGGTTTTAGTGACTGTATATGGGATGAATCTCCAGGTGTCTCATCGTACCCAGGAGCTCTTGTGCCTAAGTGATCTAGAGAAGGGAGTCAGAGTCCCTACAGCTGCTTTGCAGGACATTGTGAGCTGTTAGCATGAATTCTGAGAAGCTACCATGGGTTCTCTATAAAAGCTGTCTGCATTGTTAACTACTGAGCCATCCTTCCAGCTCCTACAATTATAGTTTTACAATATTCTAAGTTATCAATATTTTTATTATTTTAAAATCTTCACTAAATTTTGCTAAGGAAATCTTGACCTTTTATTATAAAGTGTTATACTATTATACTTAGGTCAGTCAAATAGTAGTTATTAACCCTTGATATCTATTAGTCTAGCATCTAGTATTCCATCTATATCCAGTATTAGATCTTGTCCTCCAGATAAGTCTTTACCTCATCTTTTAAACCAGAATCCCTTCAAGACCACGCAAAAGTAAGTCAGTCTTCAATTACCAATATTCAGTCTATAAATAGCACGTTGTTAGTAGATCATTATGACAGAACTTGGCTTTGCAATGTACTTCATCCCATAATTTATTTGGCATATATTCATAAATTGTTCCTCCCATAACCCATAGGAAGCCTATAATCAGGAAAGCACAACGCCTTTTAAATGAATGATTGAAAACGTGTTTCCAACAGTGTCATTTGGAGCAGACTGCCCAAATGCTCTCGGTTGGATGGGTCTTGTCAACTATAATGGATCATTTCCTCAGAATGATATAAATGCTCTGAATTTCAGGGTATATTTTCTGAGTATTATCTCTCAGTGTTTATAGACTTTTTTGGTATTTAAGTGTTCTAGTTACTCAGAAATTCATACTACCTAGAAATGGCAAAGTACATGAAAATTCATGTGCAGAAATAAATGCAAAGATGAGTGTTCTACAATACAGAGATTTAGAAAAAAACTCCAGAGTGATTAGCTTTGGTGTTATAATCAGAGAAATTTCATGACTCTTTGATCTTCCAATAAGCATTAATTTGCAAGGAAATTTACATAGTTATGTTGTGAAAATATTCTTTTGATCTTGTTAATGGAATGTGTGGACAAAATTTTGTTTTCTAATTATGACTAGTTAGCTGCAAGTAGTGAAAAACGAAATGTTACAGTAAGTTTTATGAATGATTTATTTCTCTATTACCTACAAGAAGCATAGGAACAAAGAAATCTCACTGTGTATCCAAACCACACTTAAAGACTGATCCCATGATGAGCAAGCAGTATATGACAAACACAGAATTAACTCAACAGTGGTTATGATGACTGTTTTGTCTCTATTGATATGAATGGGCATTTTTTTTATCGTACTGGTATATTGCATGCATATTATGATTTACAGTTTATGCTTGGATGGAATTTTGCTGTATGTAAATAATTCCTGTTCTTTGTTATTCTTTGGGGGGAGTGTTTATTTTATTCTGCCTCAACCCCTCCTTGCCTTTTATTTTTCTAACAAAAGAGAAAGGATACATGGAGCTTGAAGGGTGGGAGATAGGAAGATCTGGGAGGAGATGAAGGAGGGGGAAACTTCCTATTGATCAGTATATATTTTATGGAAAAACTTTTATTTTAAATTTAAAAACAAGAAGCTTGGAAGCAGATGAGTGGATGAACTAAGGTAAGGTCTAATGAGCCATCAGCAACTAAAATATTGATTTTCATGATCTATCATCAAAGCTGAGTTTCATAGCCCAAAGATGGAGTCTGCAATTCGAGCATTATAGAAAAACTTTATAGTCAGTAGGTGAAAAGGAAATAATATTGAGCTAAGAGATGCCTCATTTGACAAAGCTCTATCTCACAAGCATGGGGACTTGAACTTGATTCCCTCTGTCCACATTAACTAAAAATAGCCTGAAGTGGTGTTGTCCAGCTGCAACTCCAGTGTAGAGTTGACAAAAACATAGAATATTGGCCCACCAACCAAGACTCAGCAGTCAGACCAAGGTCCTGTAAGAGATCTGTCTCAAAAAACAAGAAAAATGGTTCTTGAGAAATGAATGCTAAATCCCAATCATGGCCTTCCACAGCCGTGCACATACATTTGTACACACAGGCATCTGCATGCACACACACACACACACACACACACACACACACACACGTACGCACTCATGCACGCATACCTGTGTGTGCAAATGGAGAAATAAAAAATAACATTCTTCTCAAATAATGAACTGTGACTATAATGGGTTGGAACAGGGACAGCTTATAAGGGGTCTTATCTGAATAAAACTAATGTTCTTTCTCAGAAGTCATCAGTGGCCAACTTCTCCTCATCTAAGAGTGAAATGTAGTGAATGCTCTCCCATTCACCTTGTTTTGCAGTCATATCTACCGTGACATCATGTGTCCAATGGCTCTCTCATGTAGGGAAATCACTGCTTCACACCAGTCCTCTCCTCAGGCTTTTAAAATCATTCTTGTCCCCTCTACTATGAAGATTTCTGAACCTGGGGGTAAGTGATGTTATATAAATATCCCATTTAGGAGTGAGCACTCCGCAGTCTTTTAATCTTTGCATATTGACCACTTGTGAACCTCTGTGTTGATTGTCATCTACTACAAAAAGTAAGTTTGTTTCATGAAGGTTGAGAGTCATACTAATCAATGAGTATAAATATATATTTTATAATCTATGTATATATACATGTTTATAATGGTTTCAGTTTTTTATTTTTTTTAACTTTCTAATAATTTAAAACTTATATAGGGATACATATAAGTAAGCACATCCCTCATTTTCAGAAATAAATAGATTTTATGTTTCTTTTCCAAACAATTCATTTGGGATTCATATTTTTCTTTCCGTATTGCATTGACTAAAATGTGGAGTAATTTGTTGAACCGAGTGAGATGTGAACTGCAGAAAGGATCATGTTTTCATCCTTATAGATCAGAATTAAGGATATTATCTGGATAAATTTAGTAGATAGCCTGTATCATATTATAAGTATTCTCTCTAGTGTTCATTTCTTTAATATTTTATCAATAATCGATACTGAATTCTGTTAAATATCTAATCAGAACGTATCACCATAACTACCTACTATTCCCCTTGTACTGGCTGGTTTTATGTGCTAACTTGCCCCAAGCTAGAGTCATCACAGAGAAAGGAGCCTCCCTTGAGGAAATGTCTCCATGAGATCCAGCTGTAAGGCATTTTCTCAATTAGTGATCAGGGATGGGAGGGCCCAGTCTATTGTGGGTGGTGTCATCCATTGGCTGGCTGGTAGTCTTGGGTTCTACAAGCCAGGGGAAGCAAGCCGGTAAGCAGCACGCCTCCATGGCCTCTGTATCAGCTCTTGCTTCCTGAGCTGCTTGAGTTTCAGTCCTGACTTCCTTGGTGATGAACAGCAATGTGGAGGTATAAGCTGAATAAACCCTTTCCTCCCCAACTTGCTTCTTGGTCATGATGTTTGTGCAGGAATAAAAACCCTGATTAAGACACCCCTTAATATTTTAATTGTCATAATTATTTTCTTTGCTTTCTCAGTATTGGAAAAACCCATTGTTCATAAGACAAAACACACTTATGTATAAATATATACACATAGAGAAAATTATATTTATTATTTTATTATATGTAAAAATACAAACAGCTGAAAATGTGTTGCATTCTTCAGTGGTGCATTAAGATGCTTATGTGCATGTTCGTTGAAGATATTGCTTGACCACGTTTTGTTTCTCTGAAATTTGTCATATGTTTTGCCTCTCAAAGCGATTCTGATGTCACAAAATGAGTGTTATCTCTTATTCTATTCCATTCATTCTTGTTCTATCATTTTCTGTATGGCTGTTATGTTAGCCAGATATGGAGCATATCCCTTTAATCTCTGTCAGGAGGCAGAGGTAGGAGGATCTCTGAATTTGAGGCAAGCCTGGTCTAAATAGAGTTTTAAAAGCCAGGGATTTACAAAGAAGCCCTGTCTCAAATATTATTCTTATGGTTTTCTTCTTAAATAAATTGGGCATAGTTTACCAATAAAATAATATGAGGATTCTTTGTGGGAATAGTTTCTTTATATTTTAGACAAATTTAGATTCACAGAAAGTAGCAAAATTAGTAGAGACATTGCACACCCTTCTACTGGTTTCCCCTAATTTGTTTCATTATTTAGTAACAATCTCAAAATATTAAACTTCAAAACTGAGATTTGTACAGTTTCTGTATGTCATTATCCACTATCTTATCATATACATAGATCCATTTAAAACCATTAGAATGATTAAGAAATGAACAATGCTATTGCCACAAAAATTACACCCATACTTTCTCATTATAATTATGTCCACTCATCATTCCTACCCCCTAGTAACCACTAATCTCCCTTCAACATCTATAATTTTGTCATTTCAAGAATGCTATATAAATTGAATTGTACCACACATGACCTTTCAAAATTATCTTTTACTCTCACTCAGTGCAAGAACTTGAAATGCATGCAAAGTATTGTCTGTGTCAGCAGTTTGCTCTGTTTATCATTGAGATGTATTGTAGAGAATGGACTCAACCAAGCAAAGGCATGTCATTTCCCCAGCTACACACTGGAGTTAATGTCTAGGCACATTATATAGAGTAGTATGTATAACAAAGCTGATATCTCAATGAACACGAGGTTTAAATACTGGAATCCAACAATGCTGTGGCTGGGAGAATTGAAGAATAGAATATCTGTCAAGGCTTTGAATGACTGATGTGTTCCTGCCTTCAAACTCCTCATGTAGGAAGAAATAAATAAACTCAAGTGACACCAGAGATCACACACTCAAGAGTGATGCACCTTTGCCTGGAATGAAGAGATCTTCTCATGTTGTGCCAGGAAACGTTTGTGAATCCCAAAAAGACCACCAAGGAGCCGATTCCGATGCAATCACATTAAGTTCTCTTTATTCAAGCTTAGGCCACACCACCGTCTCTGATTCAGGAGAATGGAGTGGGAGCCTCGAGCCCAGTTTCACACAAGCATTTATAGAAGAAAGAAGGAGGTGTCTAGCCTGGTACACATCTGATTGGGGGGCCATTATGGTTTTTAACATAATTGGCTGTTGTTGGGAGCCAAACCATACACTTAACTTCTGGTTTCCTCCTGATTGGTGGTTGTTAGAAAGTGAAGTGTCAGGGGCAGCCTTGTAACCTGGAGGTACATACTTGTTGGGGAATAGCCTTGCAACTGGTGCTAGACAAAGGTCTTGTTGGGGGTAGCCTTGGAACTGGTGCTCAGTACTGTACTGTTAGTTAACTTGAGTTCAACCTTAGGTCATGTTCTCTAAGATGGCATATAATCCAAAAGATTTGGTCTCTCACTCATACAGGTAAGTAAAGGCTGGAAGAAGCTGAGGAGTAAGGTGTCCCTATAGGAAGACCAGCACTCTCAACTAAACTAGACCCCTGGGATCTCTCAAACACTGAGCCACCAACCAGGTAGCATACACCAGCTGAAATGAGGCAACCAACACATATACAGCAGAGGACTGCCAACTCTGGGCTCAGTCAGAGAAGATGCACCTAACCCTCGAGATACTTGGGGCCCCAGGGAGTGGGGAGGTCTGATGGGGTGGGGTGGGGACATCTTCTTGGAAACAAGGGGTGGGCATGGGATGTGGAACAGTTGTAGGGTGAACCGAGAGGTGGATAAAGTCTAGACTGTAGAAAAACAAAAAAGATTAAAATATATATACCTATACTCTTCTGTTAAAGACAATGAGTTAATAATAAAACTAAGCTAGAGCCAGAACAATGGTTGATCTGGACTTGGATTAGAGAGCAAATATTGCTTTCAAACTTCAAAAACATTGAATTGATTCCTAAGTAACATAAATGCATAGCAGAACAAATCTAAATTTCTTAAAAGGAATTAAACAAGGGCCAGTTTTTGCCATAAAGAACTAACAGGCCAAATGTAACCAACATACAAAGAATCAAGGAAATTTGACACATAATTAGAAGGAAAAAATTACTAGAGGAACAAAAATCACATAAATAAGGTGGAAGATACAGATTTTTAGTCCAATTTTCATTCAAAAATAAACTTTTGCATATAAACAACCAATAATAATGAAAAAAAACCTGTGAAGTGTTTTGAAGTTGAAATAAAAATTGGAACACAAATGTAATATCTACCATAGAAACTGCTGATGACCATCAGTGGAAGAATGGGAAAGAAAGGCGTATGTTGTGTAATCAAGGATAGATCCAGCAATAATTACAATGGATATACTGTCATATGGCAAACATAGTAGACTTAGACCAGAGAACATTACATTAAATCAAGAAATTTAAACAAAGAATGGAGAATATTGCAAGATGTCTCACATATATTATATATTTAGGTACCAAATACATTAAGGTCAACAATTAATAAATGGGACCTCACTTATTAATGGAAAAACTTCTGTAAGACAAAGAACATCATCTATCAGACAAAGAGGAAGCCTACAGAATGACGGGAAAATTTTTACCAACTCCATATCCATCGATAGACATCTAATATCCAAAATGTAGAGAGAACTCAAGAAATTAGATATCTCCAAAACTAAATAATCTCATTTAAAAACGGGGTATATCTCTAAACAGAGAATTCTCAAGAGAGGAATCACGAATGGCTAAGAAATGTTTAAGGAAATGTTCAACATCTTTAGCCAGTAGGGAAATGAAAATCCAAACTGAAGTTTATTAGGCACACAGTTCTGTATTTGTTCTCACATATATGCAAATACATGTAAAGGAAGAATATTTGTTTAAAAAGTACAGAACAAATACAATCAATTTAACCAAAGACAAAGAGGAAAAGATAGAAGAAACTATCAGATATAGAAAAACTGATATTTTTAGCATTAATGACACTAGAAGTTCAGACAGTATAGTGGTTTTACTACTGTGCTTAGTAGACAGTGTGGGGCAAGCACCGCATTTCAAATATATAGATGAAGAGATGTCTCTCAAGGACAGTAAAAGGCCTCTAGGGAATAGTAATAGTAAGAAGCCAGATTGGCTCTATTAATATCAGAAGTAGACTAAAATGTAGATTCCCTTGTGATAAAGAGTAAAGCTTCACAGTGATATAGTATTTGGTTAATAGAGAAGTCATAACTTATAAGACTGAGCATATGAATTAACAGACTTCCTCCAGTGATAAAATATACTAATACTGAATGGAAAATAGAGCAATATGGAATCCACAACGATTTACCACTCTTCCCTGAGTTATTGAATAGTAAATTTTAGACTTACTCAGGACCCATGCGTTATTTAATAGCCCTATCAACCAGCTCAGCCTAAGTAACATTTATAGAACCTTTACTCCTCTGGTATGCATGCATCTTTGAAATAATAAGTAATATTCTGAATTTCAAAGGGTTTAAATCATTTGATATGTTATGCTAACTGAAGTGAGTTAAAAGCAAAAATCAATATTCAGAGTATATGTAGAAAATACAGACAAGGAAAAGATATCTCAGCAATTGAGAGGGCTGGTTGTTCTTCCTCAGGACCTGTGCTTGGTTCTAAGAACCTACAGGGTGGCTAACAGCCATCTTTAACTCCAGTTACAGAAAATGTGACACCCTCGTCATGCCTATCCTGGAAATGCAGACATGCATGCAGGCAGAACACCCATACACATAAGAGTTAAATAAATAAATCTTATAAGAAACAAAACAAAATACATAAATAAGTAGAAGGTAAGAAATATACCTACAAACAGTTCAAGAAAACTCTAAATTATTTTGACATGGAAATACAAAATGTAATAATTTGTAAATATATACAGTAGTTTCTGGTAAAAAATAAGGCACATTAATTCTTGAGAGAAAAATCATAGCAGTCAGTATCTATATGTATATTTAAAAAGAGGTAAAATGGAATTATTTTGCCATTTCCTTGAGAACATTAGAAAAAGAAAAGAAAATGATACCAAATACAAATAGGAGGGAAAAATACCCAAAACTGGAACAGAAATTAGTGAGATAGAGAAAAATCAATAGAGAAAAATCAATGAAGCCAAAACTACCTGCTTGCAATGCTTAAAAAAATTAATAAGCTTCAAAACAGCCTTACAAAACATAGAAAATTATGTTCTCATTTCTGCAGCCTATAGATAGTTAAGTGGCTGGAGGTCACATATAAGGCCACACTATTTTAGACAAATGGACAAGATATCTTAATAAGCCTCATTTTACATTCAGCACATCAAACTTTCAAAAGAAGTTTAAAAAAAAAAAAAAGCCTGTAATACATACAGATTCATGTCATTACCCAACAAATGGATACAGGAATTGGTGATTTTAAACATTTTAAGACGGTGAGGCAGACTGTGCAAGCTTTTCTTGTCACTGTGACCAAATTATTTGCCCAAAGCAACTCAAGGAGAGAAGTTTATCTTGGTTCACAGTTCCAGTCTATACCAAAAAAGCCAGCTCCATCCATTGTGAGAGGACCTTCTGTCGCACCTTGCTCCTATCTTAGCAGATCATAAAAGAGACCGAAGACCAGATCCAGAAGTGGATATCACCTTCACAGTGCTAACCCAAGAGACCCACCTCTAGTATCTAGGCCATACTCTAAAAATGTTAATATCCCTAGGAGCTCTGCTCTTTTCTGAAGGGAAACAGAGGAGAAGTGGATCTAGGGGAGGGGAGTAGGTTGGGAGGACTGGGGGAGGGGGGGAAACTGCTGTTTGGATATATTGTATGAAAGAAGAATAAAATAAATAATTAAATAAGAAAAAAAAAACAGCCTTTGGAAATGTCACTACAAGCCAGACATCAACTGTACAAACACGTTAACCTATGGTGGACGTATTCCATTCACACCATAGTAAATGGAAGTTTATCCAAACCACTGTTAGCAGAAATATTATGCTCCATGGGCACTAAAAGCTCAGATACTGTTACTGAAAGAAAACTAAAACAGACAATTAAGGCCTCCCCAAGGTAGAAATGTCTTAATCCTCAGAGCACTGTTAGTTTCTTGGAGATTAATGCCATTTATTTCAGCCACCCTAGAGAAAACAGTGTTCCAAATGATGAACAAATGTGCCATTTATTTAATTTTGCACAGTGTCTTATGGGGCACTAAATTTTGTATTATGGATTGTTTTGTACATGCTTTAGATAAAAAGGAGATAAACAATACCGCACTATTACAGGAAAAAACGGGAAGAGGGGAAGAGGAAAGAGGGAGTGCAAAAGTCAGCAAATCAGCAGTGACTCAGTTATCCTCAGCAGAAGGTTGAAGTGCATTCTGGGTGACAACTTTTTCAGATTAGCATTTGAGGCTGTGTAAGAGGACATGGAGGTTGTTTCCATAAAAGGGCGTTTCAAGAGATGCATTGTGGAAAGCTTCGCTGCTTAAAATCTAACCCCTGTACTGTATCTCATTTGCAGTGATGTATCCTCAAAGCTAAGGAGACAAGGCATAAAAATGAGAAAAATAAAGTGTAAGATTATTTATGGCAATTGAACATGTTAGTTTTATGTATCCAATTGAATCCAATTACAGCTAATAGCTTGTCTTGGTTTGACTAATCCATTCATATTTTACTTGTAAGAGTCTCCATCCACACAAAGAATGGTTGTTTTAAATTTTCTACTGATAATATAAAAGTTCTACAGAATTATATTTTAAAATAACATCATACTGTAAATTTTCCTGATAAAATTTATTTGGGAACATTTTTGGTTCTCTTTCAACATACAGTTGAAATACTAACATCAAAATGAATTAAACTTTTATCGCATTAGGAGACAAAAGGTTGATTTAATAAGAATAATCCCCATATAATTTTACTAAGGCATTAAAGAAAAAACCTCCCAAGGAAACACATTTAGAATTACATGATATGGGAGCCATGATCAAAATTTGGGAAAGTATACTTATTGTATAGAAATATTAATGTAACTGTATTTTTAAAATAAATTTCATATATTTTATAGATTCATTTATTTATTTTATGTATGTGCATACATGGTCACTCTTTTCATACACACCAGAAGAGGGTATTGGATGCCATTACAGATGGTTGTGAGCCACCATGTGGTTGCTGGGAATCAAACTCAGGACCTCTGGAAGAGCAGTTAGTGCTATTAACCACTGAGCCATCTCTCCATCTTATATTCAATATTACTTTTCTAAGTAGTGACAATAAAAACAGAATTAGATCTACCTTCTTAGCAAATCTTTAAATGCATGATGTAGTGTGGTTAACTGTATGCACCTGAACACACAGCAGCTGTAGAATTGCTAATGTAGTGCAGCTAGAATTTTACCAAGAAGAGTAGATCTCCTTTGGCCAATTATTGGCAACAAATATTCTTCACTTCTTATGCATTATTTTAATTTTTGTTATTCATATAATAGTTATTTTTTGTTATTCATGAAATAGTTCTCTTTCCATGACTTAACCTACTTTAAAAAATTTTCTTCTGTTTCATCTATGTTGTTACACATGATAAAATTTCCCATTTGTTTTAAGTTATATTTTAATTATTTTAAATGTGTGTGTATGTGTGTGTGTGTGTGTGTGTTTGTTGCACGTGTGCATCAGCATGCACGTGTGTGTGTGTGTGTGTGTGTGTGTGTGTGCGCACGTGTGTATGCCTGCTGGATCCTGTAGAGTGTGCAGGATTTCCTGGAGCTGGAGTTGTGGTAGATGTGAGCCCTTTTATATAGATGCTGGGAACAGAGCTCAGGTCCTCTGCTGGAGTAGTATGAACTCCTAACTGCTGAAACACCTCTACATTCCCAACCTTCTTCCTTGACAAAACTCTGACTATTAATCTAATGAATGCAAAGAGAAGAATTCCATCCATACTGAGTTTGCCTCTGTATCTTGGTTGTTGGGGTCAGTGCTTCGGGAAAGTTAGGAGTGCAGCTTTCTTTGCAAGATCCAAGTTTCAATTAGCTTAGTGGCTATTTTTCTATAACCAGAAGTGACATTGCTGAAGGATATAATTAGTCTAGTTTTAATCTCTAAAAGGAGTGTACGTGGAGGGATCCATGTCTCCAGATATATATGTAACAGAGGATGGCCTTGCCTGACAGCAATAGGAGGTGAGGCCTTTGGTTCCGGGGAGGTTTGATGCCCCAGCATAGAGGGTTGCTGGAGCAGTGGGGCAGGAGAGTGTGGGTGGGTAGGCGAGCACCTTCATACAGGCAAAGAGGAGGGGAGAGGGCAGACTGGGATGGGGGGTCAGTGGAGGGATAACCAGGAAATATCATTTGAGATGTAAATGAATGGAAAGATTAATAAAAAATTCTATTCTCAATAGTCACTATGATTTTCACATTCTTATCAACATTGTAAATGATCTCCCAGATCTCTGGGTCCTCAGAAACATGCTCCCCCTACTCTCAATAAAGAGAGACAAGTACTGTCTTGAATTGATTTCTGTTGCTATGATAAAATACAATTATCAAAAGCAACTCAGAGCAGAAAAGT
Organism: Uromys caudimaculatus; assembly: GCA_028551405.1. Lineage (NCBI taxonomy): Eukaryota > Metazoa > Chordata > Mammalia > Rodentia > Muridae > Uromys > Uromys caudimaculatus. Next base: position 16,247,303 of record CM052709.1, read on the forward strand.
GCTTCATCACCTTACATTTCTTGGTCATAGTTCATTAACCAGGAGCAGAAAGTGTGGAGGAACACTGCTTTTTGGCCTTCTCACTGGCTTGAACTTTGCCGGATTTCTTAGGCAACTCAGACTCATCTGCCTAGGGAGGGTGACACCACATTGGGATTGGATTCCCAGTATCAATCATCCATCATGACAATCATTCACAGACATGACTACAGCTGAACCTGGTGGAGGAAAATCTTCATTTGAGGTTCACTCTTCCCAAGGGTCTCTAAACAGCTTCAGCAACAACTACAACAAAAGATGTTACCAGGAAAATATGAATGTAGATAGATATAGATATAAATATTAATATGGATATAAATATAGATAAAAATAACCACCCTAGCATGTGTAAGGTCATTTCTTTATGTAAGATGTAAAAGCATAAAACTGATAGAAATATCATAATGAGAAAGCTTCATTATGCAGGTCTGAGCACTGAGTTATTCCTCAGATGTCACACCAAAATTGCAAGCAACAAGAAATATCAGAGAAATTGCTGTACATTAAACTGAAAAGGTTTGCTAGCAAAGGAAACTATCAACAGAGTGGTAAGACAGCACATACCATGGGTAAAGTAATTCGCCATCCACAATAGATGGTGGTAAATATCTAAATCTGTAAAGATCTTCTAGATCTTAAAGACAAGATAAGAATGCAATTACAAAATGATCAGAGAACATAAAAACTCACTTCTCCAAAAAGGACATTGAAATGGCCAAGAAGTATATGAGAGATTTCTCATCATCACAAAATGGAAAAGGACAACTTTCAACTCCCCCTCATTGAAATCAGCCTCTGTTAATTCATTGATGTCATAATATTATGTTAGGTACACAAAGTCCTTTAGTGTTCCCTTTAAATAATAAGCATATATTAATTATATAAAAGAAAATAATTATAAAATTCATTTATGAGTAAAACTAAAATATATAGTACGGCTAAAAGTATGTCACCATGAAAAATCATATATAGAAAATATCATATTTCTTAAATATAATATTGCTTCTTAAATATTTCTGGGTAATAAAATGAATACATAACTTTGTAATAATAAAGTATATCCTGGCTAGAATTTTTGCCATGTGGATGCAGCCTACAGACACATGGGAAGAGAGAGGGCCAATTAAGGCATTCTCTGAGACCAGATTGGCTTTCAGCCAAGTCTGTGGGGAAATTGTCTTAATTGCTGATTGATATGGGAGAGCTCATGCCACTGGGTGGTATCGCCTATGGACAGGTTTAAATGTTGGAAATTTGCCAAATGAATGAGACAGCAATGCTGATAATTGAAAACAATACTTTACCCTGACCAACTAACCAAACAATGATCATCTCTCCCTCTCTGATTTTTGTATGAGATGTGAAATATTTTAGAATATTTAGATATGAAGAATGAGACACATTCAATGTGGAGATATTTAACTTCTTTCCATATTTATTTCAACCAGAAAAAGCTAAAGAAGTAAAGATCAAACTCACTCTGAGTATACAATGGCCTATAAATTATTCTGTGATATGATCACCTATTAAGTTCAGGCTAACTTGAATCAGTTTGCCTCACTGAACATACTGTTCTGATCAAAGGCACTGGCCTGTATCCAAATGAGCCGAATGATCTTGCTTGGGTTTTAGGTTTGCTGAAAGAACAGAGCTATTTCAGGAATTCAAGATGCAGAATCATTTCAGCATTGGTAAATCTGGATAACCACATTTTCCGCTTTATTTTGGAAGCAACTGTATTTTCTCATAGAAACTAAGTCTGAGAAGCGGAATATGTGAGTTGAGTTACAGTATAGAAGTTAGTTGTAGTTTAAGGCCGCATATTCAAGAATCAAGTTTCCAGAAGAAACAAAACAGAAACATTGGAGAGATGGTGGTTAATTGTGTGATAGGAGAGACTGAATAGCATACTAGGGATGCTGCTCAGTACAGCATCTGGAGTGCAGGACCTGGAAGAGAGGAAAGTGTTCATTGGAGTCACATAGGTAACAGGCTCTTGTCTGCATGCACACTTACCTCCCCTGGTCTTCAAGACTTTTGCATTCATCTGTGGTTGCAGGGGTCAAATATTGTCAGGGATTTTCTGTTAACTCATCCAGTGTAACCTCAAATTCTTAACTTTGAGAATGTAGCTGGAATATTGTTACTATATCCAGAAGAAATGAGGAAGATTATGACAACATCACATCATTTACAGATTTTGATGTTTCTTTTCATCATCCCAGACATGGAGGACAAAACATCTAGTACTATAAAACATTGTACAAATCATATGATATTATGCATATTTTATTATATAAGTCTCATTATTAGTACCAGATGGTTTTATGTGTGATTATAATTCAATTACTCTAAGTTGGTTTTCTGAAAATTATAATTTCATATTACATAAGGACTATTATAAATACATACACACATACATACACTCCTGAAGATCACATTTGTGGAAGATAGTGTTTGTTAGTTTGGAACCACTGCAACCTAGTCATTGCTTTGAATCATTTGTACCTTGGTTTTGATGTACAGTCAATAGTTGCTAATGTTTCAATAAAGGACCATTGTTGCAAATGGTCCTTCACTTACACTAAATCTAAATTTACTACAATCCTAAGTAAGAGACGATGAAAATAGGCATGAGACTCTTGTAAGTATTTTGTCCTTCTGCATTCAATAATAATAATTGGCTCCACACTACTTATAATATTTAAGCAAGTACATAGAATTCTTTATTTGCTTTCTTATTTTCCAATTTGTATCCCTTTGACCTCCTTTTTGTTGTCTAATTGCTTTAGATAGAACTACATTGAATAGATAGGGAGAGAGAGGGCAGCTTTATCTAGTTCCTGATTTTAGTGGGATTGCTTCAAGTTTCTCTCCATTTAGTTTGATGTTGGCCACTGGTTTGCTGTATATTGCTTTTACTATGTTTAGGTATGGGCCATCAGTTTCTGATCTTGGCAAGACTTTTATCATGAAGATATGTTGAATTTTGTCAAATGCTTTTTCAGCATCTAATGAAAGGATAATGTGTTTTTTTTTCTTTCAGTTTGTTTATGTAGTGGATTACATCAATGGATTTCCAGGTATTGAAACATCCCTACATGAAGCCTACTTGACTGTGGTGAATGATCATTTTGATGTGTTCTTGGATTCAGTTTGTGAGAATTTTACTGAGTATTTTTGCATCAATATTCATAAGGGAAATTGGTCTGAAGCTTTCTTTCTTTGTTGGGTCTTTGTGAGGTTTTGGTATTAGTGTAACTGTGGACTCATAGAATGAATTGGGTAGTGTTCCTTCTGTTTCTACTTTGTGGAGTAGTTTGAAGAGTATTGGTATTAGGTCTTCTTTGAAGGTCTGATAGAATTCTGCACTAAACCCATATGGTCCTAGGCTTTTTTAGGTTGATAGACTTCCAATGACTGCTTCTATTTTCTTTTTCTTTTTCTTTTTTTTATTTATTTATTTTTTTATTTACATTTCCAATGATTCCCCTTTTCTTTGGAAACCCCGTGTCCCCTCCCCCTCCCCGCCTCTGAGAAGGAATTCCTCCTCCCACCTACCCGCCCACCCATTCCCATATTCCCACCTTGACATTCCCTTTTACTGGGGCCACTAGCACCCTCAGGCCCAGAGTCCTCTCCTTTCTCCCTGGTGGCCATCGAGGTGATTCTTCTGCCTCATATGTAGTCCAAATCATGGGTCAATAGATGTGTATTCTTTGGTTA
>CM052709.1:16251567-16284760 GCA_028551405.1 Uromys caudimaculatus
AACTCCAGGACGACGGGGGGGGGGGGGGTCGTCAGGTGACAGATGCTGGTGAGGATGTGGAGAAAGTGGAACACTCCTCCACTGTTAGTGGGATTGCAAGCTGGTACAACCACTCTGGAAATCAGTTTGGCGGACCCTCAGAAAAATGAACATAATACTACCTGAGGACCCACCTATACCTCTCCTGGGCATATATCCAGAAAATTCTCCAACATGTAATAAAGACACATGCTCCACTATGTTCATAGCAGTCATATTTATAATAGCCAGAAGCTGGAAACAACCCAGATGTCCCTCATCAGAGGAATGGATACAAAAAATGTGGTACATCTACACAATGAAGTACTACTCAGCTATTAAAAACAATGACTTCATGAAATTTGCAGGCAAATGGATGGAACTTGAAAATATCATCCTGAGCGAGGTAACTCAGTCACAAAAGAACGAACATGGTATGTACTCAAGTGGATATTAGCCCAAAAGTTCAGAATGCCCAAGTTTTACTTTACAGTAACTGCTGGACTGAGAGTGAGGTCCCAGATGGAGGAGTTGGAGAAAGGACTGAAGGAGTTGAGGGAGTTTGTAGCCCCATGGAGGGAACAACAGAGTCAATGGGCCTGATTTTGTTAATTTGAATACTGTCTCTGTGCCCTCCGGTTAGTCTGACTAAGGATTTATCTATCTTGTTGATTTTCTCAAAGAACCACACCTGGTTTTGTTGATTCTTTGTATAGTTCTTTTTGTTTCTACTTGGTTGATTTCAGCCCTGAGTTTGATTATTTCTTGACTACTACTCCTCTTGGGTGTATTAGCTTCTTTTTGTTCTAGAGCTTTCAGGTGTGCTGTTAAACTGCTAGTGTATGCTGGCTCCAGTTTCTTTTTGGAGGCATTCAGAGTTATTAGTTTTCCTCTTAGCACTGCTTTCCTTGTGTCCCATAAGTTTGGGTATGCTGTACCTTGACTTTGATTAAATTCTAGGAAGCCTTTAATTTCTTTCTTTATTTCGTCCTTGACCAAGTTATCATTGAGTAGCTCCCATGTGTATGTGGGCTTTCTGTTGTTATTGTTGCCATTGAAGTCCAGCCTTAAACCATAGTGATCTGATAGGAGGCATGGGATTATTTCAATCTTCTTATATCTGTTGATGTTTGTTTTGTGACCGATTATATGGTCAATTTTGGAGAAGGTACCATAAGTTGCTGAGAAAAAGATATATTCTTTTGATTTAGGATGAAATGGTTTATAGATTTCTGTTAAATCCATTTGGACCATAACTTCTGTTAGTTTCACTGTGTCTCTCCTTAGATTGTGTTTCCAAGATCTGTCCATTGATGAGAGTGGGGTGTTGAAGTCTCCCACAATAAAAAAAAAGAAAAAAAAAGAATTCTCTATTTGCATTTTGTAATCATACTGTGGTTCTGTAATTTCAGTATAGCCAGTATTTCTGGAAGAAAAAGAACAGATTTTAAAAGAACCTATGTCAGGATTCTGGATTTATTTTTAGTTTTATTTTAAATTGTCACCTACTGTCTTGAAAATGTCTAGTAAGATGCAAGTGACATCAGGTAAAAGATCCCAAAATAAACTGAGATCATCTTCTGTTTTGGCCACAAAGCATTATTATGTAGAACAAAAGATCAGCTGTCTATGAGAGGTGTATACCAGCTCAGATGTGTAACCAGGAACTAGGTCTTGTTTGAATTTAGAAAATGGAAGGGACATTAAGATTGATTCAAAAACTTTTTGGATTTATTTTCCTTCTATTTTCTTCATTTTAAAAGCTTTACATACCATGAATTTTCACTCTAGTTCAAAATTACCATAGAAAGAAAACATGCTTAATACAGAAAAATAATGAAATGTATAATGTGAGAACATTACATATATATATATATATATATATATATATATATATATATATATATATATATGTACATATACATGTATATATGATCTTCATTGCAAAAGAGAAAAGGCATCTGGATGAAATATTTACTATTCAAATTTTTTTCTTCCATTCCTTACTTTTCTCTTGCCCCTTCAGTATCTAGAGAACTGAAATATGTCAGAACTTTAGTAATAAAATTCTTTTTTTTTACATAGGATAAGCATGGGTTTCAACTTTGTCAGTAGAACAGCTACATATACCATAAGGACACAATCAAGACGGCTAAGCTCTTTAGACATGAACAGATTCCAGTAGGCATATGCTTCCCTCAACAGCACTGCCCAGAAAGCTTTTGCAGCTAAAATGGGTTTGCCATTTAGAGCAGGTGAACTCTACTATTGTTTTTAGACTCCTTTCCTTCAGCAAATTTCAGGAATAAGAAATTAGTTGTTTCCAATCTACCTTCTGAAGACAGATGTTTCAGTTCCTTTTTGACGACCCTTAAGTTCATAGGGAAAAGCTCTCAGGATGAGAACAATTTTTAGTAAAATTCTATTTTATTTCAATTCACATATGAGTAACTGAAAGGGCAAATAAAATAATCAATTGCTGCTGTAACACACACTAAAGGGGCTGTTCATGCATATCTCACAACTTCCAAAGTATGTTACCTTAAAAGAAATTTCCTTAAGAAAGATGTAATGAAATAGATGACCTAGAGGTTGGACATGGTGTTTATTGGAGTTTTGGGTGTATAGTGTGTGTGGGTGACCCTATTAATAATATTGGGAGTAATCCAGCCATAGGAACAGACACCATTGCACTAATTCCAAGTGTTTAATGTCCCTCATATACTTACAATGTCATACTTCATCGTAAGAATCCTCCCATAATGAACTCCCTTCATTTATAATTGCAGGTCTCTCTGCTCTTTTTCTACATTGCCTTTAAGTCTATCTTTAGTCATTACCACAAATTAAAGTTCCAAAAGTCTAGTGCTTGTTATGCTGGTAATCTTACTCCAACCCATTTGAAAACACATTTATTAGTCATATTATAGTATGTAAGTAATGTCCATGTCAAGATTGAAAGTTATTCAATATATAATATTATATGTATAATAAAAGAATGTACATGTACACACATACACACACACAGCACAATATCAAATCTTTTGTATGAGGAAATAATTTGAGGTAAAACACTTTTTCAGAAGGCAGAAAAGCAAATCACCCTTATTGTCTCTTCAAAAGTTAAGGTCAAAATGTAGTTTGCTCTCTGGATCTTCAACCAAGACCTTAACACCTTAGAAATGCCAAAATTCAGAATACTTAAGAGTCTGGGTATAATAGGATTTGAGGAAAATAGATATTTGTACCGAAATTATTTCTAAAGGACAAGGAATTTGCATTCTGGACTAGGAATTTGAATTCTGGTGAGACAGATGTTGTGCAAGTGGGGTAAGGGATTAGGGAGACATGAGGAGTGCTTGAAGACTTGAGCTGGATGAACAAGCCTGTGAGATACTTGGAAAGGCATGATGCCAGAAAAATGGGATATGTCTGTGATAGATAAAAGGTCATATTGTTTCCAGAAAATTCTAGAAATTATTAACAGAAATTTTTGAAAATAAGAAAAACAAATTAGTAATAAGATTAAGTATAGCACTTGTATATTGAACTAGTTAAAATATCATACAGGCATTTAGAAATGAGAACATATACATGTATTTTCCTTAACGAATTGGGTAATATCTATGACACGAATTAAGACCACATCATAAAAATGTTGGATAGGATCAATTCTCAGTAGCATTATTTACCCTTTCTTCAATGTTTAATACTTCCACTACAAACATTCTTTATGATTTTTTCAGTGAAATAAGGCAAGAAAATGAAACAAAATGTGTAATTCATATGGACAAGAGCCCTGTATTTCTAAAGGGTGGGACTTCCTTGCTAGAGAACCCGAATGACTTTACAGATAGTTACTAGAGGTAGTAAGTCAAATGAATAAACATGATGCTGGTATATAGTAACAAATTGTATGTGACAGTTTTAAAAAGCAGGAGGATTTATATTACACAACATAAAGACATAATAAAAATGCAATTCTCAAGAATGGGTTATCTTTGCACACACAAAAAATGGGCACATAAGACAAAGAGACCACCAGGTTTCCAAACTGGGTCATATAGCTAGTGAAATTATCCTTCCAATGTTGACAAAACAATAATATTATAAAGGAATAAAATCACATATATGAAATGAAGGTATTTTGTAAGTATCTCACTCAGCATCACAAAAGAAGGTTACAATATATTCAATGAAGACATGAAATAAAGTTAGCAGACTGGAAGAAAGAAGGAAGCTATCTCCTAAACCTGGTCTTTGTGATTCTGTGAAAAAATACCCAGGATTAGGTAATTCATACTGTACTTTATTTCTCTCCATTGGAGCCTAAACTTTGGAGCTCCCCTCTCTGGTATATTTTGCTTTGTTTGCCCATGGCAGAAGCCAGGATGGCAGATGTGTCAAGTGCCACATGAAGCATCTTTTATAAGAACCTCCCATTCCATTCGTTAAGAAGGGTTTCTCATTACTTCAGTCCCCGCTAACAGCCTGTGATGGTTAATAACAGCTCATTGCTAGATCCACAAGAGCTAGAATCACCACAATACAAACCTCTGGGAATACCTGTGTAGAGTTACCTATATTGGGTTAAGTGAGTTGAGAAGAACCACGTTGGTAATGAATGACAGCCAGGCAGTTGTAGTGCATGCCTTTAATCTCAGCACTAGGGAGGCAGAGGCAGGCAGATTTCTGTGAGTTCCAGGACAGCATGGTCTACAGAGTTAGTTCCAGGACAGCCAGAGGGGGGAAAAACTAAACCTGTCTACAAAAAATGATGATGATGGTAGTGGTCATGATGGTGGTGGTGATGGTGATGGTGATGGCGATGGCGATGGTGATGGTGATGGTGATGGTGATGGTGATGGTGATGGTGATGGTGATGATGGTGATGGGGATGAATAGCACCACAATGGCCTGATTCTTTGGCAGAATTCCAAGGAAGCTCACGGAGCATGATCTGTCACCTCCTTCTGCTTTCCATGAATTTAGAGTGACCACATGCCTTGGGCTCCTGCTTCCATGACTTCCCCATGAACAACATAGGCTGTGGACCCTGGACACATGGACTAAATAAGCCTCTAACTCCTTATATTTTATTCCCTAGTATATTTTGTCACAGCAAAAAAGGAAGCGTCCAACAGATAACATCAATTCTTGATATTAACACATTGATAATGCCTGAGGTTTGAAGAGCACATGGCCAAGGCATGCAAATCTCAAAATATGTAATATATATTGCATAATTTCATTATATAAAATTCTGAAAGTTCAAATTGTCTATTGTCCCATTAACATATCATTTGGACTGGATGGGAGAGGAAGGAGAAGTGGTACAGGATGGAACAAGACTTCTCAGAACAATACAAATATTTATTGTCTCAATAGTAATGTTTTATGTGTATATATCAACCTTTCACTTAATATTTATGAACAGTTTAATATACATTAATTAAATCCCAATAACGTTGTAAACAATTAGATAAGGCGATTGTTTTGCTGGTATATACTTATAACCATTCCTTTCCTAGTTATATTCTGGGAAAAAATAACAGCAATGTATCAAGTTTTAAATCCTCTAAAAATGGAAAGGGTACATAATTTCAAAAACAATTATTGAAAATGTAATTAAACATTTTGAGATAGGAAGGTCATCCAGAACTTCCTCGGCAGCAGAGGAAAATCTGACAGGACCAGACCAGACTGAACCAGTGTGGACCGAAAGGCAGAGAGTTGAGTAATTGAGCTATAACCAAGGCATACAGGTAGACAACAGAAATTAAAAGAAACTATGGATGCTTTTTCCAATGAAAGCCAGACAATATGCATCTCTCATGATATCCGATTTAGACAAAGGGAACTGATTTTAGACTTGTATATCCAGAAATATCAGAGTAACTTTTTGTTATTTTAAGACATCCATGCCACTTGATAGCTTATCACAGAAGCTCCAGGATTCTCATATACTCCCTAGAAGTCAATGGCATTTTTGTTGTTTACTTCTGTTGTTTGCTTCCTGTATTATAATCTGCTGCCAATGTCTTTTTTCTGAATTAAATCAGAAATTCCTTTGCCAACTTGATTTGTCTTTCCTCTTAGAAAATCTCATTTCCACAGTTAAACAAATTCTCTCTGAACTGCCCACCAGCACACACATAGATTTCCCATCTCAGTTAATACAAAATCCATCCATTCAACTGATAAAGGCAATATTCTTATTGGAGTCCTACATCCTCTACTTCTTAATCACTGACAAGTTTCCACCAAGACATGAGCTGGATTAATAACAGCATTACCCTTCAAGGAAGTTACTGAACAATAGTATAGGTCCCCTATTTTTCATGTTTGCTTGTCCCTAATAACCTGAGAAGTACTCTTGTAGAACATAAGTAAGATCTAATTGCTCATCTGCATGATATCATGCCATGTTTCCCCATTTTAGATAGCATCTTCAAAATGGTCTCTATGTAGACTATTTGAGCTGGATCACCCATAACTTCTCCCAGGTCCTCTCAATACTTACTTCCTAAGAAAATAGCCTGGCCACATTGCTGGCCTAAATCATCTTTAATAACCTGTTTGAGGGCTTTAGTTTCAATTCTCCTGTGTTCCTTTTCCCCAGAGGGTATCTCAGTCTCATCAGATTCCATATTCCCAATCAGTCTGTCTAGAATATTTAGTAAAACAATCTCCATACCATTACTATATCCAATATCCTTTCTCAAGTTTCAATTATCCTTTTCCACTGTGCCCATCGTGTTTTTATGGAATACATAATCTGGCACATCATTTTTATCATTTGTGGTCTCATTCCTGCAGAAACATAAGCTCCACAATGCAGATAATTCCTAAGGATATATTCCAAGTGGCGAGAACAGGGCCTGACTCAGGTATTCAACAAACACTGATTTATTTAATATTTATTAAATAAGGAATTTTAATGAATAATCTCCTTGTTATCCAGGGCAAAGCAAGTTCTCTGTTTGAGGAAATGCTGGTGTCTGTATAACTGCATAAATCAGGCAACATGACAAATAGAGGCTATTGCACTATTTTCTGCATGCATTATTTTTCCGAATTTTCAATTATTTCAATCTTTTGATTGAGCTGGTCATTTTTAATACAATTTCATACTTCCCAAGGCACTGTCATTCATAGGGATAGTGCTTGAAACTATATATGCATGAAAGAACAATCACTGAAAATCCCTTCCACAATTCCAAGCCCAATTTTCTCCAAATTCTCCTGAAGTATGAAATTGTTAAATGGCAGTCTGAACTCCTAAAACAGACCATGTAATTTCTGAAATTCTTCATTCACTGAAAGATTAGGGTAAGAAATGAAGAAATAAATAAATGGACCATTTACTTATAGGTCCATACAGGAAAGAGAAAGTGAACCAATGGGATCTAAATTCCTTCAGTGAGACCTATCAAAATTAAATAAAATTCCAATGCTCTGACCAGTGCATTCAGGGGATGGGAGAGCACAAAAATCAACCAATTTCCTTTAAAATTCTTTTCTAAATGAATATGCAATCAATATAACTCTAAAATTATAATTTACATAATATTGAGACATAAAATTTACAAGATTGAAAGCATTATTTTCTATGAGCATTCCTGTATCATTTTAAATGAAATCCTTAAAATACTTTTCAAGTAAAGGAAATAGGAAGGCTTTACACATAATTGCTCCTTAGCACAGATTGCTCTACCAGAGATTCTAGGACAACTGTTCCTTCAGAATCTTGTGGTATAAACATAAGCCATGTCTGCATTTCTCTCTGTACTTCATATTGCCTATAAGGAGATACCCATAAAGCTGCTGTTCAATAAATATTTATTGAAATGAAAGGACAAAGTTACCATGCTTGAATTTCTTAACCTTGAGGATAGTTCTTGTGGGCTCCCTTGCAGGCAGGTCCAGGCAAGAGGCAAGAATCTGGTCCAGCGGGTCTGTTCAGGGCTAAGTAGGATGTCAAGTGTAAATGGCCCAAAAAAACCAGGCCAGGCCCGGATTCTTGTCCAAGCAGGAACTCACTTTATTAAACTAGCTACTTGCTTATATAGAGAAAACAAGGAGGTGGGCACTTAGGTATGGGAAGAGATGACATAGGAGGCAGGGAAGGGTGACAGGGGATGGGGGGGTAAGGTGTAACTAACAGGGCCAATGGCAAAGTTTCACATCAGAAATGGCGGGGCAGAGGCAGGGCCAAACAGGTCTTGCTGAGTCACCCCATACAGAAGTGACTGAGACAGGTCTCAAAACTCAAGCCAGGCTCGGGTTTGTCCTCAAGGCCCAAACCAGGGCCAAAATGAGGCCCAACAAGTTCTCGTGGATTTATAAAGAAATGAGATGGGTTGTTTTTTTTTTTTTCAGTAGTTGCCTTTAAATGGGCATTACTTAAAGACTGTTTATCTCACCTAAATTCCTTCAGTGAGAGCTGTCAGAATTAAATACAATTTCAAGGCTCTGACCAGTGTAATCAGAGAAAATTAACCTACGTTAAATGATTGCCTTTATAATTCTTCTTCATAATCCATAAGCACATGAATTAACCCCATTAATATTTCACCCATCCTTTTGCTCAAATTATGTTTCTCTTTTATTAAACCTATAAAGACAAATATAGTATTTATCCATTGAAATCTATGGTTTTCATACACTGCTCAGTCTCTATTGAATAAAATACAGCTTTACAATTCAAGGTTTTAATAAGTTTTGTAACAAACAGACTCAGTGCTACTCATCAGTTTAAGGTGTGTCCCTCCTCCCAAAGGGATTTTTGTAATACTGCAAATGGAGTTTAGTATACTAGGTTGCAGGGTATGCACCCAAACTCTATGTACTTCTTGGAATTTTAGAATGTAACTCCACTGGGGACAAAAAAGATGATTAAAGACTAAGTGATTATTTAACATAAGGTGCTTTCTGAAGTAGGATGAGTCCTTAATCTAGTAGTTCTCAACCTGTGGGTTAAGATCCTTCTGGGTGTCAAAGGACATTTTCATAGCCATCATCTAAGAACCTCAGAAAACACAAACATTTACAACATAATTTATAACAAAGTAAATTTACAGTTATGAAATAGGAATGAAAATAATTTTATTTTTGGTGGCCACTAAAACTTGAGGAACATTACTAAAGGGCTTCAGCATTAGGACAGTTGAGAACCGCTAAGAACCGCCGCCTTCGTGAGCTATCGCTATTATCCTCCCAAGAACATAAAAGAAGATAAAGATACACACAAGGAAGACAGCTATGTGAAAATGCAAGCATTTGGCATGATTCCCACATTAGCTAAGAAAAGGTAGGCTTGTATGCATCCAGGAGCTAGGAAGAAGCAGAAAGAGTTCTTTGCCTGAGTGCTAACATGGCCCTGCAGACGCTGAAGTTTGGGCATCACACATCCAGAACCAGGCAAGAAACAAATCTGTAGATTTCAGTCACCAGTTGGTAATACTTTTCTGTAATTATGCTGTCTTATCCAGAACTCTATAATTCATAATCATGCACTGACTAGTGAATTGAGATATAGTATGTTCTTAAAGTAATAAAGACCTGGTTATTAAAAATATCAGTGGCATTTTGCAACCTTACAAATTCTGTAGGAATTCTTTATACAAAAATGTTTTCATTTTTAAGCTTGAACCACACCAACTTTTTCTTGTGAAATATAACATAAATTTTATACATTTATGTATATGTAAAAATGATCATAAAAGGCCATTAGGTTGAGAGGTGTTGGGTTGACATAGTATAAGTTTGAGGTAAGTGACACTGGAGAACATGAAGGGAGAACAGAGAAGAGGAAACTGATGCAATTACATTTAATCAAAGTTGTTACTACAAATTGATAGGCCCTAGAACCTAGAAATATGGAAATGGTTAAACATGATATTTTGTATTTTTAGATTACTTTGTTAGACACCCCATATATTTGCCTTGGGTACACTTTCCTTTTGTGTTGACGGCATTAATAGATGTCAGACACTGAAACTATATCTAGTAATAAATCACTCTTCTCCCATCAGAGTTGTGTCTACATTATACTTAATCTATATCAACCTATGAATTTTAGAATTTTACTGGTATGGTGACAATAAATGCATAAATGGCTTTAATATGCCCCCTTCTTGCAGGTCATAGCATTAAGATGGATAACATATACTCAATTATATAAAGATACCAACCTCGTTCAAAGACCAAAAATGTAGTCAGTCTTCTTTTACCCATTCATGATTTTGCTGGAAAAAAAACCACTCATGTTGTAACTAGAAGGCACCATAAAGACTTTGAATGTGCTACTGAATGTAAGAGATAAGGTTTTTGTATATTAGAATGCTATATTTTAAAGGAGATTATAACATTGTCCCTAAAGGATCACATATATATTGGACTTTGTAAATTGTGTAATAAAACTTGACACAATTAAATAATTCCTTTTTGCCTGAATCAGCATCTGGGTTAAGTCTTCTAGAATAGTTATTATCTTTAAGCATGTAGACTCAAACTCCATAATTTATTCATTGGCAACAATCAAAAAATACCATTTAATTATTATGAAGTGACCTTTTCCAGGTAAGAGTTTTCCAGTTTTGAGAGAAATATAGTCCTGTAAATTTTATTCCTAAAGAGCATTCTTAATAGTGTATGTATGCTTACTTCAACACCATAGAATTTAGACTTAATTAGTTCATGGTCAGATTCTCTTTGGTTGTGGACTTCTTTGATGAAATCCCCAGCATTATCAACTTTTTATACTTACAAATTAAAGGAGCATTGGCCATTTTTAAGAAGTTTGGTTTCCTCCAAGGGAAAAGTGTTGTCTAGAAGAAGCCCATTTTTATACATTAGGCTGTAGCCATTAATCTCGTACAGAGCCAACTTGAGAAGTTCTCATTAGATTTCCTCCCAACCCCATGGACATGATTATTCTCAAAGGTTAAACTGAATCACAAGCCCTAGCCCTCAGAATTTCATCAGATTCTGCTTCCTCTCTGTCATAACAGTGACTCCCCTAACTAATTAAGTCTCTGCTGTGCATCCTTTTTTAAATTCATGGATAATATGCAGCCTTGCCTTGGCAACTTACACTTATTTCCCATAATAAAAGTGTCTCTCTCCCTTTAGGAAGAGAAATTATTTCTGCTCACTGAACCAAGCCCTCTGTGCTTCTCTGACCCCTATGAACTAACTCTTTATCTAGAACTAAACATAGCACCATTATATACTGTCTAAGAATCAGTGCATACCTGTCACTGTGAACTTGCCTGTCACTGGGCTAATGATTCCCTTCTCCAATGTCTAGTTGCCAGGGCATCGCCAAAGCAGATTCATCATGGGATCTATAAGATTCTAAAGGAAAGATCCTAGCTCATGCTATGCCTTTACATTGCATTGTAGTTAGAGTTGATCATGCGCTAACTCTAATCACTTTATTAGAAACATACTTAGGCAAACAGATTATAGCAAGATTATTGTTATTGTTTACAAGAAGATTAACATATTGTTTCCAGGAACGTCCGCTACAGCAATTTATATATATATAAAATCAAGAACTGTTCTGTAATCTCTTCCTTCCTTGAGGAGCTGTCTGACATTGTGAGTACTAGAAGCATATGCATCTAAATCAAAGCATGAATCTTTGTAATCGCATACAGAAAGTAAGTAACAAAAATCAAATAATGTTTAAAGCAGATGAATATATTAGAATTTTTTATTCAGTTTTCATAGATGCAGTAGAGATTAAGGAATAAAGTAGAATTTTCAACAAAGAAACTTGAAATGTCTAGAGTATGGACAAAATTGATGACCCCTTTTACAACATGACCAACAAGGATGGTTCAGCTGAGACACTTCGGTAGAAAACTTCCTTTGACTAAGGATACATGTTTTGAGGAAGTGACACGTTAGAACTATCTATACAAACTTCTAAGGTTTATGCTAGTTTCTTTGCCTCAGTCAAAATTGGATCCACAGGAGGCATGTGGCCAACCGAGTGCTGAGTAGAGAACTGTTAAAGACAAAGAAAACCATTAGGCAGAGGCTGACAAAATTTATCATTAAATACAGGCAGGTATAAAAGGAGCAGCAAGCTTAAGGGCAAGGAATAAAGGTTAGAGCAGGTTATAAAATGGTTATTACTGGTTATGTCGAGTTTTAAATATTGCAGGCCTTTCAGGTAAGTGCTGGCAGGCAAGTCCAACCTTTTGGCATTACAATATGATATTGTCATCAACAAAGTTCACACTTGAGAACTGAATTATCAAGTTATAAAAGAAAATCCACCAAATAGTCTCATAATGTTTCAAGCAAGTTTATGATTTTGTGTTGGGTCACATTCATACCTATTCTGCAGTTCAGGGGACCCATAGCAATTTAAGAAAAGTGATATCATGAATGTGGATTTCTGGAGAACAGGGTAGACCAATGCCATAGTGTTATGAATACAACAGAGGAGAAGATTTCAAGAGGAAGTGAGAGGCAGCATTGTCTACCCAATTTCAGTAGTTTCATAGCATAAAGCACAAAAGCCAGCCACTGATTTACAAGCAAGAGGTCACAGATGGCCTTTCAAGTTCTGTACCTACAATATGTTGTAGTGACTAGAAGACTAGCTCTGAATATTAAGAAGAGGAAAACAAAATCAAATTGACTTTGTTGATACTTAAAAGAAATTGTATATCTTGTGTAGATGTTTAGAGAATTTTAAAATATATTTTTCAACTTGAGAAAAACAAGAAAATTAACGCACTAATAAATATGTTTGAATTCTATCTAAACATAACTTACTAATGTAATCTATACTATAATTAGTGTCATACTGCAGTGTTTGCTTGGTTTAATCCTAAATACGTATTCAGATCAGCTCAAAGAAAAGATATAAAAACATGTATACAAGAATGCATTGGAAGTGGACAAACTGGAAACACTTTTAGGAGCTGTGATACTAACACTGAATTATTTATGTGTGTACTTCAAATTCAAACACAGAAAAATAGAGAAAAGATTAAAGATTACTACAAGCAATTTGTATCGGGGGGGTTAGTCAAAGATAGATGTTGAGTTCAAGTTTTTAGCAATTCTGATTCTGTATTTTAGGGTTATAATACAGTCTAGTGATTGTAATTAGTTGTATGTTACAAAATTGTTATGAGAATAAATTGTGCATTTATATTATCACAATAAAAAAGTAAGTTTCTTAAAGGTTGAGCAGGTCAACTTATAATAATCTGAACATTACAGAGAGGGAAATAAGAAAGAAAGAGAATGGGAGAGCATTGCAATGTACCCAATACTACACGTGATGAAATTTTGCCCAGTAGAATTACAACTGTTTTCAAAGTTGGATACCATTGATATTGAAGATTACATCTTATAAAAATTAGAATACTTAATTATAACTACATATTTAACCTAAAATTGAAAACCAATGAATATAAATCATAGCAATGGATCAACATAGGAGTGGTAAGTTGGCCAGGCGTGCATCTTTACCTGAAAGGATTAATTTGAAGGCAGTATGAAGAGATGTTAGCAGGAAGGACACATAAGTATGCTTGACACAGGTGAGAGCTCTGACCATCAGATATTTCAGGGATTGGCCTGTTGTTGGTAATAATGGGAAAGAGAAAACCAACTTTAAACTTTTGACAATTCATAGAATTTTATGAATTGGGGAGAAGGAAATGGAGATATTAATTATATTTACAGTTTTCACTCTCAAACAATAAAAGTAATCAGCTAATCAGCAGTTACAACTATATCTAACAAATATTCTTATACTTACTTCTTTGTGTTTGTTTCTGCCTTGTATTTGTAGACATACATATATATGTATGCATGTATTTGGGGTGACACACGTGGATGTGTGTACAGGCTAGTGATTGACTTCAGGTATCTTCCTCAATCACTCCCTCCACATATTTTGAAATAAAGTCTTCCCTGAACCTGGAGTTTGGTTATTGGGTTGGTGGTCTAAGCAGCAAGTCTCAGGGATAGTTCTCATCCTAAGTTTCCAGTGCTGGTATTCAGCATTCAAAATGACTCTTGGCTATTTACATGGGTGCTAGGTATATGAGCTCAGATACTTGAGCTTGTACATAAACACTTTACTGAATGAATCATACCCCCATCCCATTATATTTCCTTCTTAACTGTTCAGAAGTAACATAAACATTTTTACAACATTATTAGTGTTCATGTGATTTTAGTATATCATCCTATCTGGCTATGTCTTCTCAACCTACTTTAGAGAACTCTACCAATCAATTTTATGCTGATTAAACACAAATTTAAACATTTATAAAAAGTGTCTTCTTAAGATCGGAATTTATAATCTTCCCTATTTTATAACTATAGTAGAAGAGAATAGATTATTTAAACTCAAAATTATTGCAGTTAAACTACATATTTTCTGAATTGGTACCCTGCCCAGAAATTCCTACAAAAGCAAATAAATGGCATCTGCACATTGTACAAGCATTGAATGGGGAGTTTATTATTGTGAGATCTGTGTCTACTTCTCAATATTGAACTGTTTGATGGTCCCATCTATTTCTTCTTTTAATACTTCCTAAATGTGTGCTCATCTCTTAACACATATGAATGTTGTCTTTAACCCCCACAGGAATTTCTTAGACTACTTCTACATTTTTTTCTAGCTTAAAACAAGCCTGTATTTTAAGATACTGCACCCAGGTAAATTTTGAAATAAAGTCCTTTGTAGTATTTTACCATCTAAAATACTAAAAATCATCATGAGTCTAGTAATAGTTTCATTCCTATGGAGCTAATCATTCCCATTATCATTCACCTTAGCTTCTTCTATGTGTGTTGATTCCACTGTGATGCTTAAACAACTACCTCTTCTTTCTAATCTTCGAGTACTCATCACTCAGGGTTAAGGAAAACATCAATGAAAGCTTCATCATTCCTCTTGTACCAAGTAACAGGTCATTGCACAAATCCCAACCTCAAACCTTCTTCTAACAGAAACAAATATGTTGTTTTTTACTCCATTCAGTAATGTTTGTCCATCACTAAACATCTCTTTTTAATATACAAGATCATTATAGCAAGAATCTCGCTCATCACTGAAACACCAGAGCCTAATAATCAGTGACTATCACCATGGGGAAAAATTCCCCAACAAATGATAAAATGAGTTATCAAGGAGTATAGAAATGTGACAGTTATGTCTAAGAAGCACACAAAATTAATGCTGTATTTCCCCAACATTTTATTAACATGCTCATAAAATACCAAATCAGAAGAATGATCTAATTTTACATGCCTTTTGACCCAGAGCACAATACACACACACACACACATATTGTCCTTGTACTAGCTATGGAAATAAATATATTTACAAACATATGAATGTAGAAAAAATAGTGCCAAAACTATGCAAGATATGTTTTTAATGAAGCTATAACATGCTTAAAAGTAAAATAATATGAGGATAAAACATGAGATACATGAAAATATAAATAGAACATATGATAATCATGGCATGTTTTGTCAAGCCCTCCCCTTTGTTTAATTCAGATTTGTGGGTTTTTCTGTTTTAGAATTTCTACTTAGCTCTTGATTTCCTATTATCTGCTGAAATTTTTCATTGTAGCATATATTTCAATGTGCATATTAAGCATTCAGGTCAGTTTTATCAGCTTCATTATCTGAATTCCCAATGGTTCTGTTTCAATTATCCACTATTTGTTATGGCTAAAAATCACATTGTTATATTTCTTGACATGTCTGGTTAATTTTGATTGAGTGGTGAATATTGTATGAAAAATATGGAGAAAAAAATTTCATACTTGCATAATTTTATTTTCCTCTATAAAGAATTCATTTGGCATTTGCCTGACTCCTGGGAGACATAATTCTGGAAGAGCAGAAATCCAACTTTGCTCACTAAGATGATTTAAAACTGAGATACGGTCCCTTTTAAGTCATTTCTACTTCTGGATGACCATGATTCTAAGAGATCTGCCTTTCCATCTCAACATTCAAATAGCATATTTGTGAGGATATGATACCTAGTACTCATTTGACTTCACTATCTTATCTTTAACTATATGTGTTAAGTGTTTCAGATTTTCAGTTTCTTCCAAAACAGACAATGTCTCTAGGGTAAGATCAGCCATGGTGTAGATCTATGCTCATAGTCTATCTGTCTAATCTTGATGGAGTAGCTCTCCTTCATCATCCTATTATTCTACCTGTAGAAGAATTTTAATCCAGAAACATGGCTTATCTGGCAAGGAATCACATCCAAAGTCCTTCTAGATCTGTGTAATCTGGATGGAAGACAGATATGCCTCTAATCCCAGGAAACAGAGGGAAGCAAATTTCTGAGTTCAAGGCTAGCATGGTACAGAGCAAGTACATATCTTTAATCCCAGCACTTGGATGACAGAGACATGCAGATCTCTGAGTTTAGTCAGTCAGTTTGGTTGAGTTATAGTCGGTGAGATGAGTTATAGTCAGTTCTGTCAGTTCTTTGCAGCTCAATTGAGTTCAGTCAGTGCAGTTTTGGACAGCTCAGTTCAGTTCAGTTGAGAGTGTAGTGCAGTAGAGTCAAGTTCATTCATGCAGTTCACCATAGGTTAGCAGAGGCAGTTAAAGCTAGAGAATAGGAAGGAGTCAGAAGACAAGAACACGTTGCCATAGTCAGTTTGAGACCAAGCAGAGCAATTCAGTGAGAAGCCCCAAAAAGCCAGATTGAATCAGTCAGCTTGGAGAGGAGTTGAAACAGAATAGTGAGTCAAACCAGCCAGCTAGAATTCAGAAAGAGCTAGAAAGAGTGAACTTATTCAGCAGTAAGCCTCTGAGATGACATTTAAGTCAGGTGAATGAAAGTTACTTTTACTCTATATCCTCATGTAAATGATTACACATTAATATCAGGCAAGGTCTAGAGAAAATCTACATTTATCCCACTTTCTCATTTGTTATGTGTCAGAAGATTCATAAGGTTGCACAGTTCACCATCGCCAGACCATGAATCTCTTAAGTTAATATTGAAGACAGTGATCTGTAGAAAAACCTACATGAACTAAGTTGATCCTGCTTCCTTTATGGTTCTTAATACTCATAATGTTCTTTCTGGGACAGCTATATTGCATTTGACCTAACTGTCAACTTTGTTGCTTTATAAGCCAAACAGGTTTGAAATCCAAACAGTTTCCCCCTGAATGTGAATTGAAACAGAAATGTGGGAAGCTTTGTTCTCCTGGCAGTGAGAAATTAATACCTGGTTTTACTTCTATTTTCTCTGTTACTTTCTGTGGATCTGAGCAATGTCTTGTTCTTTCTCCCAAGAAGATGTAAGAAACAGAACATGCTATTATCAGACTATAACTTGGTAGAATGATCTTACCTTTATATCAGGTACTCCATCATACACACACACACACACACACAGAGTATGACGCTTTATTTTACTTTAGGCTCAGAATTTCCTGTTCCTTGAGCTTTCCAGTGCTCATTATAAAACATTTAATAAAATGTATCCAGTATTGTATAATATTTATAACAGACACACATTCACACTAGTTTTTATGAGACATGGGTAGAATTAAAATTTTATTGAATAGTTACACAAATACTATTATTTCCATAAGAAAAGGAACAGTAATAACTAACATAAATAGCTATATTCACAAAATATCATGAGTCATGAAAGCACTGAAATGCTAATATGATCTTAACAAGGAATAACATTAAAAACATATCTATAACCAATGTGTCCTTAGACTCAAAACTAAATTAACTGGATAAAATATGCTTCATGTGGATTTATACTGAACTCAGTATTAGTTGGGTCAAACATATATCATGTTATGGTTACACTGAGCTCAGTTGTTAAGATTGGCAACTAGAAATTCTAAGAGCCATTCTCAGAAAAAATGGTGATCAATTCTTAGTTAGAAAAAATGGTGTTCAATTTTTTCTCTTTGGGCACCCTCTGAGAACTGTCCTCTCTTCTACTTTGACCACACACTGAATCTATCACTGCTTGTGATTCACTACTTAAATGATGTAAGAGCTATCACCATCATGAAGTTAAGAGACCTAGCAATGAGGATTTACTACATCTCCAACTGAATGAGCCTAACAGGTGTAGGAAGTACATATTCTTCTGAATCTGCAGCAAAATTTCTGTATTAGTGAAACCTGAGACTGTCAACTATGGTAATTTTATGAATTTACTTTCATAAAAATAGAAATAAGAATTGCATATTATTGGTCCTCAGTCACAGAACAGACACCTAACCACACAGCTTTGCCTGCCTCTTGCACCCAAGGAGGCCTGCTGTAACCTGTGACCCATGTAAGACCACAGGCACAATCCCCCCACCTGCTGGGACCTCACCAAGCTCAGCAGCATGGACTCTGTCCCACTCTGTTCCAGCTGCATCTTTTTTTCCTCTGCCCCTTTACCTGAAGTCTCAGATCTGCTCATCATTTCCTCACCCAAGAGCTCCCCCTACATCCCAGGAGACCATCTTTAGCCCAGGACATCCAGGACAACTAACACCAGAGACAACCAGGTGGTGAAACGTAAGCATAAGAAAATAATCAATGGAAGGCAATGGAATATGACTACTACAGCAAGTCCAGGATAATCTAACCTACCTGAAGAGCAAGACTGTGACCTTAAATCCAATCTCATGAAGATGATAGAGGCCTTTAAAGAAGATATAAATAACTCTCTTAAAGAAATACAAGAAAACACAATCAAACAGGTAGAAGCCCCTAAAGAGGAAACAAATAAATCTCTTAAAGAAATACATGAAAATACAACCAAACATATGGAGGAATTGCACAAAACAGTCCAAGACCTAAAAATGAAAAAAAAAAAAAAAAAAAACAATAAATAAACCACAAATGGAGGCAACTGTAGATATAGAAAAGCTAAGAAAGAGGTAAGGAACCAACAGAATGCAAGAGACAGAAGAGATAATCTCAGATGTAGAAGATACCATAGAAGATATCAACACATCTGTTAAAGAAAATACAAAGGGTAAAAAGTTCCTAACCCAAAACATCCAGTAAATTTGGGACACAATGTAAAAACCAAACCTAAAAATAATAAGAATAGAAGAGGGTAAAGATTCGCACTTCAAAGGGCCAGAAAACATCTTCAACAAAATCATAGAAAACAAACAAACAAACAAACTTTCCTCACCTAGAAAGAGATGACTATAAACTTACAAGAAACTTGCAGAATGTCAAATAGATCAGACTAGAAATAAAAATTCACCTGGCACATAATAATCAAAACACTAAATGTACAGAATAAAGAAAGAATATTAAAAGCTGCAAGGAAAACAAACCAAGTAATATATAAAGGCAGACCTATCCAAATTACACAGGGCATCTCAAGAGAGACTCTAAAAGCCAGGAGATCCAGGACATATGTCTTGCAGACCGTAAGACACCACAGATGCCAACCCAGACTACTATATCAAGCAAAACCCTCAATCACCATAGATGGAGAAACCAAAAAGTTCCATGATGAAACCAAATTTAAACAATATCTTTCTACTAATACATCCCTATAGAGAATACTAGAAGGAAAACTCCAACACAAGGAGGGTAATTATATCCAAGAAATCACAAGAAATTAATCATCTTACAGTTAACCCTAAAGAACACACACACACATGCAGGAGTAACAGGAACTAACAATCGTTGATCATTAATATCACTTAACATCAATGGACAGTAGGGAAAGTAGATAGGGGTAGGGTGGGGAGAGGGAAACCTGATCTGGTATTGGGTGATGGAAAAGGACTGAAGCCCTGAAAGCCAGCAGAAAGAATGGAAACAGGCAACCTGCGGAGGTTGGGGAGACCCTCCAGAATGTACCAGAGATCTGGGAGGTGAGAGACTCTCAGAACTCAAACTTAGATGAAATACCTGACAGTAGGGAGAGGAAACTTATAAAGCCAACCTCCAGCAGGAAGACAGGGCATCAAATGAGGGAGGGGGGTGCCATCCCACAGTGAAAACGCTGACCCATAATTGTTTCTGTCTGAAAGAACTACAGGGATGGAAATGGAGAGGAGCCTGAGGAAAAGAAGGTCCAGTGAGAGGCCCAAAGTAGAATCCAGCTCAAGGGGAGGTTCCAAGGCCTGACACTATTACTGAGGCTATGTAGCTCTCACAAAAATGGACCTATCGTGACTACACTCCAGAAGACCCAACAAGCAGCTGAAAGAGTCAGATGCAGATATTTGCACCCAACCAATGGACAGAAGCTACTGACCTCTGTGGTTGAATTAGGGAAAGACTGAAAGAAGCTAAGGAGGAAGGCCACCCTGTAGGAGAACCAGCAGTCTCAATGAATCTGGACCCCCCAAGATCTTTCAAACACTGTACCACCAAATAGGCAGCATACACCAGCTGATATGAGATCCCCAACACATATACAGCAGAGGACTGCCCGGTCTTTGTTCAATCAGACATGATGCACCTAACTCTCAAGAGACTGGAGGCCCCAGGGGTTTAGAGGTCAGGTGTGGTGAGGGAAGGAGGTGGGGACATCCTCATGGAAACAGAGGTGGTGAGGAAGTATGGGATGTGGAACAGTTGGATGGTGACCTGGAGTTGGGAGAATAAAATCTGGAGTGTAAATAAATAAATAAATAACTCAACAAAAAAAATAGAACTCCCAAACAATTTCCCTTTCAAACATCAATACAATACTCAAAAACTGAATCCAAGAACACATCAAAATTCAGGGACAAAAAATAGAGCAAAGACTGAAGGAAAGTCCATCCAGAAACCACCCCACATTGAGAACCATCCCATCTCCAAACACTAAACCCCAACACTATTGCTGATGTCAAGAAGTGTTGCCAGATAGAAGCCTAGTGTGGCTCTTCTGTGAGAGGCTTTGCCAGCATCTGACTATGACAGATACAGATACTCACAGCCAACCATTGGACTGAGCCTGGAGACCCCAGTGGAAGAGTTAGGGGAAGGACTAAAGGAGTTGAAAGGGATTGCAACCTTATAGGAAGAACAACAATATCAACTAACTGGACCCCCCCAGAACTCCCAGAGAATTAAGCACCAACAAAAGAGTAGACATTGAGGGATCCATGGCTCCAGCTACATATGTAGCAGAGGATGGCCTTATCATCAATGGGAGGGGAGGCCCTTGGTCCTGTGGATGCTTCTTGCCCCAGTGTAAGGGGATTCTAGAGAGGTGTGGTAGGAATGAGTAAGTGGGTGGGGGAGCACCCTCATAGAGTCAAAGTGGAGGAGGGATGTGATAGGTGGTGTGAAGAGAGGAGACAGGGAAGGGGGACAACATTTGAAATGTAAATAAATAACATAACCAATAAAATAAATTAATTAATTAAAAACCACCATTCACCATGATTAAGTAGGTTTTATTTCAGGGATGCAGGGATGGTTCAATACAGGAAAATCCATCAACATAATACACTATAAAAACAAATTGAAAGACAGAAATCACATGATCATCTCAATAGATGCTAAAAAAAAACCTTTGATGATATCTGGCATCCCTTCCTGTTAAAAGTCTTGGAAAGAACATGGATTCAAGGCACATTAACTAAACATAATAAAAATAATATATGGCAAGCCAAAAGCTAACATCAAATTAAATGGAGAGAAACTTGAAGAAATTCCACTAAAATCATAAAAAAGACAAGGCTTCCCACCCTCTCCCTATCTACTCAATGTAGTACTTGAAGTTCTATAGCTACAGCACTAAGAAAACAAAGGGAGATCAAGGGAATACAAATTGGAAAGGAAGACATCAAGGTATCATTATTCAGGAATGATATATTAGTATACACAAGTAACCTCCAAAATTTCACCAGAGAATTCCTATAGCTGATAAACAACTTCAGCAATGTGGCTGGGAATAAAGTTAACACAAAGAAATCAGTAACCCTCGTTTATATAAATGATAAATTGGAGAGAAAAAAATTACAGAAACAATGCTCTCCAAAATAACCACAATATAAAGTATCTTGTCACTCTACTCAGACAAGTGAGGGTTCAATATGACAAGAACTTCAAGTCTCTGAAGATGAAAAGATGTCCCATCCTCATGGATTAGTAGGATTAACATAGTGACATGACCCTCTTACAAAAACAAAAGCAAACAAACAAACAAACAAAAAAACAAAAATCCCTACAGATTCAATACAATTACCATCAAAATTCCAACACAATTTTTACTTTCCTTGAAAGAGCAATTCACAATTTCATATGGATAAATAAAAATAGCAGGATAGCTACAAAAATTCCTGTACAATAAAAGAACTTCCCTGACTTCAAGCTGTATTACACAGCAATAGTATTAAAAACTGTATGGTATTGGTATACAAACAGACAGGTTGATCAATGGACTCAAATTGAAGATCCAGAAATAATTCCACATGCCTATGTATGTGGAACCCTGAAAGGCAGCATGGTTTCTGGTTCAGCTAGGGTTTAAAACCCTGGCAAACCCTGTAGGGGATAACCTTACAAGAGATGATAGGTATTTTGCCATGCTCCTGGGCCCCATGCTCCTGAAATGAGACCGCAGCTCTCCATAGGCCTATGACCATCAGTCACATACAGGTAGAGGTGTGGAGGTGTGGTCACATAACTTCAAAACATCCCCATGTTAATGAGGCACCTAGAGGTTTAGCCTCTCCCCTTCTCAGCCACTCCTCCCTGCAAAGGTATTTCAACCTCACCCTCCCTGAGGTCATGGGGTATGGATTCACTCATCGCCACTTTCCGCCATGACAATAAATGCCCTAAAACCATGGACTGTCTCTCTTTATCGGGATCCGCTGTGGGGAATGATGGAACAAACCTTCATCTAAAGATCCACATCTAGTCTCCTGCAGAAGGCCTCTCAAGCACTCCCAGCCACGGCCACCACCAAACGAAGCTAGCTAGCTGGTGACAAGCCGCAATCTGCGGTCCTGGTTGGACCCAGCAATTCTCCCTGCCTTTTCCCCCTCAGCCCAGGTGGGTTCTCACTCTGTTCTCAGTGCTTCCACTGCATCCAGTGGTGCCTGGGATGCCCAAGAGCCTGGGAACCTGATGGAGCTGGCTCCGTGTAGTCTCTGGGACCTCAGGACATGCTCCCCCACCCCCAGATGGTGTCATGCAGCTTCACACAGCCCACAACCGCCTGGTAGAGCCGTAGGGTGAGTGTGGTCAAACTTCCCGCATCCCGCCCCTCCCAGAAGCCCAAGCCCGGGGGCAGATGAGGGACTCAGCACTTACTACCCTTTAACCCAACATGTAGACACTTGATTTTTGACAAAGAAGCCAAAACCATATAGTGGAAAACAAATGATGATAGTTTAACTGGATGTCTGTATGTAGAAAAATGCAAATAGATTCATATTTATCACCCTGTACAAAACTCAGGTCCAGGCACACCAAGGACCTCAATATAATACCGGATATACTAAATCTAATAGAAGAGAAAGTGGGGAATAGCCTTGGACACATTGGTACAGGAGTCAATTTCCTGAGCAGAACACCTACGGCTCAGGCTCTAAGAATAACAATTGATAAATTGCACCTTATGAAACTGAAAAGCTTCTGTAAGGCTAAGGACACTATCAATAGGACAAAACCACAGCCTACAGATGGGAAAAGATCTTCACTAATTCTCCATCCAACAGAGGGCTAATATCTGAATATATAGAGAACTCAAGAAGTTAGACTCCAACAAACCAAATAACCTAGTTTTAAAAATGGGGTACAGAGCTAAAAAGAGAAATCTTAACAGAAGAATCTAGAATGGCTGAGAATCACTTAAATAAATGTTCAAATTCTTAGTCATTGGGGGCAAAAAAACCTGAGTTTCAACTTACACCAATTAAAATGCCTAAGATCAAAAACTCAAATGACAGCATATTCTGGCAAGGAGAAAGGGGAACACTCATCCATTGCTGGTGGGACTGCAAAGTTATATAACCACTCTGGAAATCAATCTGACATTTGCTCAGAAAATTGGAAATCGTTCTACCTAAAGACGTAAGAGATGCATGCTCTACCATGCCACAAGGTCACTTGCTCCACTCTGTTCATAGCATCCTTATTTGTAATAGCTGGAAACTGAAAACAACCCAAATGTCCCTCAACAGAAGAATGGATACAGAAAATGTGGTTTGTTTACACAGTGGAATACTATTCAGCTATTATAAACAAGGACATCATGAATTTTGCAGGCAAATGGATGGAACTACCTTCCTGAATCAGGTAACTGAGACCCAAAAGAACATGCATGGCATATATATACTCACTGATAAGTGGATATTAGCCTGTAAGTACAGAATAACCGTGATATACCCCACAGGCCCAAAGAAATTAAATAAGAAGATAGGCCAAATTGAGGATGATTGAATCCCACTTAGAAGGGGAAACAAAATAGTCATGGGAGGCAGAGGAAGGAGGGGACCTGGAGAGAAGAGGGGAAGGGAGAGGCAGGACCAGGTGTGGAAATAGACAGGAGAAAAGCCCAGAGGCCCATGAGAATGAACAGAAATTTGTAGCTGTGGAGGGGTTGGGGGGCTTGTATCTCTAGGAAGTCCCAGAGGGATGGGGGAGACACCCAGGAGACAATGTGGGTGGCCTTACCTGAGATGCTTACCAGTGGGGATCTGGAACCTGAAGAGGCAATCTCCTGGAGCTAGACAGAACCTCCAGCGGAGGGATAAGGACACAAACCTTCCCACAAAACTTTTGACCCAAAATGTGTACTGTATAAAAGAAATTCAGGGACCAAGATAGAGCATAACCTGAAGGTATAGTCAACTAACTCTCCCAATTTGAAAACCATCCCATGGACGAGCACCAGTCCCTGACTGTACTGGCTAGTTTTGTGTGTCAACTTGACACAAGTTGAAGTTATCACAGAGAAAGGAGCTTCAGTTGAGAAAATGCCTCCATGAGATCCAGCGGTAAGGCATTTTCTCAATTAGTGATCAAGGGGGAAGGGCCCCTTGTGAGTGGTACCATCTGTGGGCTGGTAGTCTTGGGTTCTATAAGAAAGCAGGCTGAGCAAGCCAGGAGAAGCAAACAAGCAAGCTAGTAAGCAGCATTCCTCCAGGGCCTCTGCATCAGCTCCTGCTCCTTGACCTGCTTGAGTTCCAGTCCTGACTTCCTTTAGTGATGAACAGCAGCATGGAAGCATAAGCTGAATAAACCCTTTCCTCCCCAACTTGTTTCTTGGTCATGATGTTTGTGCAGGAATAGAAACCCTGACTAAGAGACTGACCCACCCTATCAATGATACTCTATTATGCTTACAGACAGGAGCCTAGCATAACTGTCCTCTGAGAGGCTCTACCCAGCAGTTGACTGAAACCGGTGCAGAGACACATAGTCAAACATTAGACAGAGGTCAAGGACCCTTTTGGAAGAGTTGGAGGAAGGATTGAAGGAATTATAAAGAGGATGGCCACACCAGAGGAAGGTCAACAGTGTCAACTAACCTGGACCCCTGAGAGCTCTCAGAGACTGAACCACTCATGAAAGAGCATACAGTGTCATGGTCTGAGGCTTCTGGTACATAAGTAAGAGAGGGCTACCTTGTCCTGCCTCAGTGGGAGAAGATGGGCCTAATCCTGCAGAGACTTGATGTGTTAGGGTTGGGGGGATACAGAAAATTGGTGTATCAAACATTACCTATTATAGCCAGGTAAAGCATTTTGTATGAATACTGTAAAGCCATGAGAATGTGATGAGTGGTCAGACATGCTTAAAATGCCCAGTTTAAAACTGAAAATTATCCTGATCCCACTTAGCCTAACATTAATGTACATCGAAGGGAATTTACATATTGTCTCTGGGCCAACATCAATCCCTGTATAGAATTCTCCTACTTCAAGATGAGTAAACAAGCAACATCCCTGGCAACAGGGAAAAAACACAATTGGCAATGTGAGAAGGAGAATTACCTGAAAGAAAATGACACAATTTTAATAAGTATTTTTACAGGCAATAGAATAAATACTTGAAAAGCTTGTGCTATATACTGCTATAAGACAAACATAAGATATTGTCATTACTGTGAAACATGATTGAAGAATCTTTCAAGATAAATGAACAATGACATTTCAATGAATATAGAAAAGTAATGAAACCTAACTAAAATGAGATTTAAGAATTAAGTTTTCAGCAAGTTTTTATTAAAAAAAGAAACTCAAATGAATGTGTGACATAATGATCAGACTTCTTAAGAACTTCAGAAAAATAAAATACAAGTAAAGAGGCTTAATGAATAATAAAATGGTTAAAATTATCTTAAAAAATTAAAAAGAAAACCTTACTTTAGAAGACATGAGTTCAGAAAGGACATGTAAGATGCACCATGTGGCAGGGCTATTTGAGACAGGAAGTATGGATAACAATGACCAAGCTGCACTGTTTATGGCTCTTTAGGCTGTGGGACTTGGAAGAATAGAGCCTAAAAATGAGACAAACTAAAGTTTCCTGCAATAGCCAACTTTATTCAGAGCATCAGACAATTTATTCTCTTAGGGTTAAGAAGAGTCACAGGAGTAGTGTGCACAATCACAACGACAAGCTGCACATGGCAAGCACACGTTTTCCCATAGAGGCATTGTAGTGGCTATTCCTGATTGTCAACTTGACTATATCTGGAGTGAATTACAATCCAGAATTAGAAGGCTCACCTGTGATCTAGATCTTGAGTCTGGAAGACACAAGTTTCAGGTGTGGTGGTATGCGCACCTCTAATCTGGGCCACACCTGCTGCTGGAGATCTACATAAGGACATTGGAAGGAGGAAGATTCAATCTTCTTTGCCTGTGAGCCTTGTGGGACTAAGCAATTGCTAGATCCTTGGGTTTTCATTCACAGCTACTGCTGTGTTGGGGAGTTTGACTACAGACATTAACAAAGTCATTAACAAATTCCCGTACTATATAGAGATGACCTATAAGTTCTGTGACTCTAGAGAACCCTGACTAATACAAGCATATAAACAAATAACAACAGTTAGTTGTAGTAAATAGTATGAAGTAAATCCATTCCTCTCTGCTACACCTGGCACCAAAGCACAGTCCAAGAATAATTCTGTGTTTTTGAAGAAACTGAGGTCATAAGACTCTTGTCTGACTTTCTTGGAGTTTTGTCACAAGCACCGAGAATTCTTCTCAAACTATTCCATTCTTGGACTGTGTTCCTGAAGCTACCGTGTATGTAAGATATTTTCTTTTTTATTTATTTATTTATTTTTTTTTTTTTTGATATTTTATTTACATTTCCGATGATCCCCCTTTTCTTTAGAAACCCCGTGTCCCCTCCCCCTCCCCGCCTCTGTGAGGGAATTCCTCCTCCCACCTACCCGCCCACCCATTCCCATATTCCCACCTTGACATTCCCTTTTACTGGTGCCCCTAGCACCCTCAGGCCCAAAGTCCTCTCCTTTCAAAACTAAAAATGTGAAAGAAGTACATAAAGAAGATAACCAACTAGGTTGTATGATGGGTATTCTGAGCTTTTGGGCTAATATCCACTTATCAGTGAGTAAATACCATGTGTGTTCTTTTGTGACTGGGTTACCAAACTCAGGATGATATTTTCTAGTTCCATCCACTTGTCTGCGAATTTCATAAGTCATTGTTTTTAATAGCTGAGTAGTATTCCATTGTGTAAATGTACCACATTTTCTGTATCCATTCCTCTCTTAAGGGACATCTGGGTTGTTTCCAGATTCTAGCGATTATAAATAATGCTGCTATGAACATAGCAGAGCATGTGTTCTTGTTATATGTTAGAGCATCTTTTGGGTATATGCCCAGGAGTGGTATAGCTGGGTCTTCAGGTAGAACTATTTCCAATTTTCTGAGGAATCACTAGATTGATTTCCAAAGTGGTTTTACTAGCTACCACCAACCAAAGAGTATATATGGAGGGAGCCAGGACTCCAGATACATATGTAGCAGAGGATGGCCTTATCTGACATCAGTGGGAGGGGAGGGAGGCTTGATGTCCCAAGATAGGAGGATGCTAGAGGGGTGAGGCGGGATTGGGTGAGTAGAAGGAGGAGCAGCCTCATAGAGGCAACAACAGGGAAGGGGAGAGGGGGACAGGATGGGGGTTTGTGGAGGTGTAGCTGGTAAGGGGGATATCATTTGAAATGTAAATGAATACAATGATTAATAAAAAGATAGACAACCTATGAATTATAGATTTTGTTGAAGATAATCATATAGCAAATGCAACAATTATCAATATAATATAATATAAATAATTACTGACATTATAATAAATTGGTCCTGTGTAAACAATCTATAAGATAGGGTTTCTCAGTCCTCTTGAACACAAGTACATTAAGTAATGCTGGCCTTGAAATGATGAACATTTTAAACTTTGCTAAACCTTTTCTGGAACTGCAGCTAAACCAGTGTGAAAATAACATCTAAATATATTTTTAAATATCATAAATTACTTCAATTAAATGTTATAATTTGCACAATAAATATGTAAAAATTGATTAAAAGGTAAATTTAAATCAATTTCCTCAGATTTAGAATTTAAATCATCAACATATGCCATTGTTCAGGTCAGGACTCGAATCTCCTGATAAATGCAATGGAAAAAGAAGTGTAACATGAACATGACAGTTTCCCATATGAAGAGATTTGGGGATTGATGGATGCTCTGAAAAAAAAATCAACAACATGGTTTTCATTCCCTTACAATTATTTAGTGCTGACTTCACTTATTCATAATCTTCTGATGGTCGTCAAGATATGTAAAACTAAAGCCAAAGTTCTGAAACTTCTCAGTCATGCATGATTCACACACACACGTGCACACACACACACACACACACACACACACACACACACACACACACAAATCTCCCAGCAAAGATCACAAATCTTTTTCTGACCTAATCACTAGTTAGGTCTGTGGGATCACAGATGCCCTCCTGTGGCAAGAAAAACAAAGTGTACAATTATGGCATCTGACGGTGAAATGAGGCACATTCACAAAACAAAAGGGAGGAAGGCAAATCAGTAACCGATATCCTTTTACCATTGTTTAAAGTGGCGAGAAAACATTGCAGAAAAATTGAAAAAAAAAAAAAGAAAATTAGCTAAATACATAAAGCATACACAAAGGAATGTTTCAAAACTATTGAATGTAAGCCAAACCTACCAGTAAAATATAGCATGTGCGGACCTTTATAACCTAACTCACACATTTTAAAATATAGATAAACGCTGCTAAGGAAAGATAGGGAACCACCATAATGGGAATTGTAATCTGTAAAGTGAGAACACGAGAATTTTCTATACCAAATCCTGTGAGAATATAAAGATCAGGAGACATACCAGATAACAAGGAAAATGACATGTTCAAGCTTTACAGCCTAGCAAAGAAATTTCTTTTTTAACTCTTTATGACACATTTTCAGGACTGGAATATATAGATTTTTAATAATGTTTACATTTCCGGAACATAATTTCTACTGCCTAGAATTACATATTAACAGTATGTTTGATGTTATTGATTCAAAGTACCTGAAAAAATGTACATACTTTAAAAATTGCCAACTTTTTAAGTTTGTTTCTAGGATTTGCTGAGGTAAAAACTCGGAAAAAGGAGACATTAATAAGTTAATGAGCTCTACAGTTTTTAGATTCAGTGAAAGAATTGTTTATATTTAAAACTAATGACCAAGTCAATAAATAAAAAGAAGTAAGTCACTGTAATGAACTTAGTAAAATTATCTTAATCAACTTAATTGTGTGCTTTTAAGGACCTAATTCCAGTTTAATTCTTTACCACATCTTCAACAGACAAAGTATTTTATCATAGCTCTTCAAATAAGATTAATTCTGATTAGAAGATACCGACCATACCTACCCAATGATACAGACAATAAAATTTGGCTAAAAGCCTCATCCCATTTGACTCCATGCTAATTAGATTTTATACTAATTATTAAAATGCAGATGATGGAAAAAGTTTTATCTAATGCCATCTTCGACATGAACATATTTCAATTAGTCTTTATTCTTCAATACTAAGGCTTTCCCCACGCCCTGAGATTCACCATACTTCCTAAATACAATTATTTTCCCAAATGAACTTGGCAAGTCCTGTTTCTAGAGGGCTTGCTCTGTGCCAGGAGAGCCCCATCACAATTAGCCCCTGCCACACCATGTGCTGAACTCCATGATGTAACGCTCAGATTGACTTCCTGCCAACTACTGAAGTCTTTCTGCAAAATCGATCTGGTTTTGATATTTGCACTTTAAGCAAAATACAATCATTTGAGTCATATTAATTAATAAATGCTCACTAGCAAACCAACTCATGAAAGTGGCCTGTTCCTTCCAAAGTACTGCACAGTAACTTCCTATAAAACTAGTTGCTCAATTTGTTTTAAAGTTTTCCATAAACAGTCTCCAAAATTGTTTTCAAAATCACCTCATTTACTATCTCCTGAACATTTAGTATAGAATCAGCAAATTTTGAATACTTAAGTATCCATCAGAGAAGCTCAAGAGAATTGTGGTACTCCAATGAATATATGTAAAAAAGAATGCTTTAGTTGCCCAGCAATTCTCAAAAAAAAAAAAAAAAAATTTAGATGAGATGCTTTGTATACCGTTCAGACATTTTCTTTAAACGTATTCCTGCCCTACAGCGTATTAGACTAGTGTGCCTTGTGAACAGGATTTGAAGAGTCTGGAGATGTGACTGTGTTTAAGATTCCTTTTTCCAGTCACTAGTTCATTGTCAGCAGCAGCTACAGAGCAGCTTGGTGTGTATTCAGAGACCGCCAGGAAGTTAGTTCTGCATGACTGAGTCAGCACTGTAGCCGAAGAACGCAGAGCTCCTGCTTCCTTAAGCAATCATATATTTCTTGTTGGAATAACAATATGAGATAGTGATACTGTGGCAAAATAAATCTCATTTCACTGCATTTCATGAAAAAAATTAAGTCACTTATAAAAGAGTGACCCATGCCATTCATACTACGTGAAGATTAAATAAAACCTATAGGGCTTTTCTTCACTTTGTGTTGTGTTCCCAAGAGCTTTTTTTTTTTTTTTTTTTTTAAAGCATTGGTGATTTGTTTCGTCTCTACAAGTCTTCTCAACTGGAGGAGGAGGAAAATAACATGTCAGTATAGTAGCTGCAAAGAAATTGAATATGTAAATTAGCAACATCCAGGATTCAAATGGTATTTAAAACTGAGTCAATGTTTTGGTTTCCATGGTTTTCAGAGGGCGAAAGAAATATGTGGTAAAGATTTTCAGTAGTTCCAAATTAAGTTAACATTGGTCTCAGGTGCTTAACTACTGCCCCATTGCTATACATCCATCCTCATCCCTTATCCCCAAAATCATTCATTTTAAATGATTGATTTCAAAGATAATAGAAACTGTTCCTATACTCAACCATATATATTAGCTATTGGTTTTTTTTTATTTTAGTGCTTCAAGATTAGCTCTTGCATATGTTTAAGAATGAGAAGAATTATGTTTCTTATGATCATAACTTTATATAATATATTCAGACATAAACCCCAAAATAGCCTCAGATATTTCACAATAGTATACTAATATGTCTATAATTTCAGAATATTTTAACAAATATACACATAGGCACATAATCTTACCTGCATTCATACATATAATCAAAACCCGTTTAGCTATTTTAAGACCAGATTCTTTGTCTTTCCTTTTCCAGAGTTCATCAAGCACACATATGCATGCTCATCCTCTCATTTGTGGATATGGATACTGTATGTATCACACAAGTGTGTGTGTGTGTGTATGTGTGTGTGTTCAAATCTACGATTCCA
This sequence comes from Uromys caudimaculatus, assembly GCA_028551405.1. Classification (NCBI taxonomy): domain Eukaryota; kingdom Metazoa; phylum Chordata; class Mammalia; order Rodentia; family Muridae; genus Uromys; species Uromys caudimaculatus. The sequence goes on from CM052709.1 coordinate 16,283,456, forward strand.
ACAGAGTCATTAGGTGTCCATTTGAAACCTGGTAATGTTGTATGAAAGTATAATCAATGAAGTAGCACAAATTTTCATTTCAAAAGAAACATATTAAACACGAACTCAGTGGATGAGACAATTGTTAATTCCAGGGATGAAGACAGACGTGGTTGTCACAGTTCATATTTGAAAGTTGTTCCCATAACAACATAGAAGATATCAATTTATCTGTCATTTAGAATACTTTTGTGTGAAAGAACATGGCAAACAAAGCAATTCATAAAAACTTTAGCAGCCTGGAGTATATACTATCATGACTTATCAAATTGATCAAATTCTAATTCACAGTAGAATAATAAGCTTCCTAATGCAGGAAAATGAAATGGATATATTTATAAGATTCAGGGATCTTTCACCATACCATCATATTCAAGGTGTTAATTTATATTTTGTAGAGCTAAATACATTAACAGAACTATAAGTTACTCAATAATACTCCTTCTTGTAAGTTCTAAACACTAAAATAATTTTCTTTCATTATGAAAATCTTGACACTCGACCTTGGTGTTTGTAATCATATTGAGGAGCAAGCATGCCTCTGCCCTTCCTACCACTTTATTCTTAACTGGCAGCCTAGCCTTTTTCAATTAAGGTGGAGAAAGGAAGGGAAGGAGCCAACAAGCGCCATAGAAAGGCGGAAACCTCTGTCTGCGCCGCCAGGAGTCGGTAGCCATCGAGAACCAGAGAGGGGTACCCGCCCAGGAGCCTGGAAAGGTCGTGAGTGGGGTTGAGGGGAGCATCACCTCTCGCCCAGACCTGCCCAGATCTGCCGGGATCCGGAGCCTGAGAACCCGGAGACAGAAAGACTCCGAAACTTCAGGATCTCACTTGCAGGGGGAAACCTCTGCCTGGGACACCAGGAGTCGTTAGCCAACGAGCGCCATAGTAAGGGGGAAACCTCTGCCTGGGACACCAGGAGTCGGTAGCCAACGAGCGCTGTAGAAAGGTAACCTCACAAGAACTTGGAAGGGCCGTGACTGGGGTTGAGGGGAGCAGCACCTCTCGCCCAGACCCTCCCGGATCTGCAGGGATCCGGGGCCTGAGAACCCAGGGACAGAAAAACTGTGAACTTTCCGATTTACACCGGTGCCTGGGGACCTCAGCCTGGGCCACAAGGCTCCATGTGAACAGAGAATCCCAGAAGTGCTGACACACATTTGAGCACAGGCAAAACCACCACTTCTGGATCAAGAGAGACCTTTAAAGAACCTTTGGGGCATAGGAAACAAAGGACAGCTGGGAACAAGATCCTTCTAATTCCAT
>CM052709.1:16285260-16287760 GCA_028551405.1 Uromys caudimaculatus
CCTTACAGAAGCTTTGCAGTTTCATGAGGTCCCATTTGTCTATTCTTGATCTTAGAGCATAAGCCCCTGGTGTTCTGTTCAGGAACTTGTCCCCCGTACCCAGGTGATCGAGAGTTTTCCCCACTTTCTCTTCTATTAGATTCAATGAGATGCCGACAAGCTGAAAAATCTTAGGTACATACCCTTACCATGAATACCAGATCCTGTGGACCAGAGCCAGAGGGAGATGATCTGATATCTATGGCTGTGACGACTGACAGAACCAATGACAATACAATGTTGCTAGTTCATGGACTTTTCTCTCTTTACTTCCACAAGCTGAAGGACTATAACGTGGAATTAGTACCTAAGTTAAACAGAACAAGCAAGCAAACAGAGTAACCAGACTACATCCTCAAACCTGGACTGCAGCTGCAGCCTCGGATCAGCTGTTTAACCACAGAAATGGCAAAAGAAGAGGATGAGGGACGCTCCTCTGAACCACCAAAACCCATACTGTGGGTCAGCAACATTGTCAGACTATGTGGCCAATAGAGTTACATTCTTTCTCAGACTTTTTTCTTAATGATTGCTCTGCAGCCTGAACACTACTTCCCTGATCATTTAGCCTCTTCTATACCTGACTATAGGGATGGCCTTCCTAGATTTTGAAACATCAAACAACTTTTAGTCTCCAAATGAAATGGCCTTCTGTTGGCTACCTTGAAGAACGGTGAAATAAGGTTCAAAGTGGCAATGTGGCTTTTGTTAAGGTCTCTACAAGGCTGACCAGCTGCTAAGAACATCTGTGATTGTACAGAGCTAAAATGTTATAAGTTTGGCACCAAACTTTATTCTGACATAGTTTAGGCCATCTAAAATAACTATCATTGCATACTTACATTTGTGACCTAACATCTTTATGTTTGTTATGTAAATTGTTTTATGCTGACAAATTTAAAAAGTGGCCCAGCACATTGTAAAAAATAGCCTCCAAGGAATCAGATTCAATTGCCATCTTGACAATATACTTTCACCATCAAAGATCTGTATACTGTCAGTAATGTTCCCTGTGGGGAGTTCCTGTATGCCCCCTGATCCTTTTGGTTACTCTTGTTCCTCTTCTTAATAGACTTCTATGGTTTTTCTCATCCAACAGATTCACTTATAGGTGACCAACAACTTCCACTAGAAAAACTAAAGTAGAAAATTCATGTGGTCATCCACATTCAGGAGAAATGTCTATTACACCCCAGACCAAAACACTAAGTAGTTTCATAGATGCTTTTCAATGATGCCCAAGGATATAACAGCTTAAGGACAGACCAATTCTTAAACACAGACTAATTCTTCCCAACTCAGTGCTATATCCTTATTCAGTCCCAGGGAGGCTGCTCTTCTGCCTTCAACTCCCTTAAAAAATAATGGAGAAAAAGCCCTCGGGGGAGTCAGGATGGGCTAGCGTAGAGAATAGTTTAGTCCCCTGGGACTCTACTTAGATTGGTCTATGCACAAACACCCCTTCTAATAATGTACTTGGCAGCCTGAGATCCTTGCCTGAGATTCTATGTGCATACATATCCATCCTAACAATGCACCTAGCCAACTGTTAGTAGTCCTTTACCTGCATGAAGTTCTGTATGCGTTGCCCGCTCTGAACAATGGACTCATCCCTTTAATTCCCACTAAACTTACAGTTTATTCAGTTGTACTCCACTTATGACCAAATAAAAAATAGGAAAACTAATATAGTTTAGACTGAACTTTGTCTTGTGCACAAGAAGGCACAATTCTTCCCACAGGTGAACTTTTACAGACAATTCCCTATTTATTATCTTAGAATATGTATCATGCAGCTTTCATAGCATCAATATCAGATTAATTATAAGAAGGGAAATGCATGATAGACAAGTGTTTACATAACTAAATCTGTCAATCAAAATAGAGAACCACCCACACTTGTCCTCTATTGACAAAATCTATCCTTTCTTTAGACTCCATTAAAAGAAATCCCTAGGGTCATTGTGTTCATGTGACCCATTGTCAATTTTGGCATGCATTCATTTTTAACTGACATTAATATTTTGCTTTAAATAAGGCTTCCCTGCTACACTGAAGCTTGTGTGCCTTTGTTTCAGTCTTGAATAAGAAGCTAAGAACAAGGAAACCCACAACCAAGACAGAAAAGGACTGACAGAGAAAAGGGGGAGAAAGAAACAGATATAGAAAAGAAAATGATAATAATAGCCAGAAGCTGGAAACAACCCAGATGTCCCTCATCAGAGGAATGGATACAGAAAATGTGGTACATCTACACAATGGCGTACTACTCAGCTATTAAAAACAATGACTTCATGAAATTTGCAGGCAAATGGATGGAACTTGAAAATATCATCCTGAGCGAGGTAACTCAGTCACAAAAGAACGAACAGGGTATGTACTCACTGATAAGCGGATATTAGCCCAAAAGTTCAGAATGCCCAAGTTTCACTTAACAGTAACCACTGGACTGAGAGTGTGG